>OY821517.1:225217506-225579726 GCA_963682025.1 Cordilura impudica
CAAAATACCTACACAAAGAGGACAAACTAGTATTGAAGTTAGAAAACTTATAATTAAATATGGAAAAGAAGGAAAATGTGAGCATGAAATCTCAAAAATTTTTGGTAGGTGCCTCCAATCCGTATACGAAGTTATAAAATGCTTCAAACCTGTCATATAGTGCAAAACAGTCCAAAAAAAAGCCAACAACTAAGAAGAACGTTTTATTATAAGAACAGTGAAATCTTCTGCTTTTTAAGTGTTGCAAAACTTGCTTCTATATCTGTAAATGACATGCACTTCTGCATTAAGAAAAGCACTGTACAGAGGTCTAAATGGTAGAAAATTAAGACAAAAGCCCTTTTTTAGTAAGTGAAATCAAACAAAACGATTGAATTTTTCAAAAGAACATGAGCACAAATATTTTTTTCAATGGTGCGTGGTAGAGAAGAAGAAAGCATATATCTCTAAAATTCATAACTACACTGTACCTCTCATCAGACTAGTTTCTGGCATTGCATCCTTCATCATTGTTTTTGTTGAACATGTGATAATTGTTATGTTATAATTGAATAGATTGTGTCTATATGAAATTTTTCTACTTAGGGCGGGCGTAAGGTTTGAACCCGCTTCTATCTCACATAAACACATACTTGCACTTTTTGGTCAGCGCTTTAACACACTCACATAAAGTCAGGCCTACGAGCAGTGTGGTTAAGAATCAGTTTTCATACCACACAGCTTCTACTTCGTATTAATCTCAGAAGATAAAACTGTGTCCGACCAAGCAATTGTTATTTTTAAATTTTTGAATATATATGCATTTTTACTTCTAATTTCCACTATTCTCAGTTTCGTAAGAGTTTCCGTATGTGATGTATGGTTTGTACCAGGGCTGTGGAGTCGTCAAAAAAAAGTTCCAACTCCAACTCCGACTCCATCCGCTGAAATTTTTAAGGCATGACTCCGACTCCGACTCCTACTCCAAGTCTGACTCCGATGCTATATGTATATGGGCATATTTATAAAAACAGTGTTAGTTATGCAGTGGGTAATTGATGCAAGTGAATGAATATATTTTATCTTTCAAGTATTTTATTTATATTTATTAATTCTTTTAATAATAAACAAAATACTATAATATCGGAAACTTAAAATAACAAAACGTCAAATGGAATATCTAAAACAAAAAATTACTCTGCATTTGTCTTTAGGAATAGGATAGCCTCAAAAATATCTGGCTTCATTGATGCTCTCAAATCGGATATGATGATTCTGAGTGCAGAAAATAATCGTTCAACGAAGACTTGTGTAGGTGGTAATGCCGTGGCGAGTAGAGCAGCATCATGGATAATCTCAGGGTACCTTGGAATTCCATCTTTTATAGCTTAATTTGAAAAACGGTCAAACTTCTCTACCTCCTTCGAAATATCCAGGTGATGTTGGAGAAATTGCCCCTAAACCCTCACAAACCATCGGTTCTAATGGCATCATCGATTTTTTTATTTAGAACCCCTAACATAATTTTCTTACATTACCTTACTTTAGTCTCATCATCAATGTCATCAAGAAAACACCAATTATTATTTTAATTAGCAATCCATGATAAATCATAAATTTATTGAACCCATTGAAGTTAATGGAAAAATTACATACATATATCTGATTTTATAAAAATATGGAATCTAAACTATATATTTTCAGTTTTATTGAGAAATTTTAAAATGGTCAATTAATTCTGGTAGGAATTATTTGTGTCAGAAAAATAGTATATTTAGGTACAAATGAATATCCGTCCGAAAATAAATGGAGTACTAATATTATAAAACAAGAAGTGAAAAAAGAAAATAAAACTCCCTTTAATATCATCACCACGGCCAACACTATATAAATTTGTAAACGCTCTTTATGCAAGGCAATTGAAATTTACAACAACAACAAAAAAATTTTTTATACCATAAATACATTTTTATAATAAAAATTCCAACAACAATTTTAAGAAGCAAAAACTAATCGATGTGTCTAGAGAACATGGTTATGGAAGAAATGACGATAACTACCATTAATGATCATGAAATTACTCTCAATTTTGGTGTAAGCACCTGTTTCATTTAGTATAACACTTAAAACTTGACCAAATCATTTAGTTAGTTATGTGATTTATTGTTGCTTCTTAGAGAGTAATATTTTTGTAACAGTGCAAGAAAACATAAAAACATATAAATTAAAAAATTAGAAAACTTACCAACATCTCGATCGAAGGTGGAAGAGGCCTTTCCAATACGATAGCTATGCTGAGAGATTGTATGACAAAAATCAATTAATGTTGTTCTTGCATTTGATCTTTATTTTTTTTCCTTTTTGATGTTAGATACTTTTATATAATCCTTTTGTTGTTTTTTTTTTTTTTTTTTTTGTTTTGGTAATGTGCCAATTGTAGCGCTTTTTAGTCATTATGATATGTGTTAAATTTTATTTAATTTGAGGCGCTATGGAATTTTTGAGAGGAGGAGTAATTATTGATTAAGTCTTGGTGATTTGGGTTAACTTTTAATTACTGCTACGAAAAAAAAAAATAAATTTATAGTTGTATGACCATAACGTTAAAATATTGGCTGTGGTTATCGAATGGAAATTTTACCGATTTTTGTACTTGAAAAATGATACTCCATTATGTTTGATCAGAATTTTACATTATTTAGTTGGTTTTACGAAATATACAAAAAAAGAAAACCTTTCTTTAAGAATTCACACTAGAGAGTAGTTTTTATGCACTTCAATTTAATGATATTGCAGGCCTTCCTAGTTGTCGGTTTTGGAAATTTTTGTGCAAGATCCGCAGCCCAGGACTGCTTGGAGGATGTTACCTTCCCCACCTGCTGATGCTGGGACGTTGTTGCGCGGAATTATACCACTACAATCGCGACGAATAAGGGGGCGTCTTACTCGCCGAGAATTCTTCCAAGATTATTACTATGTAACTATATCTACTGAAAAATTGGATATATGTATACTAGGGTGCTCCAAAAAAAATTTTTGTGAGTTATTGACTAGGACGCCCCCTAAAAATATGTATTTGGGTGTAAAATAACGTCTCCCAAAAAATTAGGACAATCAGACAAGAGGAACACGTGCCTCAACGGTCCTGAAGTTGGAAAAACGGTATACATGGGAAAAATATGATTTTTTTTTTTAATTTCTTCAAATTCTTAATATTTTAAATTGATCTTGAATTGAAAGGATTAGAAAATCATAATAGACAGTAAATTATCATTCTAATAAGGTAATAAAAACCAAAATCGGTTAAAAGAAACCAAGTTATTGCAATTGCCCCGGGCAACTAATGTGTCACAGAACGCTTAATCCAGAAGTTCGAGCCCAAATTTTGAAATTTGTAGAAATAATGTAATGCAAAAACATTTTTGTATTTTATTAACTCCAAGGTACTCAATTAAAAAGTATTTTTTATCATGTGCTTTGCAAACTCATTTTAAATTAAAGCCAAAAAGTCTGAACTTTTAAACACAGTTTTCAAATCTCCAATTTTAAAAGTTTCAAAATTTTTTTTAAAGAAATTTTAAAAAATAAACGATTGGACTTTAGGGTTTAACTAAGCACATATTGAGGACTAAAACCTCCAAAAATTGAAGTTATTCTTCTTTTCATTTAGCCAGTGCAGCGATTTGACTTCAGCGAATTTCGGGAAAACAGCGATTTTTGTCACTTATTAAGGTTTTATGAATTTTTGTATTCTTTTTTTCAAATTCATCAAATTCAAGTTTAAAAACTTCAATGCTTTAGAAATAATATTACAAATATTGCTGTTCTAAACGACCTTATAATGAAAATAGATTAATAATGTTTTTAATACTTTTTATTGCAACTCTGAATTTTTAATTTAACGTTTATTTTATTTTACTAAAAAATACATCTTTTTATTTAAGATGTATATTTTTGTAAACCACCAACAAGCGTAGACCACAAGTGCAAGAAAATAAAAGAAAAAATAATATTTTATACTGTTTAAAGAATATTAAAATTAAAAGTATAAGAAATAAAAGAAAAAATGAATTTAAGAGCAAAAGATAAGTTATTTCTACTGGACTATGATGAAATGCAAATAATTAGGGCTAAGCTCCCATCTATTGGGCAAGTGTTGCGTGTACTTCTCTACAACGTGCGCAAGGTGGAATTGAATGTTCAACGGAGTGCTAAGTTAGTCATACAAGAAGTAGAGATTTTATGGTGTAGAGCCCGAATTCCAACTAGGGTTTTTAACAGATCTGTGGAAAAAATTGTTGCAGTATATAATATATGGCGAAAATTGCAAAAAAAAAATTGCAAGCGTCAAACATCAGTACAGAAAAAATAGGAGCAAGATTTCGTTGATAACCTGGATGATTTATTTGACATTGCTCATGGCAATGCGATGGATATAATAAAAATTGAAGAAGATAAATTATTTTTAATAAATCAAAGAAAAAAGGACGACCGGGTTCGATGATAGGCGGTGACCAAGTTCTAGCAGATAAAGAAAAAAGAAAAGTTCGTCGACAAGAAATAGTTAACCGTCAACTCGAAATACATAACGCCAGCTTCCTAGGTACGTATCTAAAAAAATTATATAGGTACGGACTACTGCTTATTAATTTAAAAAATAGAGATGTTACAAATATTCAGATGTTAAAGCAATTTATTGCGAAATTTTCTATGACTTTTTTAGAGAAGAGCTTGGTAATACTGAGACTGAAATCAGTTCAAGTGATGATGAAGTTCTTGTGCCGGAGACTGATTCTGAATCAGAGACTGCAAAGAACTGTAGAGATAGTCCAGGTCCAAGCAATCCCAAGATTAAAAAATCTGCACATAAGTTTATAACACCAAAACTTGTTACGGTTTTAGACAAATGTAAGGTTAGCGACCGTTATGCAGTGCGAATTATTATAACGACTGCTCAAGCATTGGGACATGACGTACCAAATTTGGTCATAAGTATTTCTACTATTCGGCGTTGCCGTACCCAAGTCCGTTGTGATTCTGGGAAAGAACTTCGAAAAATATTTAAAGATGAATAAATTGATGCAGTGTCAGTACACTGGGTTGGAAAAATTTTGCCATCGTTGACAGGTAACGATAAAGTCGATCGTCTTCCAGTAGTTATATCGTATGATGGCAAAGAGCAATTGCTTGGAATTCCGGCAAGTTCCTCAGGCACTGGTAAGGAACAGGCCGAAGCTGTGTATGCTTTATTAAAAGAATGGGGTGTTGATGAGAAAGTACAAGCACTCTGCTGTGATACCACAGCTTCTAATTTAGGAAGGCTTCAAGGTACTTGCGTTCTTTTAGAATAAATGATAGGAAAAGATCTTCTTTACTTACCATGCCAGCATCACATCTTAGAAATAATTCTGTGAAATGTACTTGATCAAAACCTCCAAAAGTCTTCTGGCCCTAACGTTCAATTGTTTAATAAGATTAGAAAATCCTGGAGTAAGATTAACAAAGTTAATTTTAAATCTGTAGTTGAGGAGAAGCAAGTGAAGGATCTACTTGGGGATTCAGATACAATCATACAATTTGCAACTCAAAGTCTTAATGAAGAACGCCCAAAGGATGATTACAAAGAATTTCTGCAACTGGCTATAATTTTCCTTGGTGGCACAGTTCCAAACTTTTCCTTCCGAATGCCGGGAGCTCATCATCACGCCTGATGGATGGCTAAGGCGATTTATTGCCTAAAAATATTTTTATTTCGTGAAGAATTCGAGATGATTGATTGTGAGAGGAATGGTGTGAGAGATATTTGTATTTTTGTATTAAAAATTTATTTAAAAGTATGGTTTAAAGCATCAGTGGCTATAGAAGCCCCAATGCAAACTTTAACGTTTCTTAAAAATCTTATTGAATACAGCAAGATTGACATAAATAGAAGTAATGAAGCAACACGTAAATTATGTAACCATTTATGGTATCTTTCGCCAGAAAATGTAGCTCTATCATTTTTTGATCCAAATATATCTCACGTTATTAAAAAACGTATGGTCGCGGCTTTAGATGAATCCAATGATAATGACACAAAAAATATTATAGTCATTCCTAAGAACATATCCCATTACGTAGATAAGAACATCGAACATTTTATATCTCAGAAAACACTATCTTTTTTTAAAAGATTTTCTATACCAACGAACTTCTTAAAAAAAGATCCTAAAGATTGGAGTGACGATACTGGCTATAATGTTGGCATGAATATCGTTTGTAAATTACATATTGTTAATGATTCGGCAGAAAGAGCAGTAAAGCTTATGGAAGATTACAATCGAGTCTTATCACAAAACGAAGAAGAACAGCAATTTATTTTGCAAATTGTTTCCGAATATAGAAAACGGTATTCTAATGCTAAAAAAAAAACACTTTAATAAATTAATTAGAACATTAATATTATTTAAGAATAATACACATAATTTTGATTTTATAAAAAATGTTTAATAAAAGTTGAAATCTTATATTAATTTTATTAAAAAATATTAAATAAAGAATTCATATTTATAACTTTGTTTAATTATATGGGATGTATGTTTGAAAAAGAAAAATAAATTTGTTTTTATTTCACCGAAAAAGTATTAATCTATTTTCACTATAAGGTCATTTCGGACAGCAGTATTTGTAATATTATTTCAGAGGATTGAAGTTTTTAAACTTGAATTTGATGAATTTGAAAAAAAGAATACAAAAATTCATAAAACCTTAATAAGTGACAAAAAACGCTGTTTTCCCGAAATTCGCTGAAGTCAAATCGCTGCACTGGCCAAATGAAAAGAAGAATAACTTAAATTGTTGGAGGTTTTAGTCCTTAATATGTTCTTAATTAAACCTTAAAGTCCAATCGTTGATTTTTTTAAATTTCCTTAAAAAAATTTTTGAAACTTTAAAATTGGAGATTTGAAAATGTGTTTAAAAATTCAGACTTTTTGGCTTTAATTTAAAATGAGTTTGCAAAGCACATGATAAAAAAAATACTTTTTAATTAAGTACCTTGGAGTTAATAAAATACAAAAATGTTTTTGCATTACATTATTTCTACAAATTTCAAAATTTGGGCTCGAACTTCTGGATTAAGCGTTCTGTGACACATTAGTTGCCCGGGGCAATTGCAATAACTAGGTTTTTTTTAAACCGATTTTGATTTTTATTACCTTATTAGAAAGATAATTTACTGTTTATTACGATTTTCTAATCTTTTTAATTCAAGATCAATTTAATATATTAAAAATTTTAGAAATTAAAAAAAAATCATATTTTTCCCATGTATACCGTTTTTCCAACTTCAGGGCCGTTGAGGCACGTGTTCCTCTTGTCCGATTGTCCTAATTTTTTGGGCGACGTTATTTTACACCCAAATACATAGTTTTAGGGGACGTCCTAGTCAATAACTGACATTTGTTTTTGCTTCATACAAGGTTGGAGCACCCTAATGTATACTCTTTCCGAAATATTTCTTTAATAAAATAAGCATATTTACCTTCTTCTGAAGTGGCAGAGTAAAAGAAGCGAATGCTAATCTAAATTTACGTTGGTAACGTTAGAAAAAGTAAATTTTTCTGACGGATTATTTAGATTTTGTACAATTAATCACGAAATATTTCTGTGACCTGTTTTAGTCGCTGGTTGAAATAAAAAGGCTATCAAATTTCCTTCGCTGTCACATGCAGGTTGATAGACACCGTTGATAGTCTTGTTTAAGGTGTCGGATAAAATCTAAAAACAGATATTTTGCTCTACTATGAAATGCAACCTTTCTTCTTTCACCTTAATAAACACAGCTAGCAGTTAATGTTCTAAAAACGTTAGTTTCAAAGTTATTAAGAAACTAATACCGGTTTGTCAAAACATTTTAACACAATTATAAATTCAACGAATAAAGTGATGACATTTGTATAGTCTTTAATTATATGTTTAATTTGTTTGTGTAAGAAAAATTATCTAAATAAATCAAGTAAATGATTTAAGCCAAGACGCAAACCCGAATTTACCCAAGTTGGTTTTACATTATATTACCATGGTGTTTAAGGTTACATCATGAATAGCGAAATAATTAGACTGAATCTCCGAATCGTTAATGGTACATTACAAAACCATATAATTTTGACTCTGTGAGTAACGAAATTGAATTGAATTGAATTTGATTTTTATTTGACAACCCCATACAACAAGATATGTATCATTTAATTCAAATTATGGGATGTGAAAAGTTGTAATTACATAATTGGTTTACATTGAAGATATTTAAAAATTAAATTAGTTACATAATAAACATTAAACATATATAAAAAAAAATAAAATATATAATACATAAGTGGAATAACAATAAAGAGAGAGAAAAAGAAGAAAATAAAAAAATTATAAATAAAATGAGATATAAAATGGGTATTAACTGGCAGGTTGATATTTCAGGTTGAGAAATGTTTTATAATCTCGTTACTAAAACTTGTTGCGTTGTTGTTGGTTTGTATTTTGTGTGGAAGAAGGTTCCAGAGATGGATGGCGTTAAAAAAAATTGCCGTTCGGCTATTAGACTTCTGTAGCAGACAGGGACAATTTTTTTACCCCTCACAGATTGAAAGAAAGTGAGGCGTTCAAACAAGATACGCGGCTCCTTAATATATATTATTTTATGAAGCTGTATGAGTATTCCTACGTTCATTAGATTCTCAAAAGACAAGCCATACAATTGTTTCGTGTAGAAAGATATTCTATTATGATCACGCTTTGAAATTCCATAAACATATCTAATTATTTTATTGTAGACAACATTTAATTAACATTTACTCGTGGAATCACAATGTGCAAAAAGCTCACAGCCATATAGCAAACAGGGCATTAAATAGACCTTAGCGATAAGCATTCTGATTTCCAATGGTGTACAGAATTGTATTGGCCATAACTTTCGAAGCATATAGCTCATCTTGCCAACTACAGAGTTGACGTGATTCGACCAATTAAGCGTGCTATTAAAAATAATACCAAAGTTTCTCCCTGATGAAACAATTTCAATTTTCCTGTTGTTAAGAATTATATCAAAATCAATATTTAATTGTGCCGATCTTTTGTGTATTATAAGGCATTTCGACTTTTGAGGGTTTAAACAAAGCCTATTTTTCGATGCCCATAGATAAATTTGGTTAAGATCATAGTTAAGTTTGCCCACATTTTCATGAATACATTTTACCGAACTGCCCAAATAAAGCTGCACATCGCATACATTTGCAGTTTAGAGTGAACTTCATGACTAGGTAAGTCATTTACATAGAGTGAAAAAAGAAGAGATCCCAAAATCGAAACCTGCGGTACTCCTCTATGAACAGGCAAAGCCCTTGAGTAATAATTGTTTAAAAACACTGATTGAAAACGATCAGACAGGTACGATTTAAGTAGCAAAGTTGATGTGCATGAAAAATTGAATATCTGACTAAGTTTAAGGCCGAGTATAGAGTGGTCAACGGTGTCAAAAGCCTTCGAATGGTCAAGCAGGACTAAAATATTAATGTTACCAATGTCAATGTCTCTCCGAATATCCTCACTAACATTGAAAAGAGCAGTAATACAGCTATTTTTGGGCCGAAAACCTGTTTGTAAATTAGTCAATAATTTAAAACGATTCAGGTGTTCACTAATTTGAATGTGCATTAGTTTTTCAAGGACTTTGGATAAGAAGGGTAAGATAGCGATTGGTCGAAACTCCGAGTTCGATTTTGGTACTGGTATGACTTTTGCATTAGATGGAGAAATTTCGTTATGATCGAATATCTTTTGCATTAAACCCTTTTTCTGTACTGCTTTGAGCAAAGTTTCTCCTATATATTTCCTGATCGATTTGAAAAGTAAGTGTTTTGGCTCTAAGATCATATTGTTTTTTGTTTCTCTCGTAAGCATTCTTGAGGTGCTTTTGTAAAGCTTTTCTTATTATATGTAAACTATCATCTCAGGACAAACTTATAGAGGGTTCATCTAAGAGTTTTATATTTCTTAATAATTCATACGACGATCCATGAGTAAGCATTTCAAATCCATATAAAGCGTGGTATGGGGATGTGTTAATTGCCTGATGATAGGAATTTCGTAGAGCATAACTGATAGCACTTATATATTCATTAAATAAGCACGAATACCTGCGATAAGGGAACGATTAACCCACTCTGACGCGCTCGCTTGCGGCGAATAATAGCTGTCTAAACATGCCGTATTCCTAAATTGGTGAAGAAGGCGTTAATGTCGTTAGTCTTAAACTGGGAGCCATTAACACTAACAATATATTCTGGCACACCATACACATGGAATGTATGTTTCTCTGGAAAATCTTTTATAACCTGAGATGTAAATTTCTTTAAAGGCTGCACCAATGGAATTTAGTTAAATGGTCCAGCACAATTAACAACCCAATATGCCCAAATTTACTACGGGGATATGGACCTAGCAAATCTATAAACAATCGCTGAAACGGGCGAATTGTAATGGTTTGTCTACCCATTCCTGGTTTAAGTACAAAATTCGGAGCTTTTGTGTTTTTGCATATTTCGCAGTTTCTTACAAATTCCCTACAGTCTCTTACCCGGCCAAAAAAAATTACGCCTCAAAAGTTCGAGAGTTTTAAACATGCCTCCATGAGCAGATGTTGGCGAATCATGGAATCGCGAAATTAGATCTTGACGAAGACCAAAAGGGATCCAGAGCTTCCATGCTTGATTTTCATTATCTTCATTACCATCGTAAGATTGGGTACGTATGTATACATAACGATCAGCGATTTTAATGCCAGGATATATTGACTGATTTTCTTGAATTTTAGTTTTTAACTTTTCTTATTTGTTTTCTTGAAAAATGGCGAATTAAGGTTTATCTCCGGCTCTTGTTGTTCAATCGTAGCAAGTTCATCACAATATATCCTTGACAGAGCATCCGGTACAATATTATCTTTACCTTTGCGATGAATCACGGTAAATTTATACGCTTGTAATTTCAGGAGCCGCCGTGCTAATCTTCCGCTCAGATGAGGTTGCCGTATGAGCCAAACTAGGCTTGAGTGGTCGGTAATAACCTCAAATTCTTGAAGTTCAAGATAGCAGCGAAATCGTTCGATAGCTCCAATGGCCGCGAGAACTCACGCTCAGTCACGCCATAATTTCTAATAATTTCTCATCCATGACCATGTTCATCCAATTGTTTCAGTACCGCGCCAATACCATAATCGCTTGCATCGCAATGCACATAGAATTTTTGTTCAAAATCAGGGTTACTTAAAACGGGTGCTGAAGTGAGCAAATCCTTTATTTTCTCGAAAGCGATTTGCGCTTCGGGGGTCCAGGTAAATTTTTTCTTGGTGGATAGCGTTTCACTTATTGGAAAAACTACGCTAGAGAAGTTTTCAATAAATCTTCTGTACCACCCCGCAAGACCTAAAAATCCTCTCACTTGTTTTAGATTTTTTGGCACTGGCCATTCCCGAATAGAGCTAACCTTTTTAGGGTCAATGGTTATCCATCCATCGCCTATCATGTAACCAAGTTATTTCACCCTAGTTACGCAAATTCGACTTTTGGATGTATTCAACGTTGAATTTGCTTTACGAAATTGTACTGAAATACGCACTAGAATGGAAAGGTGTTGCTCAAAATTCTCTGATACAATAATCAAGTCATCAAGATATCCAAATACGCAATTTTTGAGATCTGGTGGAATAAGATCATTCATTAACCGGCACACTGTTTGGCGTGCATTGCAAAGCCCAAAAGGCATTACTGTATACTGATACAGTGGCCTTCCAGGTACTGTAAATGCGGAAGTAGGTTTAGATTCATCCGTTAAACCGATTTGCCAACAAGCGTCCTTTAAATCCAGCTTGAATGTAATATTGGCTTGTGGTAGACGTGCGAAAATTTCCTCAATCCTTTTTGGTGACTGCATTCACCTTTCTAGCATCCAGACAGAGGAGGACTTTATTGGGTTTAATTACCAATCTCATAGGAAAACTCCAGGGTGAGGATGACGGTTCAATCACAACCAATGTCAACACACGATCTATCTCAGCAAACATCAGTTTTTCCACTTCTGCAGAAACTGGATAGAACCTCTGTTTGCTCGCTTTAGCATGGCTAACATCGATCTCGTGCTTAATTAAGCCGGTTCTTCCCAGTCCTTGCTTTTCAAAATTTGCAAATAGAGAAATAACAGCATCAGGTTGCTGATGTTGACTAGAAGTTAAATAATAACGATGTTCATTTAATTATCCAGAATCAGATTTACCAATATTTTCGGACTTTTACAAGCAGACAATTCAGACGGACAAAAGCTTAAAATTGATTTATGTATTAAATCGACCGACTCAGTAACGTTCGGAATTAAACTAAGCTTCTTCCAAAAGTCAATACCGAGTATAAGACGTTGCGATATAGAAAGAATTATGAACAAATTAACTTGATGACTTTGATCCTGGAACTGAACCTTAACACTAAACCAACCAATGACTTCTTGCGAAGCACCATAAGCGGTTTTAACAAAGGTTTTATATTTAGAAAAAGCTGAATATTTAGAAAAATTTTCTAACGCAAAGCTGGCACCGGTGTCCAAAAGACCGTATTCGGTAAAATTCAAAAACGAAACTTTCGCGTAATAACGACTATCTTTCGGATTATTTACAACGGCTGATATTAATAATTTGGAGCAAATTTTACGATTTTTGAAGTATTTTCTCAATCTGATAGTAGAGCGTGTTGGTTTGTGATTTAAATTCAATTCTGAAGTCTCAAAATCATTAAAAATTTCATTACGTTTCGATACGTAAAGTTCCCATCTATTATGGTAAGGTAACTTAAGGTATATAATTTTTGAAACACTAACTTTAGAATCAGAGGAATCGGCTGGTTTACTTTTTAAAATAATAATTTTAATTTTTATCAATATACAAATCAGGTTGGTTGTCAAGGCCGGTAGTCAAATCAGGTGTCAAATTGGGATTATTGTGGTCATAATGAAGTGTCTTATTTGACTAAATAGAAGGTTCTGAGGCAGTGCAAGTATCTAAAGTGGTTCTTTTGAATGAATTTCAGGTTTATAGTTTTTTGACGATTTACGAGCAAGACATTTCGGGCACTGAGGGTTGTAAGTGTTTTTGGCTCCACAACCATAACAAAAAATTGTTCTTGATCGAAGGCAATTTTCCCAGTGGTGACCAGTCTCAGTGCAATACCAGCATTCTGAAAGAATATCTGGATTGTGAAGGGCCTCCACCGATAACTCATTTTCTTCTACATCTACAGTATTACTTTCGTCCGAGAAACCAATTTCCGAAATATGATGACGCGCCGCAAACTGATTAGGATTACGGTTTGCAACGTTGCTTTTAACATGTGCATCATTTAAAAATTGTTCACGCATTTGGACTAATTTACGAAGGTGAGGAATTGAATGTACCGGAACGTTAAGTAAATCTTGACGTATTTTGGGACGAAGATTACGAGCTAAAATCTCTAACAGTTCTTCATCCAACATTGGTATGGGTAACTGTTCCATTATAGAAGAAACTGCATCGAAAAAACTGTTAAAGGTTTCACCATTCTTTTGTTTCCGATTTCTCATTTCTTCTCGAATATCAAACGACGATTTGAATTCCTTATACTGACACTGAAAAGCTGTACAAAATTCCTTCCAAGTAACTTTATCTATCTTTTTACGGTAACTCCAATACCAGTCACTTGCCTTTCCTGTTAACAGAATATGCAAGTTCTGACAAGTAATGTTAAAACCACCTTCAAAATAATCATTTTTAAAAGATCTTATGCGATACAAAAATTTATCAACATTTATTCCTTTTGAGGAACCATCGAATTTGATGTCCCATTTGTGAATAATAGAAGCAATTTTATCCGCAGATGATGTTATGCGGCGTACATTTGAAAAATTATTAGGTGGTGTGGATCTATTATTATTTCGATTTTGAGAAAAGTCCTCTACCTCATTACTATTCGGGATATCAAATGATGATGAGCGATTATTTTATTGAGTATGTCCTGTACTATAAACATTTCCCTGAGAATGAGTAGCTAAATTAAAATTCTGTAATAACCGGGTTAAACTACCTTCGATCATGGTTTGTATTTTATCATAATCAATACTGTTATGATTACCAATGGGTTGCCGTGTAGGTGTAAAAATTTGATTATTCTGTTCAAGAGATATTGCCTGGTCTTCCATATTATCAAGAGATAAATTGAATTGAGGATAATCTATATCCTGTAAGGTTTGAGTATAGCTACGAGTATTGTACTGCTTAGACACCTCGTCCTCTATTTCTAGTAGCAATTTTAGGCTGCTGACTAACTCTCGAACTAATAATTAATCTTTTCAAATCACTTTGTTGACAAGTCCGTTTGCAAACTGGGCATTCTGAAGTAGTGGAAAGATATGTTTCTATACAGGATCTGTGGTATGCATGTGAGCACTCGTTGATTATGATACAGTTTTCTCCTTCTTTCATGGTGTTTTTGCGCACATGACAAGCAGAAGGTTCAATTCATATGGTAGCCATTTGAAGTAGTGGTGGTGGAGTTGTTGGTCTTGTTTTTGACTTAGAAGAATCCTCCATCAAAAAAAAATTCTAAATAATACGACGTTATACGAGTTGAAATTACTTCGTTTTTGTATTAACGATATCGCTATGAAAATATTTCCTATAAGCTGTCTTTCAATTTTAAATATTTAATTATATTTTAACGTATTTTTGACTTCAGTAAAACAATTGGTAGTACTGGATTTTCCGAAAAATTCATAAATTCGCTTTTAATTCAAATTGAAGTTGACGTTGACCGTTAATAATAAGTAACAGAAAATTATTAATATATTTACAGTAAAAAAAATCATTTATAAGTGTTTTCTTTTGATAAGATGTGAGATAAATTACAAGGTATTAAAAGGTAAAATCTGAAAACAAACTAAAAGTTTAAAATAAAAAATGGTCTATGGAGTACTACATAAAGTCAAAATTAATTTTGGATTGTGGCTTAACCAGCAAGCCAGTTCTCTTTTTATTTCGTTTTGAGATTTTCTAAAAAAAAAAAAGGTCACTAATTTGCACTTAGCATATATAATGAATTCCAATTTAATTATAAGTAGCTAGAGTCTAGGCCGAAGTTTTTTGAATCTTCAACCAGTTATACAAAACTACTATAGATTACAAAATTTCAGAAATCAATCTACAAAATGCTGAAAATATCCACAACAACTAAATGATCAATGTACTCGAACCTGTCAACCTCAAGTAATTGAAAGATCCTAAAAAGTTTTGTGGAGTATTCAACAAAAAATTTATTTTATTCGCAATAATTTAATAATCTATGCTTACTTTTGAAGTCTACTTAAATAATGGGGATAATAATGGGATCCAGAAGATCAAAACGGAATAAATTTCAGATGGAGCAGAATGAACTTAAGTTCACACGGGCCACACGTTGGGCGCCAACTATTGTAATGAACACGGCAGTGTTTGTGCCAATATTTTTTAGATGTTAGTTAAGAGATTGTAAATATCTCAAAACTTGGTTATAGAAAAGCGGAACGAGGTCTGCGGGAGCTATCAATTAGCTAGCAAGACAGTCGGGCGGGGGATTCGCGACCTAGTTCCCTTATTCTCAGTTCGACACTACAACAGTATTATTAGGATACTCCCTATTTTTTTATAAAAAAAACAACAATAAATCTTATTAAACTACGCTCCCTTGAAAGCTACAAGAAATGAATAACTCTTAGATTGTTTACATTACCTACCGAAATCTCCAGGTGATGTTGGAGAAATTGCCTCCAAACCCTCCCAAACCATTCGTATTAGAACCATCTTCGATTTTTTTTTAGAACCCCTAACATAATTTTTTTTACATTACATTACTTCGGTCTCATCATCGATATCATCAAGAAAACGCCAATTATTTTAATCAGCAATCCATGCTAAATCATACATTTATTGAACCCATTGAAGTTAATGGAAAAATTACATATATTTGATTTTATAAAAATATGGAATCTAAACTGTAAATTTTCAGTTTTATTGAGAAATTTCAAAATGGTCAATTAATTCTGGTATGAATTATTTGTGTCAAAAAAATAGTATATTTAGGTACAAATTTAATATCCATCCGAAAATAAATGGAGTACTAATATTATAAAAAAAAGAAGTAGAAAAAGAAAATAAAACTCCCTTTCATATCATCACCGCGGCCAACACTATATAAATTTTTAAACGCTCTTTATGTAAGGCAATTGAAATTTACAACAACAACAACAAAATTTTTTATACCAAAAAATACATTTTTATAATAAAAATTCCAACAACAATTTTAAGAAGCAAAAACTAATCGATGTGTCTAGAAAACATGGTTATGGAAGATATGACGATAACTACCATTAATGATCATAAAATTACTCTCAATTTTGGTGTAAGCACCTGTTTCATTTAGTATAACACTTAAAACTTGACCAAATCATTAAGTTAGTTATGTGATTTGTTGTTTCTTCTTAGAGAGTAATATTTTTGTAACAATGCAAGAAAACATATAAATTAAGAAATTAGAAAACTTACCAACATCTCGATCGAAGTTTGAAGAGGCCTTTCCAATACGACAGCTATGCTGAGAGATTGTATGACAAAAATCAATTAATGTTGTTCTTGCATTTGATGTTTATTTTTTTTCCTTTTTGATGTTAGATACTTTTATAAAATCCTTTTGTTGTTTTTTTTGTTTTGGTAATGTGGCAATTTTAGCGCTTTTTAGTCATTATGATATGTGTTAAATTTTATTTAATTTTTGGCGTTACGGAATTTTTAAGAGGAGTAATTATTGGTGATTTGGGTTGAATTTCAATTACTGCGACGGAAAAAAATGATGTTAATAGTTTTATGACCATAACGTTAAAATATTGGCTGTGGTTAACGAATGGAAATTTTACCGATTTCTGTACTTGAAAAATGATATTACATTTATTTGATCAGAATTTCACATTATTTAAAATTGTATGCTCTTCCCGAAATATATCTTTAATAAAATAAACATATTTACCTTCTTCTGAAGTGGCAGAGTAAAAGAAGCGAATGCTAATCAAAATTGTTAGGAAAAGTAAATTTTACTGAGGGATTATTTAGATTTGGTACGATTAATCACGAAATATTTCTGTGACCTGTTTTAGTCGCTGGTTGAAATAAAAAGGAAATCAAATTTCCTTCGCTGTCACATGCAGGTTGATAGACACGGTTGATAGTCTTGTTTAAGGTGTTGGCGTAAAATCTAAAAACAGATAGCTTTGCTACGAAATGCAACCTTTCTTCTTTCACCTTAATAAACACAGCTATCAGTTAATGTTGTAAAAACGTTAGTTTCAAAGTTATTAAGAAACTAACAAAACCTTTTAACACAATTATAAATTCAACGAATAAAGTGATGACATTTGTATACTCTTAATTTATATGTTTAATTTGTTTGTGTAAGAAAAAATATCTAAATAAATCAAGTAAATGATTTAAGCCAAGACGCAAACCCGGATTTACCCAAGTTGGTTTTACATTATATTACCATGGTGTTTAAGGTTACATCAATTTTATTGAATCAAATTGTTTGAAAGCCTGTTTTGAATAGCGAAATAATTAGACTGAATCTCCGAATCGGTAATGGTACATTACAACCCATTGCGCATCAGTCATTGTTACAGCTGGGTTAGCCATGTCAGTAAGAAAAGGTTTTAGCTCGATGATGCGTTCAATCACCAAATAAGTACCCCCAGCGTGTAGCTTGGTCTAAAATTCCCCTTTTCCGGCACGCCGTTTCAAAATGGCATCTAGTTTTGGTGTTCTGCAAAGAAACCGCGATACTGCGGATTTTTGCAGTAAGCCTATTAGCATGATAATCTTCCAAGCCATCACGAATTGCCAGTTGCAATGTATGCACAGCACATCGCATGTGATGGATCTGAGAATTAATTAAAGCAGCATCAACAAATTCGTCTAAATTAGAATTAATTTCTTCAACGGAAGCTTCATTTTCATTAAAACCAGATGTTACAACACCTTCATTCAGTTTATTGACAGTGCTGACCATATTTGTGGCATTATCAGTCAAAATGCATATAATCTGCTGCTTTGTAATGCCAAATTCCGCTAGAACGCCCATAACAAATTCTTGCAAATAACTGCTGGTATGATGCGCTTCAGTGTCCTTCACCGCCAAAGTACGTGTGACAACTTTTTTCTTATTATCAATGAACTGGACGTTAATTGCAGATTAATTAATTCTGTGAAGGATACATCCGTCCATCTTCAAAAAAACAAACTGTCCGTCTAAATTAGTCTTGAGCGTATACATCTGCTTTTTTGCCTCCTGTAGTACCAAATTTCTAATATTACTTCTTTCCAAAGATATACCAAATTTACTAGCCAATTCGCCATTTAAAGAGACAAAAGCAGGAGAAGAAAAGAAGTTACAGGCAAAGAAATCGAATACACCATTTCGATGATACATCGCTTGAATTTTTATGCAGTCATAGCCACAGACATAAAAAATTTGGTTACAGGTGATTGACATTGTGAAGAACTGGGCCTAGGTTCAACTTCACATGCCTGCTTATCTTTTTTGGCAACAGTTTTGAATATCATGGGGAGACAACGTTGCAGATGTCGCTTTAAATTCGATACTCTGGTCGGAGCACTAGTACCTTCTCCCGAATATGCGCTAATATTGCTACCACAAATTTCTTCATCACCATCTTTGGTCACTTGGCATATGAAAAATTTATCATCAACAGTAACTGAGAAATATTCAAAAACTGACGATTTCTGCTTCTGACGCTTATTCTTATCCATTTTCAAATTGTTAATCGCTGTTATAAATAAATAAATTTATTAATTGAAGCCAATGTATATATAAGAATTTCTTAAGAATTTTTATAAAAAAAAAGTAATTATTTGCATGCTAATATCTACTCACGTGAATTTTATACTCCGCTTTGACTTCAATGTATGTAATTTTTTTTTAATAAGAAATTAAGTAAAACACCAGACCTATAATATATAATGTGAACTATAATTTTTTATAACACACACAAATCAATTTTATTTTTATGTTGCATATGGTTCAAATTTCATTTAACCAGAAATCTTAAAAAGACTACAAACCTCTTTTTTCAATTAAATCTATAAGAGTAAGTTTTGCTAATGCAGATTTATTTTTCATATTAAACTTTTTCATATTAAACTTTGCTTGCCAAGTAGATGCAAATATGCTTAACAGAACGTTTACCAAAGCACCTGTAATTAAAGCAAATTCCACTTATTATAATTTTTCCTCAGACACCTTAAATACAGATAACGGGATAATCAGCGAACATTTTCAATTTTCTTCCGTTACTCAATATGACGTTATTTCAATGTGCTCTTTAATAAAATCAAATGCAATGGACAGTGATAACTTACACCCAAAATTTATAAGATTACTTCTACCCCTGATTTTGCCGTATGTTACTCATCTGTTCAATACTAATATAATGTCTTGTATGTACCCGCTAAACTGGAAACATGCAAAAATTGTTCCATTACCTAAGTCAAATGGACAATTCAGACCTATAGCCATATTGTGTCTTCTATCGAAAGTCTTGGAAAAACTTTTGTATAAACAAATGATTTCATATGTCAATACACATAATTTGCTTTGCAGTACGCAATCTGGTTTTCGTCAGAGCCATAGCTGCGTTACGGCTCTTGTGGAAGCTAGTGGGAACATACGGCAAGGATTGGAAAATGGAAATATAAACTTTTTAGTGCTTCTAGACCATTCTTAGGCCTTCGATACGGTAGACCATGAATCACTTTTTTAGATTTACGGATACATCAACCAAACTTATATCATCATATCTTTCGAACCGCACACAATCAATATTTGTAAACGGTGTATGGTCAGATAGATAATCCCTTACTAGGGGAGTGCCTCAGGGCTCTATTTTAGGTCCAATTTTATTTTCCTTGTTCGCAAATGATTTGCCAAAACAACTCTCCAATTGTAAGATACATTTATACGCAGATGACGTGCAACTCACTCTAAGTAGCCCAGTTCAGAATATTGCTTCAGGCATAACCCTTCTAAATGACGACTTAAACAGAATCTACCTCTGGGCTAATGCTAACGGACTCTGTTTGAAATCTCTGTCAGAAATCTAAATGCATTGTTATACGAAAAAAGTTTATATCCCAACATTTCTGAAGACATTGCTTTAAATGGCCAGAAAATTGAATTTGTTAATACGGCGAAAAATCTAGGGATAACTTTCAATAGCAATTTGACATGGACTGATCATATAAATTCACTGGTTGGTCAAACTTATGCAAAACTACGAGCTGTCTGGTCCACACAGTATTTCACCCCTTTAAGAATAAGGGCCTTACTTGCCAAGACGTATCTGATTCCTTCCCTGTTGTATGGAATCTGTGATGCAGTTAGTAATAGGAAACTAAATGTCTTGTTTGATAATGTTATAAGATATGTGTATGGATTGAGAAGATTTGATCATGTTTCCTCTGTTTCCAGTAATCTTTACGGGGTCTCTCTATATAATCTGTTGAAAATTCGCACTAGTACATTTTTGCATAAAATAATAAACAGACAAACACCCAAATATATATTTGACAAAATCCATTTTTTCCAATCGCCAAGAAACCGAAATATTGTAATTCCAAGGCATCAATGCCTAGTATCTGAATGGCAGTTTTATGTACATGCCGCTCGTCTTTGGAACAATCCTCCACTAAGTCAACAACAAAACAGCAATGCTAAAAGTTTCAAAACTTCTTTATTTGACTTTTTTATATAGTCTATTTTTTATCAGTATTGTTATATTATACTAAAAATGTTATATTAATAATTAATTATATTGTAAGATATTTTCTTTGTAACGCAATACGTTCCTGTACTTTAAATATAAGACTCTATCTTGTTGTACAGGAAATGGAATTAAATAAATAAATAAATAATAATAATCTGATTTCTTTCAAAATGTACATGTATAAAGCATTAAGATTACTTATGCCAATATTTTTGTTTTTTTTTAACAATTAAAGTTGAAACTTCACAATTAATTTCATTTTCCAACAGCCAAGTATCTAATGAATAATACCCGGGAATTCACAATATTACTGTTTAACAAAAAAAAAAAAATGTAAAAAAAAACTCTACAATTTGTAAATTTCGGTCACACATTTCTTGTAGGGTAACACATACGGTTGCCCTTCGTACTGTTTTTATCAGTACATGTACTGCTTTTTATAAAAAGTACTGTTTTATGCATAACACCTAAATCAGTACGCAAAAGTACTGTTTTTTAATACAGTACTGTTTTTTGTACTGTTTTTTCAATATCTGAAAAAAAATTTAAGTGTATATATGTTTTTAAAACTTTTTTTCCTTTTAATTTGTATGAATCGCTCTGCGATATTTTTCTATTTCGCTTTGTTATGCTATCACTTTCATTTGCTTACTTAAAATGTTTTTGTTCTTGTAGTATTTACCGTTCATTTGAAATAACATATAAAAACATAAAATAAAATATTAAACGCTTGGACATCTCTTTAAGAGATGAGACAACTGGTATAAAAATATAAATTGTTCGTTTAACATTTTATTTTAATATTTTGCTTTTATAGCTAAAAATGGAAAATGACTTCAGTGAATCTGACGACTCTCTGTCAATCACCGATGTTGAAGAAATAAATTGTCCATCAACTGGCAGACAAAATGAAAAAATTATAAATCGGCGCAAGAATAAATTTAAAGATTGCTGGAAAAATTATTTTAATTGGTTGCTTAAGATAAAAGATGAATCAGCGCTAAGTGTTCGGCTTGTGGAATTGTCTTCTCCATTGCTAATGGAGGAATATGCGATGTCAAGCGTCATATGAAAACCGCTAAGCACATGCGAAATGCAGTAAGCGGAAATTCGAATAAAACAGAATGCAATCGTCAAAATAGCGCTATGGCAGAGGCTTGTTTTGCATATCATACGGTCATGCATAGTCACAGCTATAATTCGGCAGACTGTGGCAGCAAGCTCTTCAAATTAATGTTTTCTGACTCAAATGTTGCATCAAATTTTTCTTGTGGAAGGACAAAGTGTTGTAAAATTACTTCAAATTTACTGGCTAAGTATTCTATTGAAACTTTAATAAAAGACTTGGACAAAAATCATCCATTTTCTATTTCGACCGACGCGTCAAATAAAGGAAATATAAAAACATTTCCTATAGTCATAAGATATTTTTCAAAGCAATCTGGAATTAACACAAAATTGTTTAGCTTTTATGATTCAAACTCAGAAATGTCAATTGACATTACAAACGTATTAAAATCAAAATTAGAAGGTGGTGGTTTAAGTTTACTGAACGTGACAAGTTTCTGCGCAGATAATGCAAACGTTAATTTTGGTTGCAGAAAAAGCGTTTTTGTAGAACTTAAAAAAAGTAATCCAGATATAATCGGTGTAGGTTGTTTGTGTCACATTCTTAATAACGCATTTAAAAGTGCATTAAAACTATTAAAAATAACCAATCTTAAAGAAATTTTTGAGTTTTGTGACATGGATTGGAGTGACATGCTTCGTCATGTACCAACTCGATGGCTTACTTTAACTCCAGCAGTAGAAAGACTTTTCAAGAATTATACAGCAATAAAAATGTATTTTCTTTCACAAGATGGTCCATCTCTTTTACGAATTTTTTTTGAGCTTGAGACTGCAGAAGCTTATTTAGGATTTGTGCACAATGTAGGAACTACTTTATTATGCTGCATAAAAAAATTAGAAGAGAATACCTTGGTAGTTATTGATATGTTTCAAATAATTAAACAAATTCATGACAAATTTCTGCAACAAAAAGCTGAAGAGTTTTATGGCTATTTAGCTGGTACAATATTGAGTAATTTTGACAATCTTCAGGAAGTCGCATTATTTAAAAAGAGAGCTGACGCTGTTTTAAATGCGATAATAAGTTATATTGAAGAACATTATGATTTGATAAGTAATAATTTCGAAAAACTAAGTGTTTTCAATTTAAATTCTACTATTTCGTTTAACGATTTTTCTGTTATTGTAAAATTATTTTCAATTAACATATTGATATGGATTTACTTTTCGATGAATTTTTGTCCTTAAAGACTTTTTCTGAAACGGTGGAAAAAGAAAAAGCAGTTGGCTAAAAATGGAGAGAATTTTTAAATAGTGGCACATATCCAAATTTTGAAAAGATATGCAATTTTATCTTTTCCATTCCCCATTCTAATTCTGGAACTGAAAGAATTTTAGTTTGATATTTTCGTTTTGGAGAAAAGAAAGAAACAGACTTTGTATAGATAATTTGGAAAGCTAATTAATTATAAAAACTAATTTTGGATACACATGTAATGAATTTTATAATTTTTTAAAGTCTGAAACCGGACAAAAATGTATTGTAAAGTATGTACAAAAAACCGATAAATATTAATTATATTTAATTCTTATATTTGTTTTTGATACAAAAACATAAAAGTTTACTATGTGCCTTTTGAACTCAATGCAATTATTTTCGTTTTGTTCTCATAGTTATTAATTTTTTTTTTGTTTTTATTGACTTATTAGCAATGTTATGTATTGAATTGAAAATTATAATAAATAAAATATGTACTGTTTTTTTTCGTACTGTACTGTTTTTTTTTTTTTTTTTTTGATGTACTGTTTTAAACAATTTCAAATCTGGCAAGCCTAGTAACACATAAACAATTTTTGTACTAACGCACTTGGAAAAATTTTCTATTTAAAAACATATGACTGTCATTGTTGATGTCGTAGAGTTGTTTTTTTAATTTTTTTTCGGAAAGTGAAATTAATTGTGAAGTGTTAATTTTAATTGTTAAAAAAACAAAAATATAGACATAAGTAAACTTTAAGCTTTATACATGTGTTTTTTGAAAAAAAAAAACAGATTATTTAAATTATCGCACACAGAATGGTTAAAGAGTTTAATACGAAAAATAACTCTGTCCGAATACGAATACTTATAGAGGTGTTGTCCAATGGCTTTGCCTCCTCCCGGGATTATAATCAAAGAAAGGGAGGTTCAATTGGTTTGGCAGCTACAAGTTTAGGCTTAGGTAAGGTAAGTAATTAATGAAATTAAAAGTTCAAGTTAATTTTTGTAATTCCTTTAGCACTCTTCTAAATATGTCAGTGAATTGGCTAATCCCATTCTCAATTGTTTAAACGATCAAGGCTTACGTGTCCGGTATTTTGCGTGTGAATCTTTATATAACGTGGTAGCACGTTCCTCCATTATACCCTTCTTCCCCGATTTATTTGCTGCTCTCTCTCGTCTTGTGACCGATTCCGATCAAATGGTTAAAGATGACAGTGAACTGTTGGACCGTTTACTTAAAGATATTGTTACGGGATCTTCACAAACTTTCAATCTAGAAGCTTTTATACCTCTTTTATAAACAATTTATGTAAACAATTATATTGTGCGACAATATGTTATATCCTGAATTTCGATTTTGAATGCTGTACCAGAAAATAATATGGTTATCTATTTGACCTATATTATTGATGGACTTTTTATGATGTTAGAAGATAATACGCAAGAAATACAAATGTGTGAATACGAATATGTGAAACTACGCTAACACAGTTTCTTAAATCGATTTGGAATGATTCCAGTTCAGTGCGCATGGAAAACACTATAAATATAATGATAATACATGCGCAATCACCAAATGAACTTTTTAAGGTAATGCACTAAAATTTTATTAAAAATTCTAGCTAGAAACCAACTAAATTTTCCTTGCAGAATTTTACACTAATCCTTATCTATATTGCCATAACATGGATACGGGAGTTTGTTTTAATATTTGGCTCGAATGTTTTAGTTTATGTTGATGATATGAAGAATATTAAGGAATCTACAGTATCCGTAAATACATCCATGGTTAGTTTCTTAAAAAGAACGAAGATCTCAGAATATTGAACAAATTGATTTAAGATCGATTATGCAGGTATTATCACCATATCTCACACACGGTTCTGTACAAACAAAGGTAGCAGTATTTGAACGGATACATCGTTTACTCATCAATTTTCTATAAAGTATCAGTTTTGGCCAAAATTGGCAATTCGCAAAGGTAAGTTTTAATATACATTTTTAATATATAAGTGTTATAATAAATTGTTTTCTTTAAGAGACTACTGATTTCAATAAGGCCCATTACCGGAAATTTCTACTGAGTTTACTCAATTTATTAAGTGCTGACTTACGTACCACTTTGAGGGATGTTTCGAATGAAAAGATAGCAAAGTTGTTTAAATGTCTGTATTAACCCCTCGGTTAGCGAGAAGGTCCCTGGAGACCTATTTCGGCCAGGACAAGGTACCCCAAAAGTTACCCTGCTTTCCAAGAGAATTTTGTCAAAAATCGTTTAAAAGAAAATTCAAGGTGATACGCCCAATAGTTTAGTTTTTATTGAGGTTTAAAGGTGAGTAGTACGGGAACGCAAGACAAGGTCCGTAGGGACCTTGAGGACATTTTAAACGAGTTCTTCGAATTTAACATTTGTTTTATTACCTTCTAATACTAATCTCTATTTGGCGATATAGCACTATGCTCATATGTGCCCAGGAAGAATAAATCAGTAATTTTGCTATCTACACAACATTACACTTGCGATGTGAACATGGAAACTGAAAAGAAGAAGCCCTTAGCCATTCTTGATTACAATGCCAACAAATCCGGCGTTGATACTATGGACCAGATGCTTGGTACGTCTATATGCAAGCGCTCAATAAAGCGCTGGCCGCTTGCCATGTTTTACAATATGCTAGACATCGCTGCATTCATAATATTCAACGAGATGAGGCCAGTGAAGAGAAGTGAGAGACGGCGCTCATTCCTCCTTATGCTTACTAAGCAATTGGCATTACCCAACATTAAAGAACGTGCCCTGAATACTCGCATAACTGCATATCCAAGGATGGAGGAATTTGATGTCAAGGTAAGAATTAAGAATTCTAAAGGTCAAAAGCAGAATGATTATATATATTTTTTCATTTTAGATAGTACCAAGACCAACAGAAGCAGCTGCACTGTCGTTTGCGCTAAGGAAAAACAGGCCATCATGTCGACTATGCCGTTCAGAGTACGTTCGTCAACGCAAAACAAGGGCCTATTGCTGTTCCTGCAACAATGCAGTTTGTGCAGAGCATTCAAGATTAATGCATCGGTGCTTAACCTGCACTCAAAATGAGGAACAACCATCGCAACAATAGTTTTTTTAAGTTTTATTCATTGTAAAACTAAATTTTCATTATAAAATTCATAAAAATTAATTATGTTAGTATAAAAAAAAAAAATATTTTAATTTATTTATCAACACTTTAATTAATAAACAATAATAAAATAACAAAACAAAAATTTTAAAATGTCTTCTTCATAGAAAATGTCATATCAACAAAAATAGGTCCCTACGGACCTTGTCATGCGTTTAAGGGTACCAGAAGTGTTGCTAGACGGAGAGTTAAGTTGAGCCCATTGTCCTGTTTCAACATTGTGTTTGTATATTGGCTCAAAGTTATCAACACGTTTCTGGTGTTTCTATCTCTAGTGGAATCCACATACCATATTTCATATTCCTAGATTCGTTTGTTTAGAATATAACAAATGTACTCTTTTTCCCCTTTTTGGCTTTTTTTCCATCCCTGGACATTAGAATTAGCAATAAAATCATTCTGGACTGATACACACGTATTCGGTGGAGTCTATATACCACAATTCATATATAGAGATTAATATGTTAAGAAGATGCAGATCTACTCTTTTTGGCCGTTTTTCCCCCATAAATGGACGAATTTCGAAAAAATTAATCCTTAGCCAATATTCGTTTCCCTGATGGAGTCGACACACCAAACTTCATATTCCTAGATTAATTTGTTACCATTTTCCGCCTTTTTGTCCGCTTTTACCCTGATAATGTACGAATTTTTAAAAATCCGTTCTTAGTGGATCTTTACGCCGAGAGAGGAACCTACAGTCCAAATTTTTAATTTTTATTTAATTACATTTTAATACAATAAATAAATAAATAAAAAATAATAAATCGTGTTTCATTATAATCAAGTGTGACTAGTCAACGATGACTAGTCAAGTGTGATATATATTTTGGATAGCTTTTGTAATATTTGATTTTGAGATAATCGAACACCCGGTTTACTTCAATGTTATATATGTATATCACTATTTTCCTTTAATTGTTTAGATATTTTTTCTGCTACAAATTTCTTTTTGTTTTTTTGGTAAATATGTGATAGAAAAATTTTATTTTTCATTTTTCATTAGTTTTTGATAGGATATATATTTTGCTATCAAAAGGGTAATATAATATTCATTGACCACAAATTAAATAATGGAAAAATTTTTTATTTATTATTTCGCTCCAGAGCAACATCTTTAATATGTGTAAAAATTGCAATATGCAGAATGTACAAACCAGGGCCGTGATTCTGCTATATATGCAAAATATTTTTGAGTTTATGTGAAATATAATATTTTTTATTTTCGTTAACTGCTTTCCTTCTAAAGGCTCTAAGTTATTTTTGTTAAGAAACAATTGCAAAAATTTTTCAAAATTACGTAAAAGGGTGTAATTTCTTGTTTAAGGGTCCTTGTGATTGCATTTGGTATTTAAGCACTTCATCATGTATCAGCTTTTTCTTCCTATTCTAACAAAGAGTAGAAGTATTTTATCAAAGATGTATATTTAAAAAGTATAAGTTCATAAATAAAAATGAAAACATAATTTTATATAAAGTGTAAAAAGTGGACTCACCTCCCTGATCATCAAGAGCTACAAGGGTTCGAATCCCTGCTTCCTTGCTCTGGAGTGCAGCAAAATGTAGAATATTTTTAAAGTTGTGTAAGTTTAGTGTTCAAATTATTTTATTTGTATGTATAATATAAAAATGTTAAGTTTATTTTATAAAAAATTTAATAAGTTTAATCAAAATTATAATTATTTTCAATAAATTTAATATTGATTTGAAAATGCATGGTTGATAAATTCGATATGAATTTGCAGTCATCATGAATTTCACTCTTATGACTCTGCAGATATCAAATATTATTTGACGTGTCGAATGACCAAAGAAAAAATATTTTAAAAAAATTATATAAAAAAAAATACAAAAAGTTTTGCTTCTACCTTGTTACAGGGTAACAATAATGATCGATTTTATTTATTATTTTTAGGTCTACCCAAAATACAACCAACCTAAATGGGCATGAGCCCCAAGATATCCAACGACACCCAAATAATCAATGCAACAATAAAAATCATATATACAACTCCCTATACAAATTTTAATTTTAGTCGACTTCAGTCAATGATGGAAACTCTTGAACAAATTTAAACTCTAAGTAAGTTAAACTTTATTGAGCCTTTTTTAAACATCATATGAATTTGTAATATGGTAATAAAAGAAAACTGTATATTACCAATTTGATGTTAACATATGCGTGTGTTGATGAAGGAATTAAGTTAATGATCATCCCGAACACATGAATCCGTACTGACATTAATCTTTATTCCTTTGATCCCTTCAAGCACTTGAACTTGAAAGGTGATGATAGTAATAAAACGCCAAGTTATGCTGTATTACTAAAAAAAAACTTCTTTATTCTGCTGGGGTTTTAATACCCAAACAATGATCAAAAATTCCTAATACTAAAATAAATAAAAGTGTATTTTGTTGTTGTGTTTTGGTTTCCAACCATAATAATGCCTAATAGTGTTGTTGGTCATAAATGGTTAAATAATTATATTGAGTTTATTGACTGACCTATATTGTTTATTCTGATTAAGCATTATTATGTTAGGTTACAATAAATATACGGACGTAAATGTGAAGTAAAAATAAATGTGACGAAATATGTATAGTGTAGTGTCCTCATTTTATTTACCAAATGTAACAATGCTTAGTGGTAGTTTTATCTACTAGCGGTCAGTCATTTATTATTGGCTTGCCTAAGCATTTTTATATCCAGCAACAATATATGTGACAAAAAAAATGCAATGTATGTAATATGTGGTGTATGTTTGGAAACAATACTAAAGCAGATGGTGAATCATTGAACGGTGCTGTGTATAAACATTATCCCCCGCGTTGAACGGCTGTTCAACAAGAATGATGTAGTGTAGTTGGTTGTTGTCATGGGGAATGTGATTAGACATCTGTGACATCTAGTGTGAGTTGATGAAGTGACTGGCGGGGCATCGGTTGGGTATCATGTTTAGAGTTTTAGATCCAACTGAGTTATCTCTGTTGGTTTCTCTGATGGGCATTATTGTGTGTTTTTGTTTGGTCCGTTGGGCCTTGTAGTTGAGACAATTAACGATTAATGTGACAAGGCTGAACGACAGTGCTAGATATCCGATTGCGTAGCTGTGCTCCTGATGGGACTTCAATTTATAGGGAAGTTCAATTATTTTGTGGTCTTCCAGTGATTTCTGTAGAAGTGTCAGATCTTTTATATTTTTAGCATATGCATCTTCTAGGCCCTTTGAAGTTGAGTGATGGTGATCTGTGGGAGGTTGAATGTTTTCTTTTAACGATAGGTCCGACATCTTGCCCAGACTGGAGTAGGAGGATTTCAATGTGCTGGGCGTAGTTTATCGTCCATTCATCGTGATGAGGTCGTGTTTTAGCATGCATTCTGGGGCAAGCGTGAGTAAGCCGGAGCCCTTCAGAAGAAGAGGGATTATTGCCTTGTTGCATACTGCTGTGGCCCGGGAAGTAGTATATAGTCATTGATTATTTTTATTTAAAGGTATCCATCTAACATTCGGTGTTGTTTTTTCCAAAATACAAGTCGGTAGTATTTTATTGTTGAATAAATTTATTTCACATGCGCATACTTCGGGGCCGTAATCATATCTGATTTGGATGTTGGTACACAGAATGTCAACTTGTTTTATGGTGTAACAGAAATTCAACTCAGATCTTGTAAGACGAATGTATTGTTGACGGGATGCTGAGGTGCCAAGAAATGTGGTGCATGGCTTAATGACTATCACTGGATTCGGTATAGGAATTAGGTAGAACATTCTGAATTGATCAGGCTCAACCAATGGTATAGTTATTTTAAAGATAGCGTGTTGACGCGTAAGTCCGCCCTTAACCTTCATAAGGTTAAAGAGTTGCAGCAAATATAGTGAAGGAGATATACCGATGGTGGTGAGTGAAAGTAATAATGGGCTACTTTTTCCATGGTGTGTATCCGTAAGAGTATCAAGGATTGAAATATGTATATTCTGTAGATTGCTTGAAATTAGAGTTAGTTTTAAGACTTCAGAGGTAAATAGTTGATTAAGATGTATTTGAATGTATATGCTGTAGCAACGCTCCGAAGTAGCAGATGTTTTGCTGATTTCACAGCTGCTTCCCATAACCATCCGAAGTGTGGTGCTCTGGGAAGAATGAAGTGAAAGTTTTTTCTCGTGGAGCTGGAAGCGGAAATGATCTCATATTGTCCTTTCTCTGAATATACGGTCTAAATTAGTTCCTACAATTGATTTTTGGCCCCGACGAAATTTGTGGCGTTGTCAGAGTATATGTTTTGACGCGACCTCGTCTACCAATGAATCGTTTTAAGGCACCGATGAATGCCTCTGTTGATAGGTTAGTTACCAATTCGTACAGCCTTTGGGGCAAAGCAGCAGAAAAGAGCTATATAAGCTTTAGTTGAACTTTTGCCTCTGATTTTGTAGTGGATCCAGAACGGCCCGCAGTAATCCACACCTGCATTGATAAAAGGTCCTGAAGGTGTTATTTTGGTTTGCGGTAGGTTACCCATGAGTTGTTGGCATAAATTTGGTCGAGCTCTAGTAGTATTTTTGTACAGTTACTCTTATTGTGTTTTTCCTTCAATTGGCCAGAATCGTTGACTCATCATGCTCAACTAGCAGTATAGCCGCTACGTTGTTAGCGCAATTATTATATCAATTATTTAAGCCATAATAATATTTAAAAACAATAAGAAATATGGTGTGAGTGACAATACGATGGAAACTTTTAACAAAATATATTTTTGACGACTTGTGGCCATTTAAATAATCAACTTTTTCGTCAACGCCACTTTTTTTTTTTTTTAGCAAGATTAATGCTAGTCAGACGTTTTTATGGATTTATTCATAGAATATTTCTCACAAATATTCTTTTGCTTACAACCATCACGAAAATCATCTATTATTCTGGTTTTTAACTCTTCATAAAACTTTGTTATTGGCATTATTTTATAATAATTGAAAGAAAATGTCAAAATCTTTATTTAAATACGGCTAAGATTTTTTTTATATTTTCTTTCACTCGTTCTTCTATTATTATTATTTTAGTCAACTCTGGTAAAGAAGTTTAACAGTTTCCACTGTTTTGGCATCTCTAAAAAAATATTTCTTTTTCGCTTATCTATTTTTAATTGCATTTTATGTAACAAATGTGTTATCTTCCAATATAGAATACACCAAATAGCGATTTCGCAAAAAAAAACAATTATTTTATTACATGGTTTAAGTCGATTTAGTGGTATATCCTGTTGGAGAAAAATGATTCTTGCCTGTGATTTGGCGGATTATTTATGTATGCGAAACTTGATATCTAACACACAATTTTGTATCAGAAAACACCCTCTTATCTTTTTGAAAACATTATATTTGGCAGTCAAACCGGAATATACTCTGATAATACCCAGGTATACATACATATTTGAACAGTGGCAGATTTTTCTTCATTAATGCCATTAAGTTGTGGAATAGCCTCCACTTAGCTATAAAACTTTTACAAAGAAAAAACAGTTTTAAAAAAGCTTTACAAGATCTTATATCTCTGAATAATTAGCTTTCTTATTCTTCTATTTCTACCATCTTATCCCCTTTTTCAGCTCTACCCTATCTACTTTCTAGCCATTTTTTTAGCTATTTAATTAAGTAATTATCTTCTTTTTTATTGGCCATTTTGTATTTAATGTTTTTATATGTTTGTATATGTATCTACTCATTTATTTGTAACTCTAATTATGACTTGTTATATGACATAGAAATTGAACTATAAAAGAATTATATAACACTGAAATGAATTAATTAATAATAAACACAATAATAAAATTGGCAAATTTAGAATTTTGTAAAAGTTTAAAATGTATTGCCACCTTCTCCATTAAAGTACCACTTTTTTGTTCATAGTAGGTTCGAAAATTATTCAAATTATAAAGATAGAAAGTAATATTATTTTATTTATCAAGCCATAGGACAAACGCTATTGAAATTGGTGAAAATGGGCGCTTGTTCAGACCTACTCTCCATTCAAATGACCGCTATGATATCGACTTAACTTGCAATAAGATTCAAATTATGAAATAGATCTCAGTCGAATTGGGTTTTTGTGCGTTTATTATATCCATTAATCCGTAGACCAAAAATAAACCATATAGGACAATTCACTTAAACCTATCAAAAACAAAAATATTGCACAGATTTTTCTCAAAATCGGTTTGTATATGTTGTTGCAAAAAATAAGTGACTTTACCAAATATGGTCAGGATCGGTCCAATTTTCGACGTGGATTTGATTTATGCTTTTTTTTATAAACCTAATTAGTTTATAGTCTATATTGACTATAAATTTCGTACTTCTTTTGTTAATAAAATTTACTTTCAAATGATGAATCTACATATCTAATATCATATTCCTAAATTACTTTGTAAAGAAGATAAAAAACAAACACTTTTACATTTACGGACCGTTTTTACAAAAGATTTCGTTTCATTTGATGTTTCTATCCACAAACTATATTTGATATTCGTTTGTCTAGAAGATACCAAATGTAGAATTTTTCCCCTTTTTGGCCGTTTTCATTCTGGACTGATGCCCACGGAAAAATTAATCCTGAGCCCATGTTTGTTTCTCGAACGAAGTCTACGCACCAAATTTCATATTCCTAGACTCATTTGTTACCATTTTCCCCCTTTTTGTCTGCTAAGTCAAACCAAAAAAGCATTCACAAAAATAACGTCAATAAAATTGTTAATAAAAATTATTTTATAGAATTTTATTTTTAAGTAAATGTGTTTTCTTTTTAATTAAAGATCATTTTTAAATAAGTAGTCTCTCAAATATTCGGTGGAATTTTCATATATATAAATAATATGTTAAGAAAATCCAGCAAGGTACAATTTTTAGCTTTTTGTCAGTTTTTTTCCTTAAATGGCTGAATTTTGGAAAAAATAATCCTGGGCCCATATTTGTTTCTCTGATGGAGTTTACACACCAAATTTCATATTCCTAGATTCATTTGTTTCAATTTTCCGCCTTTTGGCCGCTCTTACCCCCTAAAGGCTCGAATTTAACCTTTTTTTATTCTTTGGCGATCTGTGCGTCTCTGATGGAATCTACATGTAAAATTTCATATTCCCAAATTACTTTGTAAGGAAGATACAAGAAGGTGCCCTTTTACATTTATGGGCCCTTTTTACCACCCTTATCATCCAAATTTCCAAAAGTTTTCCTCTTATCTGATGTTTCTATCTCTATTGGAATCCACATACCATATTTCATATTCCTAAATTTTTTGTTTAGTTTTTCCTCCCGAAGACGTAAGAATTAGCAATAAAATCATTATTGACTGATGCCCACGTATTCGGTGGAGACTGTATGACAAAGTTCATAGATATAGATTAATATGTGAAGAAGATGCGGAAAGGTAAAATTTTTACACTTTTTGGCCGTTTTTCCCCTTAAATGGCCGAATTTCGAAAAAATTGCTTCTGAGCCCACATTTGTTTCTCGGATGGAGTCTACACACCAAATTTCATATTCCTAGATTTATTTGTTACCATTTTCCCCATTTTTGTCCGCTTTTATCCCGTTAGTGTATGCATTTTTAACAATCCGTTCTTAGTGGATCTTTACGCCGAGAGAGGAACCTACGGTCCAAATTTCAAGCTTCTGGGTCGAATGGTTTGGGCTGGACGATGGTCGTTATGCTCAATAATCTTTTGCATCATTCGATAATGTTGATGATTCCAATCGGCCACTATTTTTGTCGACATGATTATGTTTCTTCAATTGTTTGAGTTCTGATGAAAAGTCGGATAACTGAATCGTTTTCATGATTGCGAAAAGTGCTTGATTCAACTCGTTTGATTTTGCGCCTTGTGTGATGGACGTTCATATTTCGGTAACCTTGCATTATTGATCAATCTGATAACATATCCCATTATCCTTTGCAATTTGTTGAAGAAGTTTTGATTGGGATTTTGTATATGAAGTCATCAGTGAAACACGGTAATCGCTATGATAGGAGTTACCTTCTTTTTTCGATGTCATTGGAAATTGGTTGTGAAAATGTAGGAGGCATCATTTCTTCTCTTCAGTGTAGAAAAAGTGGTCCATGAAACCATAAATTACATTCGAAAAGTTTGGATGCTGATAGACCTCTAGATAGTATGTCAGCCGGATTATGTTTTGATCCGACATGACGCCATTGGGCAGTTAATGTTAGTGACTAGATTGTGGCAACTCGATTGGCCACAAAGGTTTGATAGAGACTTGATTGTATGTTTATTCAAGATAGCACAATTTCAGAATCAGTCCATAAAAACATTGGTTGATTTTTTACTTCGATATCAGTTCTGCAAATATGTGAAGTTGTGTAGCAGCTGGAATTTCCCCTTTGAAGATGTGTCGTTGAATTTTCATATTATTCAGATTGTCCAAGTCATTCCTAAAGGTATTCCAAGTAGAATAAAGATCCGCAGGAAGTGTTTCATCCCAATCCAATTTTAATTCCCATAATTGTTGGATGAATATCTTTGCCTTGAAAACCACAGCTGGTAGTAAACCAAGAGGATCGAACAACCTCGCTAGATCCGAAGTGGCTGTACGCTTTGACATGATTGAATTGGGTTTAGGTTTGCCCTGATGCACAGGTGATGAATTTCCTGTTGTCAGTATAACCCCAATGCGTTTATGGTATTGACATTCTGATCGTTAAAGTCCAAATTTACTTCTTGATTTCCGATTGAGATATTGCCCAGTAGCTTCGGATGATTGGCACACCATTTTTTTAAGTTGAAGCCATATTTTTTTAGAATTTCTACGAGTTTCTTTTGAGTTTTAATCGCTATATTAAGGTTATCTGAACCTCCTAGCTCATCATCCACATAAAAGTTATCTTTTAGCATCTGAGAGCCGAGTCACTCTTTTCATCATCAGATAAGATGCTGAACGTATCCCATATGTAACTGTGTTGGGCTTATAGTATTTTATAGCTGTCCTTGGGTCCTCTCTCCATATGATTAGTTGATATTGCTGATCTTCTGGGTGAATTAGTATTTGTCGATACATCTTCTCAATATCTGTGGTGAATTCAAATTTGGGCAAACTAAAACGAACCAGAATTGAATATAGTTCACTTTGGATGATTGGGCCAGTGAACATTAAGTCGTTCAAGGAGTAACATGTTGATGTTTTGCCGATGCGTCGAATACTATTCTTAGTTTCGTCGTGCTGCAGTCAGGTTTAAGGACACAGTGATGAGGGATGCAATACTGTATCAATGTTAATCTGCTGCATGTGCCCCAGTTTTTCATATTATTGCATAAATTGAATATATTGATCTCGCACCTCTTCATTTTTTAATAATCGTCGTTATAACGCCATGAACCTATTATAAGCAGTTTATTTATTTATTTATTAGGTCAATGGAATAAATCCTTACAGACCTTTATAAATGATATAATTACATATGTACATATATTGAAACACTTAAATGATTTAAAAATAAAAACAAATAGTTAGGAATTTAAGAAAATAATGATATTATGCTTAATTACATCAGTGTTCAACGAAAAATCAATTAATTGATAAAGATTATTATAAACACAACAAATTCTTCTAAAAGGATCAGCTAGATCATAGTTGGTTTGAAAAGATTTAACAAAGAGTGGTTGGAATTGGCGTGATACTCGTTGAGGAACATTAAAAGTTATATTGTTGACAAGAAAGTCAGAACAGATTTCACCATTAATTAGGTTGATCATAAATGTTACTTTTAGCATTGTCCTACGGCTTTCCAAAGTAGGTAATTTTATTAATTTAAGTCGATCAGCGTATGAAGGTAGATTAATTGCAGAATTCCAAGGCAAGCCACGTAAGCAAAAGAGTAGAAATTGTTACGTGTGATTTTCCTAATGCTGCTGGATTATCTTGAACTGGCAGGCTAACTACCAAACGGCTATCATCGTTGGTGTGTACATGTTGAGTAAATTATCACTCACATTGCTTTTCTGGTGGCGAAAGACTTTTGATGCTGAGTTCGATTTTGTCCAGTTTCCAGAGCTGTTCTATAGCTTCTTCTAACGATGATGTGTTGTCAAATACTGCACATGTGAGAACAGATAACTGGTTGGGAGATTAATTTTGTCCGATTGCATCACCTACAATCCAGCCAAGTGAAGTGTTATGAAGTGTTGGAAGATCGTCGCAAAGTTTTATTGTTCCCGCTTCAGTTAATTTGTAGCAAAATTCTGCACCGAGTAAAATATATATTTTTTCCTGAAGGTTGAAATTGGGATCTACTGATTGGATGTGGCTCGATATGATGATTCGGCTGAGGTGGAATGATACTTGGTAGTATATATTCTTCCAAGGTTGTAGATAAACTGTGATCTCTGGATTTCATTTCGACATTAATGCGATAATTTGACGTTTTTGGATGTTGCCAACGCCGCCTATGCGTAGTGAAGCTCTTGAAGGGAAAGTGGACAATTTTTGGCGAAGTCGATTGGAGACAAGATTCACTTGAGATCAAGAATCTAATACTGCTCTGAATTCCCCTGAGGCACCATTTGGAGCCGTAATTATGACTTTTGCTGTTGCTAATAACACATAGCCCTGGCGGGCCCCACCGATGTTTGTTGCTGCTGATGTGACTGCTGCGATGTTTGGGGCAGCCGTCTTTATTTCTGTAGTTGGATGTGCCATTCTTGATCTTGAAGTTGTATATGATGACATGTTTCTTCTTTGAGTATTGTCAAATCTCTCTAAGTGAAGTAGCGTGTTGTGTTTTTTCGTACATTTTCTGCAGCTACATGCATTGCAGGATTTCGAAGCGTGATTACTTCCGAAGCAGTTGACACATAGGTTCTGTTATTGCATTCAGCGTAGTGGCTCTGCTTCTGGTAGTTGTAGAAATTTGTTGCAGTGATATAACTTATGACTACTGTTCTTTCACAATTTGCATGCGTTACCATTGTTTTCATTGGATGTTATTACTGTTGAGACCGCCTTGTATGTTGGCTTTTCTTTCGAAACCATTGCTTCCATAGATTGAAATTGTATTTCCAGGAATGATAACAATTTAGGTGCGACTGGCACGTCCTTTGGGTTAGTTAGCGACTGCATATACCTGACATGGGTCTGTCTGTCGAGTTTTTTGATCAATTAGAATTAGTATTAGAATTACTTCCCAAGACGATGTTACAATTCCCAAATTATTCAATGCGAGCAAGCACTCCTTGGTGGTGTCATGCAAAGCTTTTATGGATGGTGCAGATGAAGTCACTGCTGGTTGGTTGATTTTGTCCACCAAATTAGCCACCAGGAGTCTTTTATTATTGTAACCTTCCTTTAACGTTCTCCAACCAGCATTGTAATTATGATCTGACAACGTGAATTGTCTGATTAGTTGTTCTGCTTCTCCCGTTAAATTGGTTTTTAAGTACCACATTTTTTGTACTGATGGAATCTGTGGTTTATCTATCATCTCAGAAAACAAGGCATGGAGTTAGCTCCATTTCAAAAATTTTCATCAAATTTTGGAATTATTACCTTTGGTAAAGGTAATGAGGTTTATGCCAATGATGTTGGCTGGGTTAGACTGAGGGCAATATTTTTGTTTTTTATTGTGGCAGCTGCTACTGACAGATTGGCCAAATAATTTTGAACTATCTCATTCAGTGCATAGAATTCATCCATATTAAAGCCTGCTCTTTTTGGATCTTAAATTTTTTCACAAATATCATCGCAGAAAATTTGCATTTGGTCCCAAAGCTTGTAAATAGTATTAGTTCTTAGATCATAATATTGATGGGTTTAAGTTTCTTCAGTAAAATTTAATCCACCTAATAGTCGTTCTAATGCTTGCATTCGAATTTTTGTCTTCATAATCAGGTCTTGATGATCATCGGCCGCATGTGGAGTATTCTGCCGAGACATTGATTGAGCGCCATTATTTTTCGTTTTTTTTGGCATTTGTTCAATTTGGGAAGATGTTTGTAGCCGATTGACCTCTGTAGTGAATATTTCTACATATGTAGTTTTTAAGGCCTCAATTTTTGAATAATATTCGCTCGTAAAGTATTCATGCTCTGTTCTCAGCATTTGAACCTCGTCGAGCATACATAAGTTCGTGTCCTGGGCTTCAAGTGGACTCCAGGCGTCTTCTAACCATCGTAACCGTTTTTTTAAGTATCCTGCGGGTGTCTTTCTGTCAGCAGAATCATTTTTATAGTTACGGATGATCGCTTAATTTATTTCACCCGTTTTTAATAGGAAATCCAACAACTGTTTTGAAGTCTCCATCATATGTGTTCACGAATGGGTTTCTAAACTGATGGTTTCTGGACTGATGATGTCCTGTTGAGCTGTTCATCAAATGTTAAGTTTGGAAACCAATGATCTGGATAATGGATGTGTTTGCTTGTAGCTGGATCTGCTATATGTAAAGCTGGATCTGCTTGTTGATTGTAGCTGGATCTGCTTGCTTATAGCTGGGTCTGCTAAATGTATAGCTGGATCTGCTTGGTAATTATTTGATAGTTTATGTGGATATCCTGGATGGATGTCCTGATGATTGTTGAATCACGCTTGATGATTGACTCCTGGATTGGTATCCCAGGCCGCTGTGGACAATGGTGGTCCTGTTGATTTAACAACTGCAACTACTAACAATGTACTGAAGTTGCGTGTGTAATTCACCCGTGAATATTTCAAGTTCCTTACCACTGGTGGGGGAAACTTGAAATTCAAGGATGTTTTTTGGGTCACCAAATGTATTATTGGTACCTCAAATGTAGTGTGATTTGATTGTTCAAGCTGGATCTGCTAATGCTCTAGCTGGATCTGCTTGATGATTGAGCGGACGTCCTGGATGGATATCCTATTGCGTGATCAATCCACTCGTGAATGCTTTTAGTTCCTTACCATTGGGAAACTTAAAGTGAAGAGTATTTTTTAGGGGTCACTAAATGTATATTACTAATGTGATGATATATGTGTGCGTTGATGAAGGAATTAAGTTAATGATCATTCCGAACACAGGAATCCGTACTGACATTAATCTTTATTCCTTGAACTTGAAAGGTGATGATACTAATACAAACACCAAGTCATGCTGTATTACTAAAAACTTTTTTTTTTTTTTGCTGGGGTTTTGATACCGAAACAATGATCAAAAATGCTTAATACTAAAAAAAAAATAAAAGTGTATCTTGTTGTTGTGTTTTGGTTTCCAACCATATAGTGTTGTCGCCTAATAGTGTTGTTGGTCATAACTGGTTAAATAATTATACTGAGTATATTAACTGACCTATATTGTTTATTCTGATTAAGCCTTATTATGTTTGGTAACAATAAATATACGGAAGTAAATGTGGAGTAAAAATAAATATGACGAAATATGTATAGTGTAGTGTCTTCATTTAACTTACCAAATGTAACAATGCTTAGTGATAGTTTTATCTGCTAGCGGTCAGTCATTTATTATTGACTGACTTGTATTCTTGGCTTGACTAAGCATTATTATATCCGGCAAATGTGACGAAATAATGCAATGTATGTAAAATGTGGTGTATGTTTGGAAACAATAATTTCGTGTAAAAGTGCAATGTACTGCGAACAATAATAAAGCAGATGGTGAATCATTGAACAGTGCTGTGTATTAACAAAAACTTAAGACTATAATGTAATATCTTAATTTAGAACAACAAAATAAAATTCAGAAACATGCTTAGCTTTCATTCGATTCATAATCATTCATTTATAAATAAGTTTATTCCGATCTTGCTCCCGGAACTTTCTTATCTGGAGAGACTATCTTTTAAAATAGAATTAAATCTAACTGACAGTTAATATTATATAAAAAATACAACAAAAAATAAATAAATATAAAAAAAAACTCATAAAAGTACTATGTTCTTTGAGTACGCGGATTCCATTTAATAAAAAAAAGTCATGACACAATGAATATTCGGAACAAAATGTGGTGGTTCTTCATTTAGAAATACAATAGATGGCGAATAATTTATATTTGACCATCTAAAGTTCTTTGTTCATTAAAAACATCTGTAATAAAATGATTTTCATAAAGTGTAAGTCTTTCTATAAACTTTCTTTAAATTTCACATATATAGAGACCAACTGATATAATACCAAATTGAAGTTTTTTCCTATACAACGTCCTAAACCTTTGCGTTCAATGCTCTCCATTTTATTAATTACTGTAGGAGTTACGTTAAAACAAATTGGAAACAATTTTTGTTATACAAAATCCTTGAATATGATCCGAGTATTTTTTATGATTTGTTCAAAAAAATTCTAGCATGTTTGTTGAACCTCAGAAAATTATTAAAATTAATACCAAGAAATTTTATATTATTTTTGCGAATACAAATAGCTTCACAGAATTCTCTTGTATTTTACGTGAGTACCTGTCTCGTTGGCATAAACTCACGGCACTCCGAACACTGGATCGGAATATGTGCCGACCACCGCCCCATTGTGTAGAAACTACACTCAGGTACCAATTCAAGATTTGTGCCTTTGGGCAACAAATCCCACTCCTTGGTGGGGAGTAGAGGCCTACCTAACACACATCTGCTGTTCTACGGGTCACAGCGCCTGTTTGAGTGCAACTCCACAACGAGCTGTGCTATTCCTGCGATTTGGGTTTAAGCCACAACCACCACGATACTCCCACTTAAGGGCCGTACCCAACAAGTCAGGGGAATCTGAGTTTCCAGCGGCTTCTGACTACCCATGGTACCAGAATATATATATATATATATATATATATTAAGCCTCCGGTCAGACTTCGTAGCAAAGCTACTACCAGTATAGCTCCAAACAGCTGTGAACTGGTGGCCATTCGAAAGTCCAGTCCCATACCCAGACATTCACCCTGTGGGTGAGTGTGTAGGTACACTACTTAGCCCTTATAGAAAGTCTTGAGTACACACGCATGCCTACATCCTGTGGATGTAAACATGCGTATGCGATCAAACACTTCTTAAACGTCTTCATTTGAAGACTTCACTGACAAACACATTCATACAACGCACTCTTTCATCAATCGCAAGCACGCTACTGACATTACAACCATCGTCCATTAATACGACACCTAGAGAATTTAGGCACCGTATGTCCGAGTAGAAAGTGCATATACACAAAACATGAAACCAGTCCTCGGGAAAAGGTCTACAGTCACACACCGAAGTATAAGCCAAGGCTCTTCTATGCAAAAATGCATTAAAAAACCCGTGGCCCGTAAGCAAAAAGCCCATACTCAGGGTAAAACCAAAGTCTGGACGTTTCGCCACGAACGTCACATCGCGAATGAAGGCGTATTTAACACGTCCATTGTCACCACCGTCCCACCTATTTTGTCATCTGGAGAAAACACATTCATTTAAGAGTATCTTGCACTCCGTCCAGCTCTTCCCTCCAAGTCAAGAGGGGCTACACCTACCAATCCCTGTAAGGCTTCCGTGGGGACCGTACGACAACATGGCACACAAGCGAGCAAGCCTACCCGTTGACACGACTTGATTCCAAGCTTTCCTCTGGCAGTCGTGCCCACGCTGGACCACACCGGAGAACCATATGTTGCGCAAGCAACAAACAATTCACGGTAAATGGTCTGCATAGAACGCCTGCTGAGGCTCCAGTTATTCCTCAGAATACGCCGGACACACCCCACCACACCAGTCAATTTTACCTTAACACACTCGAGATGAACCAAGAAGTTCATATGCTCACGCATTGTTATCCCCAAGTATTTGACCTCAGTCGCATACTTAAAGCTAACGCCATTGGCCCTAACAGTTGGTGGTCGATTTAACGATAACTTGCCTTTCAACAACATCATCACCGTTTTATCCATTGCAACATCTACACCTAATCGTCTACTCCAATCGTAGACAATCTGCATGGCTTCCTCCCCCCTTTCTCATAAGCTTAGCACGAGACTGGCCTTCGATAAGCAAGAGAGGATCCATCATTTGATTCCAAATAAATGGTCCGCATATGGATCCCTGCGGACAACCTCTGACCACATCAATGCACACGGACTCGTTCGCACCAGCGACAAAAGCCCGCATGCCAGAGAAGTAGATTTTCCAAAGCTCCTACTCTTGGCAGCCGACCAAGCGTAGCCTCGCTAGAATGCCTTCACATAAAAGGAAGTCGAACGCACCCTTGAAATCAACAAAGATTCCAAGGACATATCCTGCCTCTGTCCTGTCCACGCATGTTTTAGCTGCTGCCAGGCATCCTCTACATTCTTTCAACCTTTAAAGCCAAATTGCCACTCACATATGACCTGGCCGATCGTCTCCTAAAGCCATTTCACCATAATCCTTTCCAATACTTTCCAATCACCGGAAGCAACCTGATGCCCCTCTAGGAACGATGATTGCTCCTGATCCTAGCGGGTAACTTAAGCAAAACAACGACACGGGCTATCTTTCACGCATGTGGAAAATACCCCTCTGATACACACTTTTCATAGACTGCCAACAAGTACACAGGAATGGCCTTCCAGATGATTTTACACATCTCTCCGGTCATTCCGTCCATACCTAGAGACTCTCTGCTCCGTGACTGACAAATGCTTAACTCCGACTCAGTTTTGTCCAGCGGAGGGGGGATCCACCCCTGAAAAAGAAGATGGATAGGACCCTTTACCCTTGGAAAGAACTCGCCCATCAGAATGCGTATGCATGCCCCCATGATGGCAATAATTCATTACCAACACATAGGCCAGACACATCGGTCCGCTATCCCCTTCCTATATAGAGCTTTTAAACTCTACCCCTTGGATCGCCCTTGTTGTCCCATACGTATCTCCTCCAGTCGTCCTCCTTTACTTCACGATAACGTCCTTATAGGCACCTAGCTGGGTTTCGTAACTCCTCGCATGCAGTAGCACATCATCTGCATTGGTCCGCCTGGCTCTCTGGAATCGCTTCCTGAGCTGCCGGACAGTCCTTCGCATTTTTGTCGACTCCCGCGGCCACCATTTACCCCTTCCGAGGATTGTCTTACGACATCTCCCAAGAAGGGCGTCATTGGTATTGTTTGTCCAATCGTTCAGCTTACCCATCTGTCCATCTATAGCCAGACCCCTGAAATCCCCAAGGGGATCCTCAGAGGGCGCCTCCCTAATGCTCGAAGTAATCCCAATTAATTGGGAGTCTACGTCACCGCATCTCATCGGAGACCTCCACATGGGCTGGTGAGTAATGGAGCACAATCCGAATTGGATTAGGAGCACTCACCCCCCATTCGTCCTTAACGTCCCAGCGTAGAGAAAACGCCGTCATTTACGAAGTCATTTACGGCTGTCACATCAATATCACTCACAGTTAGAAGTATTTATTTTAACAGCCCAATTATCAAAATATCTTTTAACAATTCTGAGATGATTAGAAACATTCCTTAAGGCAATAGCTGAAGACTCGTTATGTGAATAGAGAAGGGAGTCATCAAAACGAATTGAGTGTTTAACAATATGGGGAAATAGAACATAAAAACATTATATAGATGAGGTGCTACAATTGAAATCTATGGTACTCTCCAATTTACATTTCCAAAACCTTAAAATTTTACGCTGAACTAAATAAAACAAGACCTTTCAGAAAAAAAAATTTTCATAATATACGGAGTAAATCCGCTTTTTATATAATTTTAAATACAATACCACCCACAGAAACTGCAACAGTATAAATCTTAATAAAGCATCACTGCGGAATGACTATCTTTAAATCAATTGGATGTTTCCTTTATCTTAGATATGAAAAAAAATACAGGCTATGTTCAACATATATTGAACTGTCTAAAAATATGTTACTGGAATGCAAACGGCATTGGCCCGTTGAAATAGTATGCTGAAATGTTGGTTTCTGAGATAGATATCTATTCTGAGATATCTAAACAAAAAAAATAGAATTAAATTAAATTAAAATTTAAAAAAAGAGAAAAAGTGTTTTAAGAAAAAGTGTTTAAATCTGTTTTTTCCGTAAAAAAAATTAAATAAATACTTTTTTTTTTCTTATAAATATCCCCTCAAAAAAATAATAATAATAATGATTGGGCACTGCAAATTCTCCTACTTTCTAACTACTCGCCTTACCAATGACGCATAATGGCTGAAAATTGTTTTTCATTGGCCAAAATTCTGTAACTTTTGAACCGATCAAAATATTTTAGTAATTCTTTTTCTATTGGGGAGATATTTATTTAAGCTTGAGTTTATTTGAATTTCATTAAAATTGATGGAGTACTTTTTAAGAAATTCTGGGTAAAAGTTGAACTTTTCATTTTTTTTTTTAACTTTTAGCGTGCAAAATGGGTTTTTATTTATTTTATTTATTAAAAAATGTCGTATTTTTTTCATACATTTATTTGCAATCTATTTTACAATAATAAGCAAAATAATTAAAACTAAAAATTGACATAGGTTCAAACATGTATACATTAGTATACATTTGTAGCCCTGTTACATATATACAAAATTATTTCCTAAAGATTAAGTCTATAACATGATGTCTCTTTAGTCTTTGTATTTCTTCACTATCATCAAATTAGAAAATTGCTTATAAGTTGGAGTGATAGCTAAGTATTTCAATATATTTGAGCTGAATCTACTGATTTTTTCTTTGGTATTATAATATATTTAATATATTTTTGAATCGTGATCGCCATATAATATATTTATGTAGTTATAGTCAAGTTTTCATCTAATTCTGGGGCAAACCTGCTGACCAGTTTTAGAGTTTAATTCTTTTAAAAATTAAACAAGTTTTTTTAAAGTTAGGGCAAGTTTGCCTACCAACTGTCAGAGCACCAATTCTTTGTTCTCCAACAGTGGTCTTTATTATACCCTATACCACCATGTGGTTTGGGTATAATGACTTTGTGCTGCTGTTTGTAACAACCAAAAATATTCGTCCTAGACCCATCTTTAATTATACCGATCGACTCAGAATCACTTTTTGGGTCGAAATAGCAATGTCCGTCCGTCCGTCCGTCCGTCCGTCCGTCCGTCCGTCCGTCTGTGTGTCCATGTAAAGCTTGTAATCAAACTACAGGTCGCGAATATGAATATACTTTGATTGAAATTGGTGAGAATCGGTCCATGTTCAGACCTAGCCCCCATACAAATGACCCCTAAGAAATCGACATAAATGGCCATAAGATCCAAATTGTCATATAGATCTTACTCAAATTGGGTTTGCATGCATTTATTACAGTCATTAATGAGTAGTCCAAAAATGATACCTATGGGACAACTCTTAGTCATAGGCCCCATATAGACCTGCTTCCCGATCTTCACTTAAATCTATCAAAAAACAAAAATATTGCACTGATTCCTCTCAAATTTTGTTTGTATATATTTTTGCATAATACAAGAGACTTTACCAAACATAGTCAGGATCGGTCCATTTTTGGGCCTAGTCCCCATATAGATATAGCATCCGATATGAACTTTTTCATATCTGCAGCCAAAAAAATGAATAAAAATCCCACTCAAATTTGGTTTATGCTTATTTTCTATGTCCAGTTAGTTGGGCCTATGAGATAGGGTCTCTAAACGCATGGTATGGGGTATCATATAGTCGGTCTAGACCGACTATAATTTTCTGACTTGTTTTATACTATTTTTGTGCTAATTCAGCACTTAATGTTTTTGGTTTTTATTATTTACAATTTTAAATACTTTCTTATACATACTTAAAAGAAAAAATCAAATTCAAATAAAATCAAAATCAATAAAAGTAAAACAAAAAAAAATAAGTTCAAAAAAAATATTTAGTTCTAAAAATGTGTTTTTTAATAAAGATTGTGTAAACAAAATTTGTACTTGAACTTGAAAAAAAAGAAACCATGAGTGGCCTTCATGAAAAGTGTCATTTTTCACTTTCGGTAATTAAAGGCTAAACATTGTATTTGAGCTAAACATTGTATTCGAGTAGCAACAAAGTGTGCCATCATTTTTTTTTGTGGATTTATATTTCATACATGTTATTTTGAATTTAAGTTTTTTTTTTCTTGTTAGCAACAGAAATTGTCATAAACGGAGATTGCATTAAAAAGTTTGATGAACCTTTTATTATGTGAATTATTTCAAATTGCAGTAAAAAAGTTGATGTACTTTTTATTAAATAGTAATTATTAAGAGTATGGTGTAAGTAGATTTGGTGGATCTCTACACCATCGTCCTGAAGATTGAAAATTACGGGGCTAGAAAATTTATATGAATTTTGAGAGTTCTGTGATTTTCAAAAGGAAAGTGTGTTTTCAAAAAATTGTTTTTCTTCAAGTCCAATTTAATATAATATTAAGTTAAAGAAATTACTATCAATAATTAGTTTTTGTGATTGTATAAATATTTCTTAAATTAAATTCTTAGCATTAGTTTTTTTTTTTATTAGGATTGTATTTTTTAAATATATTGTTATGATATTCCTTAAATTTATTATTAATCTTAATTACAGAAGTGACTCCTTTGCATTAGTTTTTTTTTTTTTTTAATTAGGATTGTATTTTTGAAATATATTGTTATGATATTCCTTAAATTTATTATTAATCTTAATTACAGAATTGACTCCTTTACGTTCAATTATAGGGTAAGGGCCATGATATGGACTCTGCTGTTTTCTCCTAGTTTCTAACTTAACGTATACTAAATCTCCTACTTCTAGGTCAGATTCCTTACTATTCTTGTCATAATCTAGTTTTCTTTTTAGTTTTGTCATATGTATTAGTTCTCGTGCTTTAAGTAGTGATTCCCATAGTCTTATTTTCATTTCGTTTGCATAGTTGTCTAAATTGTAAATTGGCCTATTATCCTCAACTATGTCATTTGGCAAACGTGGAATTTTTTCATATACTAGTTCATAAGGGCTGTATTTAGTATCCACATTTGTTGTGCTATTACATGCAAATGCCCAGTACAAAATATATTTGTCCCATTCATTATCTTCAACGAAATTTAACAAAAACTCATTCAAAACTCTATGATTTCGTTCGAGTGCTCCTATTGTCTGATGGTGGTAGGGTGTTGAGAAAATCTGTTCTACTTCAACATTTGGCAAATATTTCCAAGCAGTTCATTTTTAAATTCAATTCCTCTGTCCGATTTTAGTGTCTTAAAAAGTCCGTATTTAAGTATTACTTGGTCTACTAATGCTTTTGCGATTGATACCGCCTCTTTTGTTTCCATTGGATGTAGTATGACGTATTTTGTTAATTCGCACTGTACTGCCAAATATATCTATAGCCGTTAGATATTCGTAAGGGTCCTATCGTATCTATACTTAATGTTTCAAAACTTGTACCAGGTGTGTCAGTTATCGTAATTTTTTCTTTGGTGTATTTTGTTTGCTTATTCTTTGTGCACTCACAACAATTTATTATATATTTTTTTAACCATTTTACTCATGTTTTTCCAAACGAAAAACATGAATGCCTAAATGTCCTCCTATTTGTGTATTGTGATACTCTTCAATTAAATTTTTCATAATTGACTCTTCTTTAATTTTTGTTGGGGCTTTGTATATTATTATCTTTAAAGGTTCTAAATTCCTTTTTATTCTTTCCATTTGCAATTTATTATACATTTTCTTAAATTCTTCTATGGGCATGCCTCTTAATATATCATTTTGTTCTAGCGCTAGCTTCATTATATTCCTATCAGTCATTTTTGATGATAGATTCTCGACGATCGAAACGAATTTCGCGTGATTATCGCTATATCAAACTGTTACCCATCTTTTATTTATCTCAATTTTGGTACCTTTATTATTTTCTTCTATAAATCTTAAATTTTTCATATTCCTGATATCAGATATGGACGTACATTCCCAAATGTGAAGTTGATCAGGCTTCGAATGAGAATTGTATTTCTCCGTCTCTGCCTTGTTCTCGTTGGCTGACATTCCCCTTGTTATTGCAAACATTCTTTTTGAGTCATCACAATTTGTAGGTATCATACTCTTGAGTATGTCCGAATCTATTTTTATTCTTGACAATGCATCGGCATTTGTATTAATTTTTCCTTGTTTGTAGATTATGTCAAAATCATAATCTGACAAATCTATTCTTATCCTTGTCATCTTTGATGAAGGATTTTTATGCGTAAATAATGCTACTAGGGGTCTGTGGTCCGTCACCACGATAAATTTCCTGCCATATAAATATGGTCTAAAAAAATTAATTCCCCAATATATGGCTAGTAGCTCTTTTTCTATTACTGGCTTGTTTATATCGTGTTTTGCCAGTGTTTTACTTGCATAGGATATTGGCAAGTCTTTTCCTATGTCACCTTGGCTTAAGATTGCACCGATTGCGAAGTCAGATGCATCAGTTGTGAGTACGAATGGTTGTTCAAAATTTGGATACTGTAATATAGGTGGGTTAATTAATTTTCCTTTTAAGAGTTCAAATGTCTTCTGACATTCTTCTGTCCATTCGAATGTCTGTCCTTTTTTCACCAGATTATTGAAACATTTTGTGTTTTGAGCGAAGTTTTTAATAAATCGTCTGTAGTAATTACAAAAAGCTACGAATCTTCTCACTTCGTCACTATTTCTCGGGACGGGGTATTTTTTTATTGTTTCAAATTTGGAAGGGTCTGTTTTTATACCTTCATTAGTAATTAAATGTCCTAAATATATGACTTCTGATTTTAAAAATACGCATTTGCTTGCATCTAATTTTAAATTGTATTTTCTTAGTCTGTCAAAGACTGTTATTAAATTGTCATTATGGTGTTTTAGACTACAACCAAATACTATTATATCGTCGACATACAAAAATGCTTGGCTATCCAAACCACTCAAGGCATTTGTAAGCATTCTTTGAAAGCTGTTGCTTGAAATTTTCAATCCGAATGGTAAACGTTTAAATTGAAAATGTCCTTTGTTAGTTGAAAATGCAGTTAAAGGTCTAGAGTCCTCATGTAACGGTATTTGATGGAAAGAGCTCGTCATGTCGAGTATTGAAAAGTATTTTGCTCGGCCTAGTAAATCTAGTACGTCCTCCAAGCGGGTTAGGGGCAAGCGGTCACTTACCAACTTCTTATTTAGTTGCCTATAGTCCACTACTAGTCTCCATTTCTTTTTGGCCCCACTACTTTTTTTTGGTACTAGCAATAATGGTGAGTTATAGAGACTAACTGAGTGTTCTGCTATGTCAGTGTCTATTAAATTGTCTACTTGCTCGTCTATTTCTTCAAGCTGAGAATTCGGTAGTCTATAATTTTTTATGTACACAGGATTTGTGTCATTTACACTTAAATGTTGATTATAAAAATTGTTTGCTGTCAATACTTCTCTTTCGATATGAAAAATGTCCGGATATTGTTCAAAAATTGCGTATAACGAGTCCTTTGCTTCTTTGTCTTTTGAATCCAAATTTAAAATGTTAATCAATTCTTCAAAACGTTCCCTGTCAGATTTGTCCTTCATCTTATTTTTAATTAAGTAATAGTTATGTAATGGCTCAGTTTCTAATTTTAACTTTTTAATTCTTATTTCTTTGTCATTTACATTAAGTAGTCTTATGTGGGCAAATCCGTCTTTGGGTTCTATTGAATTTCCTAAAAATACTCCTTCTTGCACTTCTTTATTTAACACAACGCTGTCTTCAGCTAGATCCATTTTTATATGGTGAATTATTTCTGATCTTGCAGGAATAATTATCTCAAAAACTTCTGACAAGTCTGAGTAAATTGGTAAAACGATCTCTTCATCATTGACAACAACTGTTATAGTGCAAGTTTCTAAATCGATTTTGCATAAGCAATTTTTTAAAAAATCTTGTCCCAGTATTCCGTCAGTCTGTATGGGAAATTTGCTATCCACGATATTAAAATTTTGAATGTACGAATTTTCACCTAAATCTAAATTTAAATCAATTACACCTTGTGAATTAATTATTTCGTCCGATATGCCTGTAAGTTTACATTTTTCTTGATTGTTAAAGTACAAATCACCATTAAGATTTTTTGTTTTTATTACTGACACGTCCGCACCTGTGTCTACTATAAAGGTAAGATTCCTATTAGCATCTTTACATCTTAGAGAAATTATATTTGTTGCATTATTTGAAATTCTATAAATTTTTATTCCTGGATACCCGGGGATTGACTCTAGTCCGCATGTCCTTCCTCCGGGGCAAACTCGTTTGCCTCTTGAATGACTCGAATTCTATTATTGTTATTATTTGTACTGTAATTATTATGTTGGTTACCACGATAATTGTTATTTCCACGATAATTATTTTGTCCTCGATTGTTATTGTAATATCCGCGATTGCTATTGTTGCCGGAATAGTAGTTGTTGTTCCCACGGTTATTGTTTTGTCCACTGTAATTATTATTTTTACGAAAATTTCCTAAATTGTTTCCACGTTTAAAATTTTGTCTCGAAAAATTTTCATATTTTCCATTGTTGTTTAAAGAACGATTGTTATTGTTGTTATAATTTTCATGGTTATTATTATTGCCATAGCCTCTGTGGTTATTTCGTCCTCTAAAATTGGTTTGTCTGAAATTGTTTTGTTGATAATACATTAATTGTCCTGAGGTACAATTAGTCTTCTCTAGTTCCTTTGCAATACTTATTGCTTCGTTCAGCGTTTTAGGCTGTGCTATACAAATTGCCTGTTTTAAGTTATCGTTTAGATTGTTCTTAAAAATGGTCAAACTGTAGTTTTGATTTGTTCTGACTATATCGTCCTTCCGTTCTGTTGTCACTGTTCCTTCCAGTTGTGAAATTTGTAACAAGTTTAATTCGGATATTAAGTTTAATATATTGTCACTGAATGTGGTGACATTTTAGTTTCTCTGTGTGTAACCATTGAGTTTTGAATAAATTTCTGGAATTGTCAAAGGACTTTTGTACAACTTTGTTAGCTCATATTTCAGTTTGTAAAATTATCAATTGGTTCCAGTATTCCAATTGCTGTTTTAACCTTATTGTGTAATTTTACTTCTCTTATGAATTCTATAAAAGTTTTTTTTGCATTTTCACTCAAGTTATTATACATGAGCTCAGTGATTTTTAAAAATGAATTTAGCTCCTTGTAGTTTCCAATGAATTCTGGGACTTCTTTTAAACTAGTAATTATGTCAAATTCCGCCATGGTTTTTGTTACGTTTTGGGTATTGCTTAAATTACTATGTTCGTTACTTTCTGTTTCTTTCTGTTCTTCTAATTTGGTTCTTATTTCCGTGTACAATTTTTGAAATTTTGTTTTAAGTGTCGTCAGTTGTATATAGTCAATGTCAGGTGATTCTTCTAATGCCTCAAATTGTGTTTTTAACTGTTCTACCTCTTTTAGTTTCTGTAAAACTGTATCTAGTTTGTATTTCTTTGTACCTTGTTTTTTAAAATTTTCTAATATACTTGACAGAGTCCTTACAATTTTTTCAAATTCTTCCATAAGTGCACTAAATATTTTATATATTTTAACTTTTGTACATAAAAAATTTTGTTTTAAGATTTATTAATTAATTTATTATTTTAATTAAACATATGTAATTCTTAGTGAAATATTATGAGTTAAAAGATTTAAAATTTTTTTTTTTTTTTTACTATTTCCCTGCTCCTATTAAGGTGCTTATGTAAATCAGCTTTGTATTATTTATTTATTTTGTTGAAAAAATATAGGAGTGCAATAAATATAATGAATAAAAAAATTAAATCTTGTGTTATTATCTTATTGTCCAAAATGCTGTTGCTGTTGTTGTTGGCTGCAGTTTGGTTGGTTATGATCTCCTCTTTTTTGTCGCTGCTCCACCAGTTCCCCATATGCAAATTTTTTGTTTCTTCTATCTTATGCCAAATGTTTTCGCTTCTTTCGTGTTGTTTTGCTTTGAGCTCGGTTTTTAATAGACTTATGGTTTGCTCAGCTGCTAATGCTTTTGAAAAGTAATTTCCACCAGTTTTGTTGTTTGATACCCTCTGGATTGCTTTTAGCTTTGCCTTCTCCTCTTTGCCTAAGCCTCTTTTTATAGCCGCCTCTAGTTTTAAGTTTCAAGTTCTATTTGGGTATAGCCATCAGATGAGTTTCTTTATTGCTCGCCAATCTGTTGAAGTATTCGTACTTGGTGAGTGCCTTTGGACCTTCCATAAGATTTCTTCTTTAGTAGTCTACTGTAGTGGAATGTCAAAATGTTCAGCTGTGTTCCACTCAGGATACTTCGGATAGTTTTCAAAATAAAATTTTCAGGATAGGATGTAAAATTTTTTTTTTTTTTTCACCAAATAGCAATCAGAGTTCCAGGATACGCAGATCAGGATCGCCATATAATATATTTAATATATTTTTGAATCGTGATCGCCATATAATATATTTATGTAGTTATAGTCAAGTTTTCATCTAATTCTGGGGCAAACCTGTCGACCAGTTTTAGAGTTTAATCCTTTTAAAAATTAAACAAGTTTTTTTAAAGTTAGGGCAAGTTTGCCTACCAACTGTCAGAGCACCAATTCTTTGTTCTCCTACAGTGGTCTTTATTTTATACTATTTTTGTGCTAATTCAGCACTTAATGTTTTTGGTTTTTATTATTTACAATTTTAAATACTTTCTTATACATACTTAAAAGAAAAAATCAAATTCAAATAAAATCAAAATCAATAGAAGTAAAACAAAAAAAAAATAAGTTAAAAAAAAATATTTAGTTCTAAAAATGTATTTATTAATAAAGATTGTGTAAACAAAATTTGTACTTGAACTTGAAAAAAAAGAAACCATGAGTGGCCTTCATGAAAAGTGTCATTTTTCAATTTCGGTAATTAAAGGCTAAACATTGTGTTAGAGCTAAACATTGTATTCGAGTAGCAACAAAGTGTGCCATCAATTTTTTTTGTGGATTTATATATCATACATGTTATTTTGAATTTAAGTTTTTTTTTTTGTTAGCAACAGAAATTGTCATAAACGGAGATTGCATTAAAAAGTTTGATGAACTTTTTATTATGTGAATTATTTGAAATTGCAGTAAAAAAGTTGATGTACTTTTTATTAAATAGTAATTATTAAGAGTATGGTGTAAGTAGATTTGGTGGATCTCTACAGTATGGTGAGGGCCTTGCGTATACTGTCTTTAGTCAAATACCATGGGGAGTCAGCAATCATTCTAACAATTTTAGATTGATAACGTTGGAGAATTTCAATATTAGAGTGGCTTACAGTACCTCAAAGTTGTATTCCGTATGTCCACACGGGGTTTAGAATAGCTCTATATAGTAGAACTTTATTTTCAATGTTAAACTCCGATCTTCGGCCTAGTAACCAATACATACGTTTAGTCTTAATATTTATATAATCTCTTTTGGCTTATATGGTTTTTCCACGTCAGCCTTCTATCTATGTGCATTCCAATGTACTTGACACTGTCGGATTTGGGGATCTCCTCATCATTTAAAAAATTGGTGAACAATCACCATTTCTTAGTGCGAATGTGACATGCATCGATTTTTCAGTATTCACGCAAGTGTTCCATTTTTTAGCCATGTTGAAATACTATTAAGGTGGTTTTGAACCAAACGTGAGGCTTGCATATTACAATCATTACTAGCCATTTTTTTATTGTTCATTTTTAATTTTTCAAACTTCAATTTTCATTTTTCATTTTCCATTTTTCATTTTTCAAATTTAAATTTTTTTTCATTTTCCATTTTTAATTTTTCATTTTTAATTTTTCATTTTCCATTTTTCAATTTCAATTTTTCATTTTAAATTTTACATTTTTCATTTTTCATTTTCCATTTTTCACTTTCATTTTTCCATTTTAATTTTTCATTTTCCATTTTTCATTTTCCATTTTCCATTTTTTTAATTTTCATTTTTCAGCCGTGTCATCCCGCATATATAGCAACAATGACATCGTAGTGTACTGAGGTATGCCAGCTTTTATTTCGCAGATATTAGAGATTTCGTCATTCATTTTTACATAAAAATAACGATCTTGTACGTAGGATCTAAGTACCAAGAAGAACGGTGCGGGAAGCAGTTGTTTTAGTTTAAATAGGAGACCTAAATGCGACACTCTGTCAAATGCCTGTTTTACGTCTAAAAAGAGAGCGGAGCAAAATTGCTTCTTTTCCAAAGCATTTCTTACAATATTTACAACACGATGGCATTGTTCAGGAGTTCCGTGTTTATGTCTGAAACCGAATTGATGTTCAGGTATAATATTTTGGTTATCAAAAACAGGCTGCAATCTTCTTCTTTTTTTTTTTAAATTTTTGAGGACGTTGACAGAAGGCTTATTGGCCTATATGATTTAACATAATTTTCGGGCTTGTTAGGTTTTTAATATTGATATTTCTGTTTCTATTTCTTTAGGGGATATATGCTTAGTAGGTAAATACATTTGGCATGGGCTGTCTAGAAAAGTGGCGATGGTATTAACCTCATCAGCATTATTTAAAGAAAATGGTTGGAAAATGGTTTCCAAGTATTGAGAAAACGAAACAGCTTTGTTACAGTCCGATTTGCACCAAATACCATTTAGATCTTTCACAGGTATATTTTTTTTCGGTGGTCTTTTTAAAGATTTTGTGCCATTCCACAAGTTGTATTCGTTAAGTTCATTATTTGCAGTATTTAGGCTTGATATGTAATAGCTGAACTGCTTGTTTTTTATTTCTGCTAAACGTTTTTTAACTCATTTGTTGCTCGATTTAAATTTGTTTTGTTCACTGGGTTTCTAGTTTGTCTCCATATTTTGCGCAATCTTCTTTTGTTTCTTATGAGATCTCTGACTTCCGTAATACTAGCACTTTATTCGTATTGCTTGTTTGTATTAAAGTAGGGTGTTACATCTAAATTGGCAATACTTCAATTTAAACTAACCCTCTTAAAAATATGTATTAATAATTTAAAACACTTCAGTTGAATGCTTGTGAGACACTAACTTTATTTTCTAGGTTGAATCCTTCACTACTATTCAAAAATCTTAAAACTAATATACACTACCTGCAAACACATTTTCATCCCTTAACGGATATAGCCTGTGTTTGCCAGATGTCATTACTTAACTACTTATATTTTAATTCAGGGAAAAACCAAAGATAAATAGAAGGATTAATGGTTCTTTTATTTTTTCTATTTATTTATGAAGATTAAAGCTTTTTCTTAGTGTTATACAAAAAAAAAAAACAATTCTTGGCATATAATTGACATTTTGTTATTGTTGAATAAACAAACCAAAATCTAAAACAACCTAAAAAACTGAAATGAGTGAGCGAAATGCTTAAAAATTAATATAATAAAAAATATAAATACTAATAACAAAAAAGAATGTAATTACGAATTACGAAAACATTAGTGTTAGCAATGCAATAAAAAGAGAACAACAAAATATGGATAGTGATGCAATGAGTACAACAAAACATTTTAAAAACCATTACTGCTCAGTTTTAGACTGTGAAGAAGACGAAGAGTGTGATAAAGAAACACTAGCTATATTCGAAACTAACGTTAAAGTTATAAACAATAAAGAGAGCCGCGAAAGATCTTATTCGGCTACTACTGCTACAAACAACAATGCATCTAGTAATAACTTATAACACAGTGGCTAATCTTGAAAAATGCACGAATAAAAAAATACCCCTCATTAACATAATCGATACAGATACAAAAGAATTAATTCAATTAATTAAAAATGGGCGAAAAATAAATGATATTAAGGTACAAGAATTTAGAAATAAAAAACTTTATTCATGAACACAATTCAAGACTTTCTGCGTGTGCAATCTTATTTAGAAAAAACGAAAACAAAATTCTTTACATTCACACATAAAGATATGAAAATCAAAACCTATTTATTAAAAGGTATAGACCAAACGTGGACGCAGATGAAATATTATTTGAATTATTCAAATTCGAAAGTGATAACTTGAAATTCATAAAGGTCAACTAATTCTCAACCAAACCATCCGTTATGAAGGAAATAAATTTACCAATGTTTCTGGTGCAAATATCTTATGAAAGCAATATAAACGAACTGAAAAATATGAAAATGCTTTTATACAAGCAACAAAGATTTCATAATTTATTACCAAAATAAAACAAGCAAAAACACATATTTGGTTTCCAATGGATTACAACAGAGAACTGTAAACGCTCCCATTCTCTTCAATTTATATAAATTATTAAGCCTTGGTAATTATAATTTCTTTATGGTACCGATTATAATTAATTGTGTTTTATGGTGCCATTGATAATTATTTTAACTGTTAATACTTACTTCGTGAGCCGTAGGATTAAAAGACGATAATGAATATTTAATTTATTTTATTTTTGATTAGGTAGAGTCAGATTATAGTTTTATATTTAGTTTTGATTTAACTAATTTTTATTTTTTATACCTTATACCACTATGTGGTTTGGGTATAATGACCTTGTGCTGCTGCTTGTAACAACCAAAAATATTCGTCCTAGACCCATCTTAAATTATACCGATCGACTCAGAATCACTTTTTGAGTCGAAATAGCAATGTCCGTCCGTCCGTCCGTCCGTCTGTGTGTCCATGTAAAGCTTGTAATCAAACTACAGGTCGCAAATATGAATATATTTTGATGAAATTTGGTATATAAGCTTTCATCGGCCATGGAATGCACGTTGTTGAAATTGGTGAGAATCGGCTCATGTTCAGACCTAGTCCCCATACAAATGACCCCTATGAAATCGACATAAATTGCCATAAGTTCAAAATTATCATATAGATCTCAGTCAGTAGTTCAAAAATAATCATTATAGGAAAATTCTTAGTCATAGGCCCCATAGAGCTGCTTCCCGATCTTCACTTAAATCTATCAAAAAACAAAACTATTGCACAGATTTTTCTCAAATTTGGTTTGTACATATTTTTTCATAGTATAAGTGACTTTGCCGAATATGGTCAGAATTGGTCCATTTTTCGACCTAGTCCCCATATAAATATAGTATCCGATATGAACTTTTTCATATCTGCAGCCAAAAAAATTAATAAAAATGCCACTCAAATTTGGTTTATGCTTATTTGCTATATCCAATTAGTTGGACCTAAGAGATAGGGTCTCTAAACGCATGGTATAGGGTATCGTATAGTCGGTCTAGACCGACTATAATTTTCTTACTTGTTTACTTTGGTAAAGTTAACTTAATATTTGTTTTGTATTTTAGTTCTAGGCTTGAGTTTCTTCATTTAATTAATTATGGAACAATCTTAGCAATTGTTCTACCTACTGAGTTTAATTAACAACTGTCTTTTTTTTTCTTAACACTAACTAGATATAGCCAAAAAATGTTATTCCAGAGAGACACAAAAAATGCCAAGGCAAGTAAAACCTAAAAAACCATCGAAAATGCTAAACAATCAAAACATATGGTCGACCTAAATTACAATGATAAATTGTGAAAGCTTCAAGTGCACTCACTTTGGGATTGTTTGAGTTGCAGAATAGGGGGAATGAAATAATTAAATGAAATGCAACGTTTTCAGGAAATGGTTTGTGTGACGAAAATGACACCCAAAACAATTAAAGGTGTGATTGAATGCAATGGGGAATTGCGACAGAAAAATAAAAAATGTCTGGGAATGCAATATGAGATTGCGACATACTCGTGCCCGTTGTGAGTAATTTGATGAGGGCAAAAACATTTATAAAACTAAATGGTCAGCGTTTGTCAGGTTGGGTGCCAAAGTGTTCGTTTACCAAAAAATATTGACGTCATATTGGGTGACTGTAAATATGAAGATAATTTCTAAACTAATTCGTTCACCATATTGGGCGGCATGAATGGCGGACTGACATGATTGGCGGACTGATTTGTTCGCCGTATTTGCGGGCTGCCTTGCTCGCCATATTGGCGGACTGACTTGTGACATGTCTAACTTGTATAATGGATCTTTTATCTGAAATAGATAATATAATCTCATTTGCAGATGATATTATTATATATCACGCTGAAGATAAAATCCAGAGTATTAATGAAAATCTCCAAAAAAAAAAATACAATAAAGTTGAAAGTTACGCAACTAATTGGAATATGAGAATTAACGCTCAAAAATGTGAAACAATACTCTTCAGATCACCAGTTGATAAATGCAACCATAACATTAGAAAAAAACTGGAAAGAATTTCGAATCAAGTCCAACACGTTCAGTTGTAACATTCATAATAGAGAAATAGTTAAATACTTAGGTGTCTATTTAGACAAGTTTTTGTATTTTAATCAACACGTTAAAGAAATAATTACAAAAGCAAGAAATGCCTTCTTTATATATAGATAACTGTTTTATTTTAAATATGTGAGTTCCAAAATTAAAATATTAATGTATCAGTACTTAATAAGACCCATAATAACATATAACATGGAAAAAAAAAATTAGATTTTTTGAAAGGAAATGTTTATGAACATGTACAACGGTTTATATATCTCCAGAAAGCAATTATGTTACATATGTATCTAATAAAAAAATACAACCAGGCAAATATATTAAGAATAGATAAGTTTATAATTACCCTTATTAGAAATAATATATTAAGATGTACCCAATGTATTGATAATAATCGTATAATGGCTCCTTATTACTCACATGAAGGATATATTATTAGCAGTTTACAGAAGGGATTTGTTCCTCCTGAAGCCTTTATTTTCCTTGACAAAAAACATTTAATACAAAATGATAATGGAATACCCATCTTTTACCATTATTATAGACGGGTAAATATAAAAGCAGTGGACTGCAACTTATCAAATTTTAATAATAAATATGAAACAAACATATTAAGAAGAGATTTAAATTCCTTAAAATAATCAAAAACTAAAAAGTTTCGGTGGTGATCAGAATAAAAAATAAATTTTCCGTTTTTAAATCTTGACCAATTTTAACCCTTCTTATAGAAGCAATGTTTTTTTAAATTTTTCAATTTAATGATGTATGCTTCATATGTAATTCATATGTTAAAATCACTTATTACCATATTTATACTACTAGAGTACTCAATCAAGGGTCATTGTACATACCAAAAATATATATTGTTAACTATTGTTTATTATAGTATATTATATTTCATCAGTAACCAATAAACGAAAAAAAAACGGAAGGATTTATGATAATATTGCTTATATTGAATAGTGAAATTTTCCCACAAAAATAATCCTAAGGATAACATAAAATAATTTATGATTATTAAGAACTACAACTCTCGTGTCCTAATCGTGTTCATATTTGAACATAGGGGCAGACAAAAAGGCAGCTTCATGGATCACATTTGTGAAACATTCAACAACATCATCCAGCTCATAACAATCTTTTATGCGGGTGTTAAGATTGATATTGGATTCCAGCCAGTATTTAAATGAATGCAAATCAGTTCTGGGCGAGATTAGTTTATACGTTTTGTCTATTGTTGAACAACATGTGTTAAAATTAACGATAAGAGGCGAGTGGTCAGAACTCAGTTCATCAGAACCCAAAATATCTAAAAGATATCTTGAAATTCCCGAGTACACAACAAAATCGATTAAGTCTGGTATCTTTCGAGGATCGCTTGTCCAATAAGTTGTTTTACCTTTAGACAGGACTTGGTAGTTATTATTAACTATACTTTGTAAAGTTCCTTCCTTTGGGGTTAGCAAGTCTTGAGCTCCACCATTGGTGCTTTGCGTTGAAGTCACCACCAACAAAGAATTTGGATCCAAGTTTTGTAAAACAGTTATTAAAATCTTGACATTTAAGTGTATGTTTTGGTGGAAAATAAATATATAACACAAATTGAGATATCGTTATTACCAGTTTTAATTTGAATACCAGCTGCTTGGAGAGAAGATTTTCTGAAATTATCTAGTACGACGTATTTAATAGAAGACTTTACTAAAATTGCAGAACCACCATGGGCTTTTTCGCCCGGATTAAAATATGTCTTTTTGTCAAATGTGTTTCGGATATTAAAAAGTATCGATATGATGTAAATGGATAAAAGTTTCAATTTCTCTTGTGATTTGGAAGTCCGTTGGAATTCCATATTCCTATACATAGATTTATTTGCATAATTTTTATACTAACATTATTTAGCAGATTTGCCAACATAGCTTTTATTCTATCGATAGCAATGGAATTATTGTTATTTGTGTAATTGCTTTCATTTGGATATCTTAATACTTCAGAATATGATTGGTTGATCGTTGTTTTGCGTATTATTAACTGGCGAAAAAATTTGAATTAAAGTTCTCAGCTTGGCGATAATTATGGGGGTTATAATCTTGTTGTGGTCTCCTTTGTTGTATTTTTTTTTATATTATGCACCCTCTATAATTCGCTGTATGGTCTTTTAAGCAGTGAACTCATCGAGGTGGCGTACTTATATGTTTTTGCATTCTGCTGTAGGGTGGTTAAGACCACATTTGACGCAATTAAATTGTCTTTACAATAGGCCCTAGTGTGCCTAAAAGCTTGTAAAATATGCGAATAGAGTTGGAGTATAAATTTGTGTAGCTGGAAATGGACTATGAAACCTGGAGTGGCAAAACCATTAGCTGTGATGGGAACAAAAGCAATGCAAGATTTTGTTTCTCAGCAATAATTAAAATATCCCAAATTCACCATGAAAGAAAACAAAGAAAAGGCAGAATTAAGGATTGGAATATTTAGTTTATTGAACAATGGAGAAAAAATAGATCTCACCAGTATGGAAACTAGGTTGACAAGAAGGAGTCGAATTTTTTATGCCGAAGCAGAAATATATATCTATGACATTTCTATTGGTTTGATATTAAATATATGCATTTATGCTATACAAAGATAGGGATTAATTGCGGTAACTTTCTATCTTTCAAATTTTGCATAATTTGTCTATAAACAATGAGAACTAATAGAAATCGCATAGATGGGATTAGTGACAAAGTAAATCAATACTCAAGACTCGAATGTACGTGAAAAAGATTCCCTTTTTTATTAAAAGACTGGTGCTTGTTGCTTTATTTAATGGCGTTTTCTTTTCTGGCAAAAATTTTACACGTTTATCCCACTTCGCACTTTTTTCTCATTATGTGTTGTTTTCTAAACAAATGTAAACCTTGCGAAAGGGTAACGTGTTCTTTTCTAAAATTATCGCACTATAAATATGTGAAAGAGGTGCGTTTTTCGCACTCAAAAAAATCAGAGGGGATAATAACACGATAAAACGGCTGACATTGGTTTTGTTTATAAATGTGTATTTGTGTGAAGAAGCAAAAAAAATAAGGAAAATATTTAATTTTTATTGTTTTGTTTAAAATAAATTATTACTGTGGAAAATATCAATGTTTTTTCTTTAATTTTTATTTTTCCATTTTGGTGTCCAAGAATAAAAATATCAAAAAAATCAGCTGTTCATTAAAAAAGTGTTGCATAGCTGTAACTTTATGTTCTGTTCTGACAATTGAAAATGCAACATCTTTAATGTGTGAGGCAAAGAAAAGAAAACGACATAAGTCTTGAATAAGACTGTCCCTTTATTTTAAAATTCCAAATCTTATATATTTATTTGTTATCACTAGGTTTGAGTAAAATCTACTCAATATAAAACATACCCATGTATATTTATGCCGTGCTCGCATATATTGAGTACGTTCCCTTTCGTCAAATGGTCAGTTCGCCAAAACGCCACTGAAAAACAAAGTATCGATCATTCATACACAATTTGGTGTAATGTTACACACATTGGTGATACACTAAAATAAGTCATTAAACTTTTGTTTACAATAAGTTTGCTTGCGTTCTACATTCTACGCTGAAAAACAAAGTATCGATCATTCATCACACAATTGGTGTAATGTTACACAAATTGGTGATGCACTAAAATAAGTCACCAGACTTTTGTTTACAATAAGTTTGCTTGCGTTCTACATTCTTTCAGTATCGAAATACAAACATACACATTGTAAACCTAACTCAATCGTCCATAAATATACATACGTATTTGTGTACTTGTGAATCACAGATTTGGGTTTACACTTGACCCTATGTTCACGAGTACACTACACCCTCGCCGTTCAAGGAAATCATACAATTTTATTTATAAACTTGGATGAATTTTAACAATATAACGATGCATAGTGTAAAAATATCAAATAAATATAATATTTTTAAATGTTTATATTGAAAAATAATCAGTTATAGTTTCTGTAAAAATTGTATTTGTATATTCTGATTATTAAATTAATTATAATGGTTCCAATACAAATATATTAACATTGTCCTTTATTCATTTTCATTGTATCTTATCAATAAGTTATTATGTACTATTTTTGATTTGTTGTTAATTTTTATTTCTACATTTACATTTTCAATACCAATGACTTCATATGGACCCAGGCATGGTGATTCATTTTTCTTCCTATTTTCTAGTTTGAATAAAACTAAATCTCCTAATTTTATGTCTATACTATTTTCATATTTACGTGAGTCTTGCACTCTTTTCAATTTTATGTTCCCCTTTAATTTTCCTAGCATTCTCTAATGAATACTTTAATATTGTCTTCAGTTATTTGTGTAATTGTCGAAATCATAGATTTTTTCATTGCAGTTTTCTGTACGATCACCTGGCAAACTTGGCAATTTGCCATAAATTAATTCAAGAGGTGAATAACCCTTATGAGTATGAGTACTAAATAAGAGTACCGAGCATGAGTACCAAGTATCATCATTCACGAATGAAAGAAATATTCATTCAAAACCCTGTGGCTCCTTTCTACAGTTCCCAGCGTTTCATGATTTTTCAAAAATTCACTATTTCCTTCATTAACTGATTTGTAAACTCTGTTCCTTTATCAGATTTAATTGCTCTAAACATTCCATATTTTAGTATCACATTCTCAATTATTGGCTACATTTGTGACTTCTTTTGTCTCCATAGGATAAGCTATTAGATACTTTGTCAGTTCACATTGTATGGTGAGAATATATCTGCAATGTTGTGATGGTCTTAACGGACCTACTGTGTCAATTACAAGTGTGTTGAAACTTTGTTTTTATGTGTTCGATTTGTTTGTTCCTCTGACGCAAATGACACGTTTTCACGTAATCTTTTATCATTTTCGACATATTTTTCCATATATACTCTCGTTTCAGTCGAACTATTGTTTTTCTCACTCCAAAATGCCCTCCGCGTGTTGTATTAAGATATATTTTTATAAGATTTTCTTTTTTAATTTTTCTTGCTAGCTTTATATCATTAATTGATGTACATTCCCATATGTTGAGGTGATCAGTCCCAATAGGTGATGTTCCATCTTCCTCCCCATTAACAGTTTTATTTTGTATCATTTTATTTTCCTTTTCTGCGTTGTTTTATATCATATTTTTCTTCATATTTCTCGTTATCACCAGCGTTTTCTTTGCTTTTTCGTCAATCATTGGAGGTATCATATTCTTTAAAATTTCTGAGTCTTATTGCACTCTTGACAATGCATCAGCGTTTGTGTTGTTTATTCCTTTTTTGTACACTATTTGGAAGTCATAATTAGACAATTCTGTTCTTATCCCTGTTAGTTTTGAGCTTGGATTCTTGTGTGAAAACAATGAAATGAGTAGCAACGATTTGTTACGACTATGAACTTTCTGCCATACAAATATGGTCGAAAAAATTGTATGCCCCAGTTTATACCCAGTAGTTCTTTCTCTACCACTGGTTTATTTATCTCGTGCTTGTTCAGCGATCGGCTAGCATATGATATTGGTCTATCCTCACCAATTTCACCTTGTGACAACACCGCTCCCAATGCAAACTTCGATGCATCTGTTGTCAATATAAACGGTTTTTCAAAGTTTGTGTATTGAAATATTGGTGGACTAATCAGTCTTTGTTTTAAGTCTTCGAAACCTTCTTGGCATTGTTTTGTCTATTGAAATTTGTTACTCTTCTTCAGCCATTGGTTCAGACAACTAGCTGTATCAGCAAAATTTTTGACAAAACGCCTGTAGTACTTCTTACTTCATCCGCGTTTGTTGAAACTGAATATTTGGTTATTGCCCCAAACTTTTCTGGATCGGTTTAAATTCCATTTGGTGTTATCAAATGTCTGAAATATGTTACTTCATGCTTCAAAAAGCAATACTTGCTTGCATTTAGTTTCAAATTATATTTCTGCAATCTGTCCAAAACCCTTACCAGATTCTCATTATGATGTCCAAGGCTGCATCCGAGCACTATTATATCATCTACGTATAGAAAAGCTTCGGACTCAAGACCAGACAATGCTACAGTTAACATTCGTTGAAAGCTATTTGAAGATATCTTCAGACCAAAAGGTTATCTAGTGTATTGGTAATGTCCATCGGGTGTTGAAAAAGCAGTGTATGGGCACGATCGGCGATCTAGCTCTATTTGGTGGAATGAGGTCGTCACATCAAGTGTGGAAAAATATTTCGCTCTGCCCAACCTATCCAAGATGTCTTCCAAACGTGTCAACGGAAACTTCTCATTAATGATGTTGTCAATCAGTAACCTGAAATCGACGACCAATCTCCATTTCTTCAAGTTCTTTTGTCCCTTCTTAGGAACCAATAGCAATGATGCATTATATGGACTTATTAGTGTTTCTATTATGTTGTTTCGTAATAGTTGCTGTACTTGAGAATTTATTTCTTTTGTCTGTATTTGGGGTAATCTTTAATTTTTTATATACACCGAAGTTTCATCGTGCAAATCTATTGTTTGCTTATAAAATTATTTGTCGTTAACTCTTCTTCTTCAATATGAAAAATCGATTGGTATTTTTCTAGAATCTCTTTCAAATCTTCGTTTGTATCACTCAATTTCAAATCGATCAATAATCTTTTAAATCGATTATGTGTATAATTAATTTCTCCACTATTATTGCTAACTAAACACTAGGGTGGAGTGAAAATGTATGGACTTTTTCAAAATTCTTTTTTTCCAACGTCATAGCGATGAAAAGTTGCCTTGCGATAAATGAATTAAACGTACAAAATTTCACTGACTGGTTTTGATGCTTTGAGGTGCCCCAACGCAATTGAATTTCGGAAAAAAAAAATTTATTTTTTTTTATTATCATTTATTAAATAAATGATTAAATGATTAATTATAAAAATACGCAGTTAAATATGAAATCGTTTTTTTAGTTAAAATTAGGCATTTGTTGACGCGATAGTAGTCTTGTCCTAATGAAACCATCTCGTTTATTTTTCCCACAAACTGCACTTGAAGCTTCTGTCACCAACTTGATGCAGCGCTCTATGGCTTGAGTGTGGCATGGAAAATCATGAATATTCTGACATGTGCCGAGACCGTTTTTGACAATGCCTTTCAAGGCTTCATCAGACATATTTAAAGTGAGAGGTGGCTCAGATACCACACAGTCTTGCCACGTAATAATGTCAGCATAAGCTTTGGCATCAAAATTGAATTTAGGCACCTTATACGTTCGAAGTCCTCGAACATATCCTGATCTTGCTTTTATGATTCTTTGATATGCTAGCTCCCGAATTATTTCTCTGTCATCTCCAACCATAGCAATAAGAACGTTCTCTGGGTGACCGAAATATCCATTTCGTTGGATTACCTTGCCAATGATCATCTTTAAATCAGAGTTTAAATAGCGACTCTGGCTAATTGTTTGCCACAGGTGCTTTGCTCCGTTTGTGCACGAGGGATTACATTTTATTGTAAACCACATCGGACCATAAAATTTCATCACGTACGTGGCTAATACCACTAACTTTTCTTCAGGTTCAGTTTTGGTGGCATACAATCTAAGAATTCTATAAGCTGTTGTTAGCCATATAGAATGGCTAAGGGGTCCAGGGTTAATATTGGCTAAATCAGAAGCAAATATAAAACTGTTAATATAGCGGTGAATTCGACTATTGCCCTTGTTTGACAATTTTGTAATCCAGATCCGATGGCACCTGAAAAGCATTTAGGTCCTGTAGTTTTTCCATCTAAATGTAACAACAAATGCCGCAGTGGTAGTTCATTAGAATGCAACTGACAGATAAACCACTGCAATGGTCTGTTAAGTTCTTCTTCCATCAGACGAATAATACCACCTTTGAAACCTGTATTTACTATTGTTCCATCGCAGCCAACAACAGTTATTTCACTCAGTATTACCGACTTAAAATTCCAGTGAGTTATTATAGTATCTTTAATATGTTAAGCAGTCCCCAACTCACATGTAACGTGCTCGAAATAGTCGCTTCCTGGTTCCGAGAAAATCATATAATTATCTTCAATCTGGAGTTTTCTTCAAAAAAGTTTAGTGCTTTTTCCCATCAAAGTACATACCGCGAATGATTTTAACGGCGCAACTTCGAACGATCAATAACACCACTTGGATCGTTTGATGAAATAATGCCAACATCTTTTAAGACAGAAGAAGCTATAATAACAGCGGCTCGGTCAGAAACTCCAGTACGATCGCGGGCAAGGGCTAATGATGGAAAATTTAATTTCTTTTTTTTTTTGAGGTGGCGAAGCTATTTGTTTCAACTGTTCTGGTTTTTTATGGTTAGGACTAAAAGATGGAACAATTAAGCTATCGCATGAGCTGCTGCTTTCGTTTGGCAAGCCAGCAGTTAAAGACCAAGAACAACAAGGTTTGTCAAAATAATTTATCTCTCTGTTACGCGATAAATTTTTTCTTTTCTTTCTTGTTTTTTCTTATACTTTATAGTTGCAATTACATCCACACCACCTATCATCATTTTTCTTGTTGTTCTTTGATCCAGTAAAAAACTTATTTCTTCCTTGGGAACACGACTTCCTTTAATGCAATTACAATTCGAAATAAGGTTGCATTTACAGCTGCATATATCAAAAAGTGTATGGGACTCCGTTATAAATGTACTAATCTTTTCTTGACAATCTTTGGTAGTTTGACGACCTTGATATGGCTACATTAAGCTTCTATATTTGTCGTGGTAGGAACGAATAAGTTCAAGAATTCTATTTATACTCACAGTTGGCAGCAACGTTTTTTGCCATATTTCTAAAACTTCGTGAGCCAATCTTTCAGATATTTCATAAACTGTCGTCTCTTTTGCTGTGTTGTCAGGCTTTAATTCATGCTTGATGAATAAATAATTTTTCATAACGTCGTTATAAGTTGCTAACTGAGATACAGATAACTTCTCCGGAAAACCTAACACAGGACAGCTCGTCGTTTGTCGCGTTTTAACTTGAGACATTTTATCCTAATCGATATAATATAATATATTATTAATATATACTACACTGTAGTATTACTACAGTATTACAATAATTAATTAAACTGCGAATATAAAAGATGGAATAATATTCCATACTAATACTACTAACATTAAATAACTCGATCTCCACTGTTAAATTCAGATCATCAAACACAACAAGAACAAAATTAAAAGTCAATAAAAATTACTGAAAAGTTTTGAAGATTAATAGAAAATGACAAACTTAAAACCCGAGTAATGTTGAAAAATTAGCAAACTAGATCAACTAACAACAAAATTGAACTTGATTCAAAATAATAAAATACAAGAAGTTAAAAAACATATAGTGAAAACTTTATGATGTTGGGGGCACCTCTAAACATAGCGCTACCCAACTGATTGTTTTTGTGTTTAATAATGACCTAAAAGAGCAACTTTTGGCAGGTATTACTAAGCAATTATCAAATTAAATGAAAATCGCACCACCCTACTGAACACACTACATAATCCTTCAAAAGTATTGTTTTTTTTTAAAGATTTTTTATAATTGTGGCTTCATCGGTTACGTTTAGCAATTTTGTATGCTGATTTCCATTTTTATGTATTATAGTGTTCGCCAGATACACACCCTTCATTATTTCCCTATTCAAGATTACTCTATCTTCCTTCGGATTTATTGTGTATGGTATTATAATCTCGCTTCTCGCTGGTATTTTAATGTGATTAATGTTGAAAGCTCCGTCATGTATAGAAATTGTTATATTGTCATTATTGACATCAAACGTCAATACGTATTTATTATAATCTATGTTGCTTCGATATTTAGATAGAAAATCCCTACCCAGTATCCCATCAGTTCTTATAGTTGAATCATTAAATTTTATCTTCATATTTGTTGAACCTAAGGATTTTATCTGTACCTTTGAAATCCCAGTCAACCTGCAATAATCATCTTGATCTTCTTGGCAATTGTATAAAAAACTTTCCTTGCATAATGATACATCTGCTCCTGTATCTATCAGAAACGTCAGTGCGTAATCTGCGCTGACTATATTCAGCCTGACATAGTTCTTTAAATCTGATGATATGGTACAAATTTTTCTATTGTCTATTGTCCTATTACCGGAAATTCTTGTAGAGTGAACTCCGGTTCCTGAGAGTTTCCCTGGTTCTGTATCGGATTTATATTATAATTTCTTCTATTATTGTTTCTTTGGTTACCACCTTAATTTCCATTGCGGTTTCGCCTATTGACATTGCTATTATTGCTCGAGACATAGTTATTATTATTATTATTTGAGTTATTATATGAGTTTCTGTTGTTGTTATTGTTATAGTTATTATTAATTCCGTATCTGTTGTTGTTATAATTGTTATTGTATCTTCTATTTGCGTTATTGTTGTAGTTTCCGCTTCTGTTAGCGTTGTTATTGCCATAATTTCTATTGTTGCTTCTTTGCCAATTATTATTGTTGCCACTTGCATTCTGATAGAAAATTTATCTCTCTCTGATATGCGCCATAGAGTCTTCAGCTATCCTCAATGCCTCAGCAAAACTAGTTACTCTACTTGCATCAATTGTCGATATTGTTTTTTGATCTCTCAACCCACTTTTAAAAACATTAAATGTTAATGCATTATTCGTTCGGACTATTGCTGATCTATCCGCTTCGCCACATTCACCTATCTGAATCTCATATAACTCATTGACCAATGATTCTATTCTATCGGCAAAACCTCTAACGTTGTCACCTTTCTGAACAGTTTGTTTCAATCTCTGTGTATACTGTTTGATGACTTTAATGGCTTATAGGCTTTTTTCAGGGCCAACACAAATTCACTAACGCTTGCCGGAATGTTTTCCTGCGCTACAGTCTCTATACCAATTCGAAATTTGTTATAAAATTATGCAATTCTTCCTTCTTTCCAGTAAATATAGGTACAGGGTGGCCCAAAATTAACGAAGGGGTTTGAATTGCTTATAACTTTTTTATTATAATTTTTTTTTCTTTTCTTTTCGGTATTTTGTAAAGAATACTTGAGGAATTTAAAATGGAGCAGTACTCAATTGAACAACGTGCCCAAATTGTTGAGCTTTATTTTTCAAATCAACGATCCATTGTTTTGACTCAGCGTGCATATCGTCGTTATTTTAATCCGCGGGTTGGACTCTTAAGTCAACAATAAACCGTCTGGTTGCAAATTTTCGACAACAAGGGGCAGTAAGGAACTTTCCTGGTGCAGGCAGAGGACGAACGGTGCACACGGATGACAATACTGAACTGGCACGGAGGAGTATTCGGGAAGATGGAGAAACATCAACCAGGAGACGTTCGACACAACTTGGCCTCTCACGAGCGTCACTGCAGAGAATTTTGCGCACAATAGGAATGTTTCCATACAAAACTGCAGGATATGGGCTACGGATTATCCGAGAGTAGTTCAACAGCGAGAATTACACCCCCCTAAGTGTACGGCTTGGTGCGGTGTTTCATCGGAAAGGATAATTGATCCTTATTTTTTGAAAATGAACACCGGGTCGCCGTTTCCATCAATGGTGTCAGATATCGGACAATGTTGGAAAATTTTTTAAGGCCAGCCATGGAAAACCATCCGCAAGTATGGTTCCAACAAGATGGAGCCACAGCGCACACTGCAAGGAACACAATGGCTCTTTTACGGGACATCATTGGCGAACGAATTATTTCGCGTACAAGTAATTTTAATTGGCATCCGCATTCACCGGATTTAACCGCTCCAGACTGTTTTCTTTGGGGTTATTTGAAAGAAAAAGCCTACATTAATAAGCCTAGAACCATCCAGCAATTAAAAAGCAATATACGCGACGAAATAAACAACATAACACCTGAAGTTTTGCGAAAGGTTATGGAAAATGTGTTGGAAGGAGCACGAATTTGCTAAGCAGAAAATGGCCACCACTTGCGAGATATAATTTTTCATAACTAAACTAAGAATATTCCCCATTTATATACTGTATTAAAAAAAATAATAATAATTATTTCTTAAATAAAAAGTTATAACGAATTCAAACCCCTTTATTAATTTTGGGCCACCCTGTACTAGCTTTGATATAGCTGACAATTCGTTCATGTCCATAATTGTCGTTCTTATTACCTTTTCCCTCCTTTCAGTATCTCTCTTATCTGTATGATGTGTCAAAATTTCTAGTGCTTCATCTTTTAACTTTCTAAATTTGTCAACTATCTTTGTTCTGAGTTCTTCTGTCAATTCAGTTTTTGCTAAACAATCTTCAAACCGTATCTTCAATTCTGATATTTCTTTCTTTTTTGCATTTACTGCTTCTGCCGAATATGGTTTTCCTATTCACTTCTTAGTGTTTACTACTATCGATTCTAATTTCTTTATTAAATTTTCCATATGAGACATTGACAATTCAATTTTTATTTTGTTTTTTTTTTAACTTTATTTTATTTATTCATTAAAATAATATATATCTTTTTTTCATATACATATAAATTTTAACATATGATTTTCAATATTTTTACATCTTAATAGTTTATATTTCTAACAATATTCTAATTAAAAGGTTATAATATAAATTTTCCTTCATTTTCTTTTTTTTTGTATATTATAGTTATAATAAAATAAAATATATTTCAAATTTGGATTTATTAAAAAAAATTTTCTTTACCCTATTTTCCGTATTTCTCTATCATTAATATTGTTTCTAACTCTGTGGTTGTGGCCCTTAATATGTCGTCTTCTGTAGGACTACCTTTCAATTCTATGTCCTTCCACAAACCAGCTAACCATTCAACTTTTCTCTTCAACTCTGCCTTTGTATATTTATTCTTAACCTTTTGTCGCTCAGTAAATTCTATTGGCTTAGAAAGACAACCTTCATCTGCCAGTCTTTTTATCTCCGCATCTAATTTATCTAGCGTATCTGGCTCTCCTTCGAGTTCCAATGCAGACACTTTCCTTTTATTCTCTTCTTTTTTCAAATATGAATTTAACTCCTTCCGGGTTTCCTGTATTCTTTTTTTCCAGATCTACCTTTGTCTTTGTCTGTATCGTAACTTAACTCACTTTTAAGAATGTTTATCATCTTTTGCGTCCGGCTTTTGAAATCTCCTCTATTTCTCTTAATTTTTGGAAGGTCTACCTTGGGTTGTCCAAATGTTCTATCCTTTGTCAAAATTCTAATTGGATTAGGGCCAATATTTAGGATCTCAAGTTTTACAACCTTTTCCCTGTCTTCCGCTTCCTTTAGTAATCTCCTCCAATTTTCTTTGTAGTGTGTTTGACTAGTCTTAGTTACCATGCCTTCTGCATGTAACTAAATACTCACATTCTGTAGAGTTATTTGGCCACATGCACTATAGCTGGTTCACCTGTAAACCGCTGAGCCAACTAAGTTCCACGGTTAGCTTTAACTAGATATACGTGTGAGTGTGTGAATGTATGTAGTATTTGTAGGTAGCTTTAAGTTGAATAAATAAATAAACAGTCAGTTGTGAGTGAGCAATGAAAAGGTGTGTTTGACTTAAATCAAGATACGGTAGATACTTAATATTGCGACCGTAGACAATAATATTTATATTTGTTATCAAAAATAAATACAAAAAAAACCAAAAAGTGACTATTTAATGTTGTGAAACAATTATAGAATCACTTATTTATAATTTGGTGTCAAAAGAAATAATGAAGTTTAAACGAAAAAAAAAAATAATGTGAAATTGAAGAAAAGAAGTGTAGAATGAATCATGTTTGTTATTGCTCAACCAAAGCATTTTTGATTATTGAAATATAAAGATATCAAATTACACGAACGATCGACAATGTTTTGCTTTATTGAATGTTTGTGCGTTTACAGTCAACCCTTTTGGTGTTGAGTAATAATCATTGCTTTAAACATACAATTGAGTTACAAGCATGCTTTCTGTTAACATACAACCTACTGTATATGAATTGCAGCATAAGCATATTAATGGGGTAAATTTGGCCTAATTCTGTTCAATAAAGACATTCTTTGCTTTACATCTAGAGAGCTCTAGTTAGCTCTTGCAAATAAATTAAATAACAAAACTATTAAATTGTTTTATTAAATTAAATATAATAATCAACAAAGATCCTTTCTATATGGCGATCCTGCCTTCAATCCTGGAGTAGCTTCCTTGAAAGCACCCAGAAACCCGGTAGCGCTTAAAATAAATTGCGCCCAGGTTAAAACATCAATTTTAAAGTCCTGTCAGATCAGCCAAAACGATCTGCCAGCTGCGAGAAGAATGAAAAGCCCGCAGCCAGGGCCTCAACCACTAACGATAGAAGAGTACCTCGCTAGAAGGGAGACTAAGGTACAGAAGCCCGAGGTACAAACAAAACAAACAACAAAGAAAAGGCGTGGAGGATACGTCCAACGTCTAAAGCGTGAGAAGGCGGTAATACTTAGATTAATCAACAACAAACCACCACCACCATGGGAAACAGCTACAAAGCTATTCTATAGACTTTTTAATACACCAACATTTGGCAACAAAAATTAACACAAATTCAGAGGAGCGTTTTAGTCGCACCCATCGGGACAATAAGCGAATAATCGCTCGTGTCCAAACATTTTTTTTTTCTTATACACATTAAAAAAAAAAACAGAAAAATATTTCATAAATATATTTGGAAATGGGCGCACCACAATCAAAAGTGGTAAAACCTAACGCAAATGTAGTAAACGAGGTAATATTGGAAAATGATAAAGCAGATTTATTCCACATAAATTTATACCTCTTACTCATTACAATAATGATGTTTGTTAATTTCGTACTTAGCATATATGGAATGCATTACAAAAGATTAAAGAAAAACAAGTAAGAGTGTTAAATTCGGCTGTGCCGAATCTTTGATACCCTCCACCTCGGTTTGAGTATTGATAATAAATGTAAACAGTATATTTGAAAAAGTAAACAATTTGTTAAACTTAATACCAGATTATTTCAGCAAATTCATTGGGTTGATCCGCTTAACAGATGTTTTTTGTTTATTTCAAGAGTTGGTCTAAAAAGCTTTCTCACATTAGTAATTCGCACTCCAACGAGGAAAGATCGTTTTCGTCTTTTCTCTTATTTCGGATAAAAGAAAACACGTTTCGGTGTTTGCTTTTTGGACATCATTGTTGCTGATCGGCATGCATTTAGGTTATATACCTATATTCATGCGTTTCCGGTTATATGATATAACCTCTCGATTAATTTAAAATTTTTGCAAATTAAATATCTCACCCTAACCTTCATTGCGAAAAAGCTCTCTCAATTTTTTTCTGTTGTTAAAATATTATCATATTTGGAAAATAATTTTTTTTACAATTAAAAGGGAGTTTTCTCTATTAGATTTTGTGGCAACACAAAATAACACCATACAATACAAAATCTAACTCAGTGATGCCAACTTTTGATTTTGAATTAAATTATGTTAATAAAATATATTTTCATTTATTGACTCCAAATACTACTACCTGGGAATTATCATCGAACTTCAATTTTTGGGGTTTACTTTGCCTACCATGAAGTCAAATTTTGAAGTCATCCAAGGACTATACATAATGAGGATGTGCAAAACGATAATGGAACGGTTAAACCAAAAGTCTGTATTTACTGCAACATTGTTGATTAATAAAAAGAAACATGTATATATAATTTTTTTTTATTCACCAATAATGTTGAAAATGTAATATCGTAAAAAAAAATATTTATAGAATTTTATATGAAATTAAATAAATAAATGATTATTTTTATTAGATCTTATTGATATGTTAAGAATTTATTGTTTTCAATAAGTTTGAAGAAAAAAAAATATGATAAAAAAAATACAATATTTCTTATTTCATTGGAATTCGAACATAAGCGAAAAAGATCAAGAGCCAGCGCACTACGCACTCGACCACCAATATGTTATTCGGCAGTTATGCATATAAATGTTTCTTTAGTTAAACAAAATCATAGGCAGAACGTTCAACAGAGAATATTGTGATGGGAACGTTGTGGTGAGAATGTTGGGATAGAACGTTGTGGTGAGAACGTTGAGGAGAGAACGTTGAGGAGAGAACGTTGATACGTTTAAAATTTTATCCCAACAAACGATGCCAGTAGTAAAATGCAAATGAAATGGAGAAAAAGTTATTCATACAAACAGTTTTTACATTATTTTGCTTTGTTGGGATGTTTTGCATGTAGTAACAGTAACAAAATCGACCTGATTTTGGCAAGCAGTGAATTTAATTGAGAAATGAAAACTACAATCCATGTACAGTCCTATCCACTTGAATAGCACACCTAAATGTATATATATCAAAAGCTTAAAGCACGCGCTATTTAAGTGGACAGGATTGTATGTTCATTTTAAAATGATATGTTTATTATTTATATCATTTCTACCACCATGTAACATTTCTACAATTACAATATTAATGTTTTTTGAACCAAAAAAAGAAACATTAATGTTATATTTTTTGTTTTTGTACAAAATTGAAATAATTCATTTGATTTTATTATGTAATGATATGCATGAAATTTTCACAATTTTAATAAAAGTATTTTAACTATAATTAACTATACAAATTTATTTTAGAAATTCTTTTTGTTTTTTTTCACGTGAAAATATTACATTTTATAAATATTTGAAGAGTATATAATATTTTTCAAATTTATAAACGAATATTTGAAAGCAATATGAAATGTTATTATAATATATATATATATATATATATATATATACATATATTTGTTTTTTTTTTTTTTTTTGTAAATAAGTATATAATTTAAGTTTGTAATTAATATATAACATATGAATATACATATATGTATTGCAACAGTTTTTATGTTCGCAATTCTTAAATAGCATTTGACGTTTTCTAAAATTCATTGAATTTAAATCAATGTTTTCTGTAGTCCGATTCTGAAAATTTCAACGATCCGACAATCGCAAAATATATCGACAGCTATTGTTGTTGCACGAAGGATTAAGTAATTCACTAAGTACATACATCTTAACGACAGTCGACAAATCTATTTTTCTATTTATTTAAATTGTAGACGAGTGGCATCTCTGTCAAAATAAGCGAAAATCACAAAGAAGAATAGAAAAAAAAAACAAATTACTTCGTGTTTGACAGGATGATTTTATCTTTATGTTTAATATCTTTTTTTTTTACTAATATTTGTGTTTATTTATTTGAAAATGAAATAATGAATTGAATATGCTATTTAATTTTTTTATTTATATAAAAAAGTCTTTTAATAAAAGCAAAATATTTTCACTATTTTATGATTTTTATTTAAGTATGACGACATTTCAACCTAAAAATTTTAGTTTTTATCGATTGAATAAACAACACAAAAATGGTTGTCGTTTAGATAACAACAACAGCTGAGTTTAATAAAAGCGAATATCGTTTAAAAATGTTACTGATAATTTTGCGATTTTCTTTTTTTTTTAACGATTCGACTATCGTTAAAAGAAGTTACTGAATCGCGGTAGTGAAAAGCTATTAATTTCTCCTGAATGTCAATATTTTTTTTAAATGTAAAAATTTTTTAAATGTAAACGTAGGTATTGGTGTTTTTTTTTTTTTTTTTTAATTTCAATTTGTGTTTAACGAATAAAATTTATATATTAAAGATGCAATAGATGTCTTCTAAATTTAAAATTATAATTTCCGACGTTTTGATATAATTTTCTGAAATTCAATTAATTGTAATTTATAATTGGAAATTTTTAATTCCAGTTTTTAGAATTGATATTTTCTTGAATTTGAATGGAAAATTTAAAAAGAGCAATTTTGTATTTATGTGGATAGTAATGCTTTAGTAATTATAAACAATTTTTAAAAATTAGATGTAATCGCAATCAGATATTTTGTAGGTAAAGCAGAATAATAGTTCTATATAACTATGTAAAACTGTTTTGAAAGCAAAAAACTCATTGATGAACTCGGTAACTCTATTTTATAAAGACAACAAAAAGTTAACATGCCAAACTTATGTTCATATTTGTAAAAGAATAATGAAAAAACATATGAAATAAAAGACCAGCCCGTGTATACTCTTAACATTGTTCTGTATGATATCTAGTTGAAAATATTGACATTCATGTTAAAATAGAAGTAACTATTGCAAGGCTAATTAGAACAAAAATTGTGGCGTCATCTATTGCGGCATAGTCAAGCTGAGCAAAATGAAGTGACACTCTGTTAAAGCAAAAGAAATGTATTTTCCCCACAACAAAATATTGCAGAAAATTATGTAAATAAAATAATATACCGATTTATTTCTAACATGCAGTTGTTATGGATATACATATATATAATATATGTATATTATTTGTATTATCTAATACGTTTATGTATGTATATGTAAATATTACACACAAAAAATACAACATCAAACGTTATTTTTGTGTTTTTCTTTTTAAATAAATTTATACATAAAATTTTTTTGTTAAATTTACATTTTTTTTTTATTAACAACTAGGTATTTTAGCATTATTTGCTTTAGATGTTGGTGAATTTTTGCTCCCTTTATATTAACTCGTAGTGTCTGCTTGTCGAAAAAATTTTGGATCGATTTTAACCCCTTTCCCGTAACCCATTCGATCTGAAATTTTGCAGGCAGGCTCGTGGTAATAACAGAAATGATTTAACAAATTTTTTAGTGATGCCAAAACAATGGAAACTTTTAAATTTTTCTACCAGAGTTAAAAAAAAATTTACAAATTGTTAGTTTTTATTATACTATTACCACAACGACCACAAAAACAACAAGTCCAGCTATGACAACAACACAACATTTAGAATAACAACAAGAACAATATAGAAACATCATATTTTTCATTTTTTTTTTTTACTTTTTCAGAGATTTCCCTGGACCTGTTCCACCGATTTTAATGATTTTTGAAATAGAAATCTTCCTATGAATTTGGTGAATCATTCTCATTAAAAATTATCACTGTAGCTGCACTATGGAGGGCGTGATCGTGACAAGAACAACATAGAAAATTATATTTTTTCAAGACTTTTTTTAGTTCTTCATTCAAATCTCGGGCCCTAATCGGCCGATTTGGACGATTTTAAATAGCAAACTTTTCAGGATGTTAGTGAATCATTTTTTATATCAACGAGCACCCTAGCTGCCCGATTGATGCCGTCATCGTGATTTCCACAGACGGACAGACGGACAGACGGCATCGCTATATCAACTCCGGTTGTTATAAGGATCACAAATATATATATTTTATGGGGTCCAAATTTTTTTTTCTAATTATTACAAACGGAATGACAAACTTATATATACCCTCTGCACACTGGAGTGGAGGGTATAAATATAGCAGCAGAGCAAATGAATTGGATAAAAGCTAATTAATTTCAAATTTGTTATTTTTAATATTTTGAATTTTTATTTTATTAATAATTTTTTTTTTCTCTCACAAATTAAAATTAAAATGTATAGATATTTAAGATAAATTTTAATGAACAAGTTAATAACTTTCTATTGAACTTTTAATATAAATAATTTCTATAATTAATTTTAATACTAGGAATTTTTTTTTAATGAATACATACAATTTTAAATAAATTTTTTTTATTTTTGATTTTATATGGTCCTTTATAAGTATGGGAATTTGACAGAATTTTGAATGGAGTGGCAAGAGATCCTAACTAAAGCTAGAACAATTAAGGAAAAATTTGATAGATCATATAAAAAAATAAAAATACTGACAGATATACTAAGGAAGAGACCATAAGTAAACATATAGAAATATTAGTCGAGTATTTGGAGAGCACCAGAGTACTGTTTATTGCACACTATTCAAGATTAACGACAACTCATAAGGCAGCGGCTGATAATTTTTTTTTTGGACATTAGGGAAAAACTTGTTTCTGTAGCACTTAGAAAGAATATAGTAATAGAAGTTCCAACTTCAATACACGAAAAGGTCTTCGACAATAAACAAATTTTCAAAATGCCTCAAACTACAATTGAATTTCTGAATATAGCCTCAAGGCTTATTTGCGACTTTGATGGCAAATCGGAGAACCTGCGCACTTTCTTGGATTCTATTCAACTAATAGATTATCTAAAGGAGACCCATGAGGGTGTTGCGGTTTCTCTGATAAAAACCAGACTGAAGGGAACTGACAGAAATTTCATCAGCACAGAATCCACAATCGCCGAAATAGTGACTAAACTGACAAATTCAGTAAAAGGCGAATCGGTAGAGGTTTTGTCAGCCAAGATTATGAACATAAAGCAGAGTAATAGGACTGCAAATGTCTATTGCAAGGAAGTAGAATCACTAACGAAACTACTTGAGAAGGCATATATATCAGATGGTTTACCGTGCGATTTGGCGAATAAATATTCTACACAAGTGGCTGTAAGGGCAATGACAAAGAATTGCTCAAGTGATAAGGTAAAACTTGTCATGGAAGCAGGTCAATTTTCCAATATGAACGAAGCAGTATCTAAATTCGTAAACAGTTGCATGGAGGCAACTGGTCAACAAAATGCCATTCTATATTACAATCAAAGACAAAATACCTTCCACCGAGGACGTAGTGGAAATTTCCATAGGGGAAATAATTACTCAAGTGGTAATAATAATAATAGTAGAAATAATAATAACAGTAATAACAACCAAAATAATGGCTATAATGATAGATATAGACGTGGACGTGGTAATAGCAATAGATACAGAGACTACGTCCGAGCGATTGACTCCAATGAACATGGTTTGGAAAAACCGAACGATCCCCTAAGATCAGATCAATAAACAGGAAAGTGTATCTTCTTAACCTTAACCTAGGTGTTTTCATACAGGTTTATGTGGGTGACGATAAAATGCCAATAACTTTACTCGTGGATACAGGCGCTGATGTATCACTAATAAAAAATGACCATATCACACACGATCAGATAAATAGGAACAGAATAACATCATTGAGTGGTATTGGTCAGGGTAACATAAAGTCAATAGGTACTACATTTTTTGATATAAAATACGGAAAATTTTTTATACCGCACCTTTTCCACGTAGTACACAAAGATTTCCCAATACCTTGCGATGGAATCATAGGCATGGATTTCTTTAAAAAGTATAACTGTATACTTGAATTCAACCAATATCATGATTACCTTCTCCTACGACCAGATAATATTTCACAACACATTGAAATACCTATAGCAAACACGTGTAACAATGACATAGTTCTACCAGCCAGATCTGAGGTTATACGTCAGATAAAACTTATAAACTGTGATCAAGAAGTGTTAATACCAAACCAAGAACTGCATCCGGGAATATTTATAGCTGGCGCCATAGTAAAAACAGAAAGAGCATAGATTCGTATACTAAACACTAATGATAGCACGGTTACATTAAAGCAACACAAAATACTAACTGAAGATGTCAATGATTATGAGGTGTATAAAAGTGGGTCACACAATGGGCAGAGAAAATCAGAAATAATGAGAATTTTGGAGAAAAAAATTCGGGAACGTTTTAAAACTACGCTAACAAGGATTTGTTCTGAATACGCCGATATTTTTGGTCTGGAATCGGAAAGAGTTACGACCAATAATTTTTACGAACAGGGTTTAAGGGTTAAAGATGCACAACCAGTATACATAAGGAACTATCGTATACCTCATACACACAAAGAAGAAATTGGAAAACAAATTAAGAAACTCATGGATGACGGAATAGTTGAACCATCTTGTTCCGAGTATAATAGTCCAATTCTTTGGTCCCAAAGAAATGTCTCCAAAATTCTGAACAGAAAAGATGGAGACTTGTGATAGATTATAGACAAATTATTAAGAAATTGGTGGCGGATAAGTTCCCGCTGCCTAGAATAGACGATATTTTGGATCAACTCGGCAGGGCAAAGTATTTTTCTTGTCTTGAACTGATGTCGGGTTTCCATCAGATTAAATTGAATACTGAATCTAGAGATCTAACTTAATTTTCTACTAACATAGGTTCATATAGATTTACTAGACTACCTTATGTTCTTAAAATAGCCCCCAACTCGTTTCAAAGAATGATGACGATTGCTTTTAATGGCTTAAAGCCAGAACAGGCCTTTTTATATATGGACGATTTAGTTGTCCTGGGCTGTTCCGAAAAACATATGCTTTCAAACCTAACAGACGTTTTTGAATTGTGTCGTAAGCACAATCTCAAATTACATCCCGAAAAATGTTCATTTTTTATGAATGAGGTCACATACTTAGGGCACAAATGCACTGACAAGGCATACTCCCCGATGATAATAAGTATTCAGCAATTAGGGACTATCCGACACCCACAGATGCGGATGGTGCGAAGAGATTCGTAGCCTTTTGCAACTACTACAGACGATTCATTAAAAATTTTTTTGAGTATTCAAGACACCTTACCAGACTTTCTAAAAAGGGAATACCATTCGAGTGGACAAAGGAATGCAATGATGCTTTCAACTATCTTAAAAAGGCACTAATTAACCCAACAGTACTACAATACCCAGACTTCGGGAAACAATTTTGTATTACCACAGATGCAAGCAAACAGGCTTGTGGGGCAGTGCTCACCCAAGATCACAACGGACATCAACTCCCAGTGGCATATGCCTCAAAAAGCTTCACGAAGGGAGAATCCAATAAATCTACCATCGAACAAGAGAGTTGACTGCGATACACTGGGCTATAAAACACTTCAGGCCATATATATATGGCACACACTTTCTCGTCAGAACTGACCACAGACCACTAACTTACCTTTTTTCAATGAAAAATCCAAGCTCCAAATTGACCAGAATGAGACTGGATCTTGATGAGTACGATTTTGAGGTTGAATATCTTAGGGGAAAAGATAACCACGTTGCGGACGCATTATCGCGTATAACGATAAATGAATTGAAAAACTTCAATATTGAAAAAAATAATATATTTAGAATAACTACAAGGTCAATAAAGGGCAAGACACAAAATATGGCAAAGAATGAAAATGTAAGAGAACGGCATAAGTTAAATGAAAATGAAAAGCCCAGTATATATGTACCAATTAAGAACACTGACGTCAGGAAATATAATAAATTAAAGATTACCCCCGGGCGATGTTATGTCAAACGAGGAAAATCTATAATAACATATATACAAATAGATGATTTGTTTATCAATGGGAAACTTGACTTAGAACAATTTTTCCCACGGCTCGAGGAAGTGGCCGGTAAACAGAACATCAATAAATTACAAGTGGCACCTAGTGAGGAAATTTTCGAATTTATCTCTATTAATGAATTCAAACAAATGGGCAATAAATATTTAAAAAACATTAAAGTAGCGCTACTATATGAGGTGACCCGAATTGATAAAAATGCCAATTATATTGAAAATGTTATGAAACGATATCATGATGATCCAGCAGAAGGAGGACATTGCGGTGTTTCAAGTACATTGAATAAAATTAAAAGAAAATACTATTGGAAAAATATAACAAAAGACGTAACAAAGTACGTTAAATCATGTCAAAAGTGTCAAACAGCAAAAACAACAAAACACGTAAAAAGCCCAATGATATTAACTCAAACGCCAGAAAAGCCATTTGATAGCGTAATAGTGGATACTATAGGTCCACTGCCTAGATCCTACAATGGCAATGAATAGGCAGTCACTATGATATGTGATATGACAAAATATCTGGTGGCAATACCAATACCGAACAAAAGTGCTAAAACAATTACGAAGGCAATTTTTGAGCCATTTATTCTTACCCATGGTCCAATGAGGACGCTCATTTCGGACATGGGTACTGAGTACAAAAATTCTATATTAGAAGAGCTATGTAATCTGCTTAAAATAAACAAACTCAATTCTACTGCTCATAATCACCAAACAGTGGGCACAATAGAAAGAAGTCACAGAACTTTCAACGAGTATGTGAGATTATACATATCCGTTGATAGGGATGACTGGGATGAATGGCTTAAATACTTCACTTACTGCTTTAATACAACGCCATCATCCGTTCATGATTATTGCCCCCTATGAATTGATTTTCGGTAGACTTCCAAATGAGTTTAAAGAGTTCAATAAGGTAGACAAAATTAGTCCATTTTATAACGTAGATGATTATGCTAAAGAAGTAAAATTTAGATTAGAAATAGCGTATAAGAGGGCCCGAGAGATGATAGATAGATCTAAGTTAATGCAGAAATTATATTACGATAGGAATACATTAGATTATAATTTTAAAATAGGGGACCTAGTTTAACTAAAAAATGAAACAGGGCATAAATTAGACCCACAATATAAGGGACCCTATAGAGTTAAGAAAATTGTTTTAAGAAATAATAACGGGTGATTTTTTTGAGGTTAGGATTTTCATGCATTAGTATTTGACAGATCACGTGGAATTTCAGACATGGTGTCAAAGAGAAAGATGCTCAGTATGCTTTGACATTTCATCATGAATAGACTTACTAACGAGAAAAGTTGGCAGAAAATCCTAGAAAACCCCTAGAAAAGTTGGCAGAAAATCCGCTTTTTTATCGACAAATTTTGTTCAGCGATGAGGCTCATTTCTGGTTGAATGGCTTCGTAAATAAGCAAAATTGCCGTATTTGGAGTGAAGAGCAACCAGAAGCCGTTCAAGAACTGCCCATGCATCCCGAAAAATGCACTGTTTGGTGTGGTTTGTACGCTGGTGGAATCATTGGACCGTATTTTTTCAAAGATGCTGTTGGACGCAACGTTACGGTGAATGGCGATCGCTATCGTTCGATGCTAACAAACTTTTTGTTGCCAAAAATGGAAGAACTGAACTTGGTTGACATGTGGTTTCAACAAGATGGCGCTACATGCCACACAGCTCGCGATTCTATGGCCATTTTGAGGGAAAACTTCGGAGAACAATTCATCTCAAGAAATGGACCGGTAAGTTGGCCACCAAGATCATGCGATTTGACGCCTTTAGACTATTTTTTGTGGGGCTACGTCAAGTCTAAAGTCTACAGAAATAAGCCAGCAACTATTCCAGCTTTGGAAGACAACATTTCCGAAGAAATTCGGGCTATTCCGGCCGAAATGCTCGAAAAAGTTGCCCAAAATTGGACTTTCCGAATGGACCACCTAAGACGCAGCCGCAGTCAACATTTAAATGAAATTATCTTCAAAAAGTAAATGTCATGGACCAATCTAACGTTTCAAATAAAGAACCGATGAGATTTTGCAAATTTTATGCGTTTTTTTTAAAAAAAAAGTTATCAAGCTCTTAAAAAATCACCCGTTATAACAATAATTGATACTAAAACAAATAAAAACCAAATAGTACATGAGAATAGACTTAAAATTTATAAATAATGTAGAATTAAGAAAATATAATATAAAACTTTCATATAATTTTTAGGAAATGAACAAAAAAAAAAATATAAATAAATATTTTTAAGTACATTGTTAAAGAATTATGCTAAATCTATATTGTTAATGTTCATTCAACTAGCGTTGTATGAACATTCTTCCGTAAAAGGGAGGTGTAGCATGAATCATGTTTGTTATTGCTCAACCAAAGCATTTTTGATTATCGAAATATAAAGATGTCAAATTGCACACAAGCAACGAACGATCGACAATGTTTTGTTTTATTGAATGTTTGTGCGTTTACAGTCAACCCTTTTGGTGTTGAGTAATAATCATTGCTTTAAACATACAATTGAGTTACAAGCATGCTTTCTGTTAACATACAACCTACTGTATATGAATTGCAGCATAAGCATATTAATGGGGTAAATTTGGCCTAATTCTGTTCAATAAAGACATTCTTTGCTTTACATCTAGAGAGCTCTAGTTAGCTCTTGCAAATAAATTAAATAACAAAACTATTAAATTGTTTTACTAAATTAAATATAATAATCAACAAAGATCCTTTCTATATGGCGATCCTGCCTTCAATCCTGGAGTAGCTTCCTTGAAAGCACCCAGAAACCCGGTAGCGCTTAAAATAAATTGCGCCCAGGTTAAAACATCAATTTTAAAGTCCTGTCAGATCAGCCAAAACGATCTGCCAGCTGCGAGAAGAATGAAAAGCCCGCAGCCAGGGCCTCAACCACTAACGATAGAAGAGTACCTCGCTAGAAGGGAGACTAAGGTACAGAAGCCCGAGGTACAAACAAAACAAACAACAAAGAAAAGGCGTGGAGGATACGTCCAACGTCTAAAGCGTGAGAAGGCGGTAATACTTAGATTAATCAACAACAAACCACCACCACCATGGGAAACAGCTACAAAGCTATTCTATAGACTTTTTAATACACCAACATTTGGCAACAAAAATTAACACAAATTCAGAGGAGCGTTTTAGTCGCACCCATCGGGACAATAAGCGAATAATCGCTCGTGTCCAAACATTTTTTTTTTCTTATACACATTAAAAAAAAAAACAGAAAAATATTTCATAAATATATTTGGAAATGGGCGCACCACAATCAAAAGTGGTAAAACCTAACGCAAATGTAGTAAACGAGGTAATATTGGAAAATGATAAAGCAGATTTATTCCACATAAATTTATACCTCTTACTCATTACAATAATGATGTTTGTTAATTTCGTACTTAGCATATATGGAATGCATTACAAAAGATTAAAGAAAAACAAGTAAGAGTGTTAAATTCGGCTGTGCCGAATCTTTGATACCCTCCACCTCGGTTTGAGTATTGATAATAAATGTAAACAGTATATTTGAAAAAGTAAACAATTTGTTAAACTTAATACCAGATTATTTCAGCAAATTCATTGGGTTGATCCGCTTAACAGATGTTTTTTGTTTATTTCAAGAGTTGGTCTAAAAAGCTTTCTCACATTAGTAATTCGCACTCCAACGAGGAAAGATCGTTTTCGTCTTTTCTCTTATTTCGGATAAAAGAAAACACGTTTCGGTGTTTGCTTTTTGGACATCGTTGTTGCTGATCGGCATGCATTTAGGTTATATACCTATATTCATGCGTTTCCGGTTATATGATATAACCTCTCGATTAATTTAAAATTTTTCCAAATTAAATATCTCACCCTAACCTTCATTGCGAAAAAGCTCTCTCAATTTTTTTCTGTTGTTAAAATATTATCATATTTGGAAAATAATTTTTTTTACAATTAAAAGGGAGTTTTCTCTATTAGATTTTGTGGCAACACAAAATAACACCATACAATACAAAATCTAACTCAGTGATGTCAACTTTTGATTTTGAATTAAATTATGTTAATAAAATATATTTTCATTTATTGACTCCAAATACTACTACCTGGGAATTATCATCGAACTTCAATTTTTGGGGTTTACTTTGCCTACCATGAAGTCAAATTTTGAAGTCATCCAAGGACTATACATAATGAGGATGTGCAAAACGATAATGGAACGGTTAAACCAAAAGTCTGTATTTACTGCAACATTGTTGATTAATAAAAAGAAACATGTATATATAATTTCGTTTTATTCACCAATAATGTTGAAAATGTAATATCGTAAAAAAAAATATTTATAGAATTTTATATGAAATTAAATAAATAAATGATTATTTTTATTAGATCTTATTGATATGTTAAGAATTTATTGTTTTCAATAAGTTTGAAGAAAAAAAAATATGATAAAAAAAAATACAATATTTCTTATTTCATTGGAATTCGAACATAAGCGAAAAAGATCAAGAGCCAGCGCACTACGCACTCGACCACCAATATGTTATTCGGCAGTTATGCATATAAATGTTTCTTTAGTTAAACAAAATCATAGGCAGAACGTTCAACAGAGAATATTGTGATGGGAACGTTGTGGTGAGAATGTTGGGATAGAACGTTGTGGTGAGAACGTTGAGGAGAGAACGTTGATACGTTTAAAATTTTATCCCAACAAACGATGCCAGTAGTAAAATGCAAATGAAATGGAGAAAAAGTTATTCATACAAACAGTTTTTACATTATTTTGCTTTGTTGGGATGTAGAATTAAGAAAATATAATATAAAACTTTCATATAATTTTTAGGAAATGAACAAAAAAAAAATATAAATAAATATTTTTAAGTACATTGTTAAAGAATTATGCTAAATCTATATTGTTAATGTTCATTCAACTAGCGTTGTATGAACATTCTTCCGTAAAAGGGAGGTGTAGCATGAATCATGTTTGTTATTGCTCAACCAAAGCATTTTTGATTATCGAAATATAAAGATGTCAAATTGCACACAAGCAACGAACGATCGACAATGTTTTGTTTTATTGAATGTTTGTGCGATTACAGTCAACCCTTTTGGTGTTGAGTAATAACACAAGGGAACAATGGTTCTGTTGATTAAGAACTGAATATTGTTTTTAAGGTTATTTGGGACGCTGAATCCAAATCTGCCCTTGGTTTTTTTCTATCAGCTCGACTTTTCGAGATATACCGATATGTTCAAAATTAAGGCACTTCCGCTACATATATTGGAATAACTTGAAAACGGTTCACCATATTAAATTAAAAAAAAAATCCGAAACTCGCAAACAATATTCTCTTAAAGCCGTGCTTACTTTGTTTTTAAATTTTCCAAGTAGTTTTAGAGATATCGTTCAAGTTTTGAAAAAAAAATTTAAATTTTTTTAAAAAATTAAAAATTCCTAAAAAATAAAAATGGGACAAAAATCACAGTTTTGGTCTACAAACAGTTAGCTAAATATATTTCGAATAAAATGAGCTTTATTTCATTGCAATCGGTGCACAACTTTTGATTTTGTTCACGATTTACTGAATTGATATAAATCGCGATTTCCATACAAAAATAACATTTTCTAATGTGTAAGTGTTTTTATGTAATAAGTTAGTTTTTTATGATTCTAAGAATTAAAAAAAATTAAGTAATAAAAAAAGATTATTTCATTTTTATGGTTGCGGTAGCAAACTCATAACGCCTATAAATTTTATTGTCCCTTTATGACACCTAGTCAGTTCACAGTCAATTAAAGAGAAAAAAGAAAAGTCCACTTGTTTTTATTGATGTGTGGTTTACCGTTGGTAACGGATGATTTTTTAAAGGAATTCCCCTGAACACATGTGTTCATTCATAAGTGACTGTCAATAAAATTGTGGATATAATTTTTTTTGGTACTTCAGTAAAAAACTACTAAGTATTTATATGGGTTCATTCAACCAATTTTTCTCATTCAACAAGTGTTTACGAAAGCGAAAAGTATAACGACAAAAAATATAAATCATTTTACATTGAACATTTAATCAGTCAACACAAAAAAGTTCAATTTTGTTCCCGTGTGTTATTTATTGAAAATTGTGCTACTTTGATATATACTTCAAAATTGTGCAATGGCTACGTCAAGAAACACCTGTAAAATCAATCCCAACTATTTTTGTAACATATGTGGCGAATACACGTTTATAAAAAATAGAAAAAGTGTGTCAGATTTTATTAAAAAAATTTATTTTGACTACTTCGGATTTACCATGGAAACCCGTGACAAGTACTGGATTCCTAATACTGTATGTAAAAACTGTGTAGAGTATTTAAGGTTATGGGCAAACAAGCAACGGACCCACTTCAAGTATAAAACACCAATGATCTGGCGGGAACCTTCGAATCATTATGATGATTGTTATTTTTGCGCTGTCAACATAACAGGCATTAATAAAACAAACCGGTCTAAATGGATTTATCCTAACGTGTTGTCTATTACCCAACCAGTCCTGTACTCTAGTGAGGATTCAGAACCACAACCATCTACATCTACACACAATTTCCACGACTTACGACAAAATGTTCCTTCACCAATTTCTGAATTTGGATCAGATGACTTGCATTTAGATATTTCTTCTGAACGCGAGCAATTTAATCAGGAGGAGCTTAGTGATTTAGTGAGAGACCTTGGACTTTCTAAAAAAGCATCTGAAATTCTTGCTTCTCGATTAAAGCAAAAAAATCTGTTAACCCAAGGAACAACAATTTCATACTACCGTAACAGAGAAAAAAACTTACTTCCATTCTTTTCCGAAGACGATGAATTTGTTTATTGTTCAGATGTTCCTGGTTTAGTAACAGCGATGGGATTAGAGGAGTATGATCCAAATGACTGGCGACTATTTATAGATTCTTCTAAACGCAGCCTAAAATGTGTACTTCTGCATAACGGTAATAAATTGGGTTCGTTGCCCATTGCACATTCAACTAAAGCTAAAGAAGAATATTCTACAATTGCCTCAGTTATAAATAAAATAAAGTACAACGAACATCGCTGGCTAATTTGTGTGGATCTAAAAATGGTGAATTTTCTTCTAGGCCAACAAGGTGGCTACACAAAATATCCGTGTTTCATTTGTTTATGGGATAGCAGAGCCAGATCTGAACACTGGAGTAAGAAAGACTGGCCTTCGAGGGAAGCTATGGTTCCAGGAAACCACAATATAGTTAATCAACCACTTGTGCCCAGGGATCGCATAATACTGCCACCTCTCCATATCAAGCTAGGACTTATGAAACAATTTGTCAAAGCTCTCAACAAGGACGGCGATTGTTTTAGATATATCAGTAAAAAGTTCAACAATTTGAGTTCGGAGAAACTGAAAGCTGGCATTTTTGATGGCCCTCAAATCAAAAAATTAATCAATGATGAAAATTTTAGTAATTCCATGACAGATATTGAAAGAAATGCTTGGAATGAATTTGTTTGGATAGTGCGCAATTTCCTGGGAAACAAAAAGGGTGAGCACTATTCGGACCACGTGGATAACATGTTGTCACATTTCAAGCAGCTTGGTTGTAATATGAGCATTAAGGTGCACTACCTACACAGTCATTTGGATTGTTTCCCTGAAAATCTTGGAGACTTTAGTGAAGACCAAGGTGAACGTTTCCATCAAGATATCCGCACTATAGAGGAGCGGTACCAGGGTCACTGGGATAAGCATATGATGGCGGACTATTGCTGGAGCATTAAAACAAATCCCTCTAAACAAGGTTATTGAAGAAAATCTTATAAAAGAAAATTTTTCGATGAGTTGTAATTACATTGTAATATTTGTGTATTAAAATTTTTTATTTTTCTTTAAAATTCTCTTTTTGTGTTAAATTAAAAAGTATAGCTGACCATAAAAATGAAATAATCTTTTTTTATTACTTAATTTTTTTAATTCTTAGAATCATAAAAAACTAACTTATTACATACAAAGACTTACACATTAGAAAATGTTATTTTTGTATGGAAATCGCGATTTATATCAATTCAGTAAATCGTGAACAAAATCAAAAGTTGTGCACCGATTGCAATGAAATAAAGCTCATTTTATTCGAAATATATTTAGCTAACTGTTTGTAGACCAAAACTGTGATTTTTGTCCCATTTTTATTTTTTAGGAATTTTTAATTTTTTAAAAAAATTTAAATTTTTTTTTCAAAACTTGAACGATATCTCTAAAACTACTTGGAAAATTTAAAAACAAAGTAAGCACGGCTTTAAGAGAATATTGTTTGCGAGTTTCGGATTTTTTTTTTAATTTAATATGGTGAACCGTTTTCAAGTTATTCCAATATATGTAGCGGAAGTGCCTTAATTTTGAACATAACGGTATATCTCGAAAAGTCGAGCTGATAGAAAAAAACCAAGTGCAGATTTGAAATCAGCGACCTCAAATTAGTAAAAATTTGCTATAAATTTCAAATCAACACAAAAAAAGTTCAATTTTGTTCCCTTGTGTAATCATTGCTTTGTACATACAATTGAGTTACAAGCATGCTTTCTGTTAACATACAACCTACTGTATATGAATTGCAGCGTAAGCATATTAATTGTATAAATTTGGCCCAATTCTGTTCAATAAAGACATTCTTTGCTTTACATCTAGAGAGTTCTAGTTAGCTCTTGCAAAGAAATTAAATAACAAAACTATTAAATTGTTTTATTAAATTAAATATAATAATCAACAAAGATCCTTTCTATAGAAGATAAATCTGTAGTTTATATATAATACTGTAACACAACATGACATTAAAACAAAAAAAAAAAATATTCCGTTGATAAAAATTAAACGCTTCGAAAACTAAATAAAAAATACCAGCTATACCGATTCCACAATAAATTAAAGTAATTTACTAAGATTGGATAATAACCATTAATGCTAACACCACCACCACTGCCATTTTTCGAACTTATGCCGGTAGATATTTCTACACGAACACAGTGGCGCCCGTAGAGCAAATGAGGTTGCAAAAATCAAAATTTTCATGTGCGCCGACGAAGTTTTGAATAAACCCATGTTATAGGAAACTTTTCAACGATTTCAAATATGCTACTCTTATTAATATCACATTTTTAGTTTAGAAAATATAACCGTTCAAAGTTGACCTTCGGTTGACTTTCGGTTTTCAAAAAAACACACAATTTTTAGTCAATTTGTTGCGTTTTCAGGTGTAATATCACGAAAACTAGGTAACGAATCGCCTTATTTTTTGTTTGTATTGATTGATGTATTTATTAAATGTATAATGATAAAAAAAAATTAACGGTTTGCTTTGTGTTTCTCCTGGTAATTCACTATTTAAAAACTATCCGTTTTTTCACTATTTTTCAACTTTGACGGAAAATAAAAAATCTATATTTTTCAATATTTGCCATATTTGCAAAACATGTTCTTTGATTATTTCTTTACATAATTCAAAAGGTTTTATCTGCCCGTACGTGCCCGTTTGGCTTCTAGAGGTAAAAAAGATTAAAAAGACATGGTTGCAGAAATTGTATGGCGTGCATCCCTTACATGTTTTGACTGACAGTAGTTTGATCTAATAATTTGAAAATTCCATTTTAAGTCGGTTGTCTACCTGTGAGCCTCTGCCAAAGTCTACTCCCAATATTCTGTTACAGACACAGGATGCACAAAAAACTACTCATTGAAATTCGCAGGTACGCACCTCACTTAAAAATTACTTTGGAGTACAAATGGTCAAGAACAATATTGACTTATGGTCCCTCCAGGTAGGCACAAATCTTATTTAGACACGAGCATAATATCAAAATTGCATAATTCAGCCTAATTCCATATTTATGCAGGGAACAGGTAAATATTTAGGCATTGTAGCATAAGCCTATATATTGCAAAATTAGCATAATGACTTATGGTCCCTCCAGGTAGGCTCAAATCTTATTTAGACACGAGCATAATATCAAAATTGCATAATTCAGCCTAAATCTATATGTATGCAGGGAACAGGTAAATTTTTAGGCATGGTAGCATAAGCCTATATATTGCAAAATAAGCATAATGCCTGGATTAGTCTACGACTAAAAGTTGGCGCAACAAGTACTGAAACCATGGCGTTAAACAATTTAAGTACTGAAAACATGGCGTTGAACAATTCAAAATTATTTGAACTGTTTAGAAGGTCAACCACACCAAAGTTTTTCACGGAAGCTGCTCTAGAAGAACTTGATAGCTTATACGGAAATATTGAGAGAAGCGAAATTATAAAAAATAATTTTTATCTGATATATGCAAATATTAAGGCAAATTGGGTGAAATCTAATCGAACCATTCAGAACTTCAACTCCAAATACGAGGACTGGCTTAATGAAGACACCATCCTGGATATATTGGCAGTAGATAAACCCACCACATCAACCAGAGGAGCAAAAGGAAGGCCAAAAAAAGTATTGAGGAGTGTTCAATTTTCACAAGAAAGAGGAAACTTGCCGATGCCACCAATGACTTGAACACGAAGCATTTATCGGACGCGCTGTCTATTAAATATACAAAGGATAGTGAAAGATTTAGGTCGCAGGTTACAAAATCTGTTGCTGATGCAAGCCCACTGTGACTTTGCGGCTAAAATCTGATGTTTCCATACAGTGGAAGGGAATCGGCAGAACTCATAAGGACCACGGTGAAGGACATTAAAGAACAAATAAGCAAGATTAAGCCTACAAAGCTGCAAATTGGAGAAGGAAAATATATTGAATGCATTTACGAGTTCCACCTGACCATGGTTGACGAAAAAGTCGTAAACGAACTGACAGGAACAACCTCAACATTGTCATGCCCGATTTGCAAAAAGAGTCAGAAGAACTTTGGTAATTTAAACGATTCTACAAACGAGGAGAATTACGAATATGACATGTCACCATTGCACGCAAGGATAAGGTGTATGGAGTTCTTGCTAAAACTGGCGTATACCCTACCACAAGAGGAGGAAAACTTCGATGAAAATACATCAATAAAGGATAAGGAAATGATCAGAAAGAAGCAAATATAGGATGCTTTTTTTAAACAAGTTGGACTAAAAGTAAACTGTCCCAAGCACGGATACGGTAACTCAAACGATGGAAACACTTCTAGGAGATTTTTTGAAAATGATGAGGCAGTAACTAGAATCACTGGAATTGACAATCAAATCGTGAAAAGATTGGAAACGATCTTGAATGTTTTAAACTGCAAAGAAAATGTCAATTCTACAAAATATGGAGAATATGCATCGAAAACTGCATCTCTTTTAGCAGAAATGTATCCACAGAAGAAGTTGACCCCGACCGTCCATAAAATATTGGCGCATGGCAAAGATATAATTGAGTACCAGTCTTTGGCAATTGGAGAGCTTTCTGAAGAAGCACAGGAGTCTCTTAACAAATTTTATAAAAAATATAGATTGCAGAACACATTCAAAGCATCAAGGGTAAGGCAAAATGAGGACCTCTTCAACATGTTGGCAGCATCTTCCGATCCACTTATTTCTTCCCTGCGGCATGTGAAGTCACGAATAGAGTTAGAAAATAATTATAGTTTAGTAATGATTAGTCTTTTAGATATACCTTCTCTTACGAATTGTGATGAATATTTTACAGAAAATTGAAAAAATAAATTTAAAAAAGAAGTAATTTTTTTTTAATTTGTTGGGTAATAATTTAAAACATAAAACCCTAAAGAAAAAAAATAAAAACAATCTAAAAATGTAAAAATAATTTTTTTTAGTTACCATAAAATTGATTTTTCTACAAATTTTAACTTTGATAAGCCATAAGTACGCCCCTACAAAGCGTAGCACCCTTTCCAAACACTCATTTCATAGGCTGAACAGTTATCTATCATATGCTGTTTAAACTGTTCAATTATGTTATTCGGTTCAAAAGATATGATTTTTGCAACGAAAAAACTCAAATGGCACCACTGTGCAACGTTTGATCAGATGTAATTTCATGTTTTATTGTCTCATATGACTTCTGACACTGTTTGGTCCATTTAAATGTAACATCCTTTTGTAAAAGATAATACAATGGTGACATAATTTGAGCAAAATTTAGTATAAATTTTTAATAATTATTTACCATTCCTATGAATGCTCTAACTTCGGATACATTTTGCGGTATTGGTGCTGAAATTACACTAGATATTCTTTCAAAATTTTTTCTTAAGCCATGCTTATTAATGGTAAATCCTAAGTAAGAAACTTCTTCCTGAAAGAACATACATTTTCGTATGTTTAATTTTAAACCGGCTGATTTTAATTTGTTCAAAACGGTCTTTAATGTTTTTACATGCACTTTCATGTCTTTTCCCGTAACAGTTATGTCATCCTGACAAACGACAACATTAGGTATACCTTGCAATAAACTTTCCATAGTTTTTTGGAATATGGCTGCAGCAATTTTTATGCCAAATGGCAAACGTTTAACTTTGAATATACCCATGTGTGTACTCCAGGTACATAGAAGTTGGGATTTTTCATCTAACACTAATTGATTGTACGCATTTGACAAATCAAGTCTGGTGAATAATTCACCGCCCTGGAGAGATGTAAATATCTCATCAATCCTTGGTAATGGATATTTAAAATCTTCTAAATATTTGTTAATTGTTACTTTGTAGTCGCCACAAATGCGAATTTCCCCATTTAGTTTTAGAATTGGTACCAGCGGCGTAGCCAAGTCTGAGTTGTCAACTTGTTCTATATCACCTATTTTTATTAAATTATTTCATTGATTTTCAACTTTTGATTTCCAAGTGGACGGTATAGGCCGCGATTTAAAAAAAAATTGGTTTAGCACACTCATTTATTTTAAGAGATATTTCTGTTCCATTATAAATGCCAAGACTATCTTCAAAAATTTCTCTAAACTCTCTCTCTATTTCTTCCACTATGACCGAGAATTTATTCTGCTCTCTTGCGAAACCGATTTGTACTAATTCAAATTTAAATGTTCTTAGAAATGAACGAGCGAGTAAAGGGGGACTCTTTGATTTAGAAACAACAACAACAACATTTTTCGTTACACCGCAACAACCAATTGATGCATCATACTCACCCAACACACAAATTCGCGAACCATTGTAATCAACATATGGAATCTTACAAGGTCTTAAATATTTACAGATGTTTTTATTTTTATAAAATGAGATGGGAATCAGTGTACATGGTGCTCCAGTGTCACATACAGCATCTAGCTTAACTCCATCAATATTAACTGAAACATTATATAAATCATTAGAAGTATTTTTTATTAAACTAAAAATCGATTTTTGAAATATTTACTCAGTTGGTTCCTCATTGTCCGAATTGTTTGATACATAGTTTACATTGGTCCGATTTTTTTTGCGACACACAGCTGATAAATGTCCAATGATGCCACAAGCATAACAAGTGCTACTTTTAAACTTGCAGTATTGAGACTCATGAGTGCGCAGCCACAATGCTTGCAAGGCCCAAGCCGCTTCCTCTCAACGTTGTGTTGGCCCGATGGTTTGTTTGGATACCTGTTTTTGTTGACGTAATTAACACAGTCTGTAGCATTTTTTCTGGGAATATTCTGGTTTCAATAATCATAGCCTTCTTAAGGGCAACTTGAAGAGTCAGTTTTTCATCTTCATCACAAAGTTTTTCAAAGATAATATCTTGTAAGCCCATTATGAACTGGTCTAGTACAAACGCATCTAAGCTTTCACCATATTTACAATTAAGAGCTAGTTGCTTAACTCTAGCGAACCATTCAGCAACTGTTTCAGATTCTGTCTTTGTAGATGAGTGGAATTGTTTTCTCTCTAAAAACTATTACGGGTGGAGTATAATGTAAGTTTATAATGTTACACAATTCCTTGTATGTCTTGCTAACTGGTGAACATGGACTACAGAGACTGTGCAAAGTGTTGTAAGCTACAGCCCCAATAGATTTTAACATGATTGCCTTCTTCTTGTTGCCATCAATCTATTTCGCAGAAATGAATGTCTAATCTCTCTTTCCACACATACCAAGGCTCAATGTTCGGAGTAAATTCCGGGACATTCGATGTTTGAAAAACTGTAACTGGTGCAGCTGTAGTCATATTTAATAGTGTTGTCTTTATCACGAGGAGAAATAAATACAAAAAAAAATCACTTCATATTAAACAAATTATTCTATTTTCCTCGTCGCCAAATTATATAATGTATTGGAACACAAAAAGTAGACACCTGTGTTTAGTTTTAATCCAAGTACAAAAGAGTTTTTTTATTCAACGTTTCTTTGTTATATTCGTACAGCAATATCTAATAACCGCTACTTAATAGAGTGACCATATAAATCGTTATAATTATTAAAAGACAATACTCTACAATTACTTATAGGTTTCATAAAACCATAAGGCTTTTGGTTTGTTAATAAAAATTTAAATGTTCTTAAACTAGTTCTTCAATAGCAAATAAATAAACATTTTTCCTTATCTGGTAACTTTTTTTAAATAAATAAAATGTATATTGTCTTTTTAGGCTTCAATAAATCATAAAGTTGCCACCTCTACCAATTATGTTAATAAATAACGAAAAAAAAGTTGGTAAATCTGTTAAAATAACGCTAAAATAACGGGAAAAGATTTACGAATCTGGTATATAATGGGTAAAAGGTCGGGAATCTGCTAAATAATGAGAAAAAAGATTGATGAATCTGTTAAAATAAGTTAAAAGGTATCAAAAAACTGCATTTAGGTTTGTGACTTCGTTAAAAATAGTGTTGCCGCCCAAAAAAACAGTGCTGCCACCCTAAAAGAACTTGATGTGCATATGTGTACTGAAAAAGTGGTCTAGAACCGGCACAGCTATACTACTTGGTTCTGTTTCAAGGGCGAATATGTCGCTATATGTGGTACAGAGTTTTGTTAAAGTTTCTTTGAATTGATCAGGGAAATTTTTGCTAAGTTTTTCCAGAACTTTTCCAGATCTCTTCCCCGATTCTTTGGTCGTTCGTTAGATATCATAATTTGATAGGTCCTCCGTAATTATATTCATTGTACACAGTGCCGTATCATAGTTGTTAGAGTTCAGTATTCCTACGTACGCGTAATTGCCTTGAACTATTGTATTTGTAATATATACGCCTGTTGAATTTCCTGATTAGGAACCAAAAATTCCTTATGCTCTGAGTCAATGTATATTTTCCGCACCACTTGTGATCTTGCTGGTAGCATGATCGAATTATTGATACAGGTGTTTTTTATTGATATCAGAAAATGTTGGAAATTGTGTGGTCGTAACACGAGCCAATCCTTACCTTCCATAAAGTTTACAATTAAATTCTTTAAGAAAATCTATACCGATGATTCCATCGCATGGTATGGGAAAATCATTCGGTACTGCATGAAATTTATGCTTTATAGTATGTTTTCAACTCTAAGGTCCATTTGCCAGCAGCCAATTGATTGGACCGTGCCTCGATCTATACCGCTGAGGTTCGTTACTTTCCTTGAATTCAAGTGGTCGTGGTCTACATATTCAATTTTTAACAGTGATATATCTGCGCCTGTATCTACAAGCAATGTTAATAATTTGTTTGTTGTGTTGTGAAGTTTCACAAATGCACCTAGACTGAAATTGAGCTTATATATTCTATTGATTATTCTCTCAGAGGTTGGTTTTGATCATTGATCATCCTGATATTCACACTATTATAACCTTGTCCATTATTGGTTCCACGAGTTCTATTATTCCCATATTGTCCATTACTATTACCCCGGAAGTTTCCTCTACATCGGTTATTCGAATTATTGGAGAAATTCCTACGGTAATTACCGCGGTTGTTTCCCCTGTTGGAATTTCGTTGCCCTCGGCTATTCGTATACAAAACAGTATTATGCTGTCTATATGTCTTGCTGGCGAACTCAGCCACCAGTTCATTCATATTTTCGAACTGTTCTGATTCAATAATGAGTCTAACCCTGTCATTCTGGGCATTTTTAACAATGGCTTTTACAGCCAGTTTTGTCGAATATTGGCTGGACCTTTCGGTCGATAGACCATCTGAGATGTAGGCACCTTCCAGTGCCTTAGTAAGGTCTTCGAATTCCCTTACGTAGGCATTTGCACTTTTGCAAGATTGCCTGATGTTCATCAGCTTTGCTGACAACACATCAGCTGATTCTTCTTTTACAAAAGTTATAGTTTTGCAACCACCTTTTGTACCGTGGTCTAAGTGGACAAGACATTCCTGGCAGGCCCTTTCAGTTTTGTCTTGAGCAGACTAACTACAAGGGCATCGTGTGTTTCTTTTATTGAATTAACCAATGCAATGGCATCCAGAAATGCCATCAAGTTTTCTGCTTTGCCATCGAAATCGGGTAACAACTTCGAGGCTATGTTCAAAATTTATACTGGTGTCTGCGCCATTATTAATTGTGGGTACAGAATTTGGTCTATATTATCATGAAGTGTTACTTCTATGCCTCTTCTTGCCGCTACTGCGATAAGTCTACTCCGTACGTCAAAGACGAACCCTTCGGCTGCAACTTTATATGCAGTCGTAAGTCGTTCGTAATGGACGTTTAATACGACCCTTATCTCTTCTAGCCGCAAGGAGAGGTTTCTTATATGTCTTTCGACAGTATCCTCCCTAGCCGGTCTGTCTGTATTTAGACACCTGTATGATTTGTCGAATTCATCTCTAATATTCCTGCACTAGCCCAAAATCATTGGCTAGTCCATATATAACAAGTAAGAGTGTTAAATTCGGCTGTGCCGAATCTTTGATACCCTCCACCTCGGTTTGAGTCTTGATAATAAATGTAAATGAAAAAGTAAACAATTTGTTAAACTTAATACCAAATTATTTCAGCAAATTCTTTGGGTTGGTTTTCTTCTTTTCTATTATTTCGGATTTATTTCGGTGTTTGCTTTTTGGTCATCGTGGTTGCTGATCGGCATGCATTTTGGTTATATACCTATATGCATGCGTTTCCGGTTATATGACATAACTTCTCGTTTAATTTAGTTTTTGCTAATTAAATAGCTCGCCCTAACCTCCATTGCAAAGGTAATGGTTGTGTAGAGTGGCTATATGCATTAAATCGTGCTAATTGGAGATGGCTGTATAGTTTCTTTTAACTGGCCAAATATTTCTTCATTGTGGCCATATAGGTCGGATGGAGTAACAAAATAATAACCAAAACAAGTAAGAGTGTTAAATTCGGCTATGCCGAATCTTTGATACCCTCCACCTGGGTTTTACGTTTACATTAATATCTGGACTTCTTGCACTATTTGTAACAAATGTATATAAAATATTTGAATATGTAAACACTTTGATAAACCTATTACTGAATTATTACAACAAATGCTCTGAATTTTCAGCATTTTATAGAGGTGTCTACATATTTTAGGTCATAAATTGGCACAATGACTCCCGATTTATCCTATTTTAAATACTAACCTGTTCCAGATAATTACAAACAATATTAAGTTTAACCAGGTAAATGGTTTATTTTGTAATTTTCTTTTTAATTTAAATTTTTTAATATAAAGGTGCATTTTATTTTTTACAATCCTTTTCAATTTTCCAGACCTATTAGTATAGGGCACATTTGTGAGTCCGCATAGATCAACTTTCAACTCTTACTTCTTTTTATTGTATTAAATCTATTTTTGTGTCTTTAAATTAATTAAGATAATTAAGATGCAAATATTTAACAAACTGTTTTTTTTTTAGTTAATATCTGAACATTTTACTGATACAAGGCAAAACTAAAACTGCCAAAAATTTCAGTCAAAACTATTTTGAATGTATTTGTTAAATATGGCATAATTTTTTTCAATTTTAAATTTTAAAGTCTTTTTAAGTCTGGTAATAACTCTATAATATGAAGGAAGTAAATATGTGGATTCTTTAATAACAATGACAAGTATAAAACACTTTTTAGTGCATAACATTAAAATATTATAAATTTGAACATAATTAATTTTAGAAACATAATTAATTTTAGAAAAATGTCCGATTCGTTTTTCGATGATGCTGAAAACACATCAAAGAAATACAGAACATAAAGATTTTGCTTCAGTTAGTTGAGAGACGAGAAGCTAATGGATGGCTGGAGCAGGTCAAAGATGACGACTATAAATGCAAATGCAAGGCTTTTGAAAATATATTAAAATGCGATAAATCAGATCTAAGTATATATGCTTACAACCACTGTTATAAAAAATCTTTTAAAACCATAATTTGAAATTGTAAAGATGCTAAATTCCAAAAAAAGATGCTTAAACGTACTGGATGCTAAATTTTTTTTTCAAATTTCATTACCTTTATACTGAAAAATTATATACTTATTAATAAATTCTTTGGTTTTTAAATCGAAAAATTAATACAAAACATATGTTTCGATTTATATTTTTTAAATTTTAATTAAAATTATTTTGGATTTCATCTGAAATTTTTATTAACATCAAATTGAGTTTATTTTAAATATTTTTAATTTTAGAGGGATTTTTTTTTATTTAAAATATAACAGAAATTACATTAATTTTAGAGGGATTTTTTTTTATTTAAAATATAACAGAAATTACATTATCAAAAGATACGATTATATTAGAATAATTGGTTTATGGAATCTAACATTTCTGTGATGTCTTCATCTTCAAGTTCTTCTTGGCTCTGATATTTTTCTGACGATCGACTCTTATCAACGACATCGCTCGGTATATTGTAGGTGTAACAGCACCGATTTTTCAATTTCAATCCTTTTATACGTATTACAGAACATAACAACTCGGATTTTATTCTGTTCGAAGTTTGCTTTTCACTAAAGCCATTAAACTAAACAAACGTTCAACTTCGGCTTTTGAGAAAGACAAAACTAATATAGACAATACAAATATTGATAACTCCTAAAATGGATTTTCGCCAATAGAATTTTTCAATCCATAAAGAGGTTGTATTCAGTGTTGTATCCCAGTTTTGTTCTGTGATATAACTCCATTGGATTTGAATTTTTTCTGTTTCAGATGATATAAATTTAAACTCTTCTAATATATTGGTTATCTGTTCTTTTACCCGATTTAATGTGTTTTGTATTGAAAATTTTGCATTTTTTTAATACAATAATATTTTTTGGCAATCGACTTTCTAATTCATTAAAAACTGTTGTTGGTGTTTACATTCTTCTATTTCAAAATGTTTTGTTATATTTGTTGAAAGAAACGAGCAGAGTGGTAAAGGTGCTATTACATATTGTGTTTTTTACACATGTACTGTCAAATTTTCCCACAACAAAAGTTGTACACATCGTGTGATACATATAAAACATTGTTTATGTACAATACATGAGAAAAGTCACATGTACATTTTTCAATTAGAACAGGTTCTATTTTTGCATGACAAACAAGTGAAAATACAACACTGCTTGTGGCGAAAGAAAAACAGAGTACATTTTAAAGATTAATATTGAAAGAAAAATAAATTGTTTAGTATTAATTAACAATTAAAAAATACATAACCTTTTTTTTAACAAAAAATTTTTGTAAATTCACAAATTAAATCAGCTGTTGTTTACATTTAGAGGTTATGTCATACGGAAATACATACGCACGTGTGATAGCAAAAATTATGAATCGTATGTAAAAAGACAATTTTGACAGACATGAAGAATTTCATGTGGATAAAAAAAGTGACAGTACATATGTAAAAAACATTTCGTGTAATAGCACCTTAAAAGGAGTAGTACACAAAATTACTGTACTACACTTTGAGAAATAAAAACATATCAATACCATTAAAATTATATATTCAAAAATAATGAAAAAAAAAATATCAAAAAAAAGATGCTAAAAGCAACTTTTTATTAATAAAAGATTCTAAGTTAGCATCTAGCATCTTTTGATAAATTTTGGATGCTAAACGACAAAAAAAGTTGCTAAATCTAGCAACTAAAAAGCTAAAACGGCAACACTGAAAACCAAGAACAAATATTCTGTTTGAGTTGTAACATCTCATTTGCAAGCCATTTTAATTAAGCTGCGTTCACACTTGTTTTGCTTGTGTTTTTCTTATTGTTTTAGCACGTGCAATTTGTACACATAGTGTGAACCCTTTCAAAAATTGTTTATGTAAACACATTTGGCAAGACATATGTAAATTTTTCAATTAGAGCAGGTTCTATTTTGGCATGACAACCATATGAAAATACAATACTGCTTGTGGCGAAAGAAAAACAGAGTAAATTATAAAGATAAATATTGAAAGAAAAATAAATTGTTTAATATTAATTAACAATTAAAAAATGTATAAAATATATTACTTTATTTTTAACAATAACCTTTTGTAAATTCACAAATTAAATCAGCTGTTGTTTACATTTAGAGGTTATGTCATACGGAAATACATATGTACGTTTGATCGCAAAAATGATGAATTGTATGTAAAACGCCAATTTTGACACACACGCCGAATTACGTATGGATCGTAAAACTGAATTTACATATGGAAAATACACATAGTGTAAACACACCTTTAATTGTATAAATTTTAAATGCACATCTAACCATATCAAAAAGATGAATTATAGAGAATTGCAAAAATATTTTTTTTATAATAATATAATATAATATAATATAATATAATATAATATAATATAATATAATATAATATAATATAATATAATATAATATGTTTTTTATATTATTCTTATGTAATTCTCATGATATTTTTATCTTATTTTTTATATTTTTTTTCTTTGTTTTTATGTTATTTTTACATAATTGAAATTGAAAATGTACAAATAAATTTTAAAAAAAGTAGTGTAGGGAAAAAAGGGAATTTTTTTCATAAGCGTAGAGATTTCTGAAAAAATCTCCTGGCATCACTAGTACCTATTAAAAAACAATGTAAAAATTCACAAGACAACGCGACGTAGACTTGCTTTGTTTAAAAGCTTCCATAAGACTGAATGAAATTGTTGCTTACTTTACTCTTTGGTGAGTATTTTCATTTTTGTTCGGCTGCATACATATAAGAAGCCAATTAGAGTTCGGTTTACTCGTGCTGCTATGCATATGTTTGTGTGTTAACAAAAATATACGATATCCCAGTCATCATTTCGAAGATTGTTTTAACTAAAATTACCTTACTGTGTCTTCTTCGAGCACTTTTGATGATTAAAAACTGATTAATCACATGTGCTATTAGAAAAAGACTAGAAAACGATTTTTGCTTTCTCTTAAAAAGTGATTTGTAGAAAAATTACATTAAATAAGACTCAAAAAATGAGTCGAAACTGATTAGAAAAGCGGATAAAAAGGACTCTCAAGAAGATTCGTGGGTAAGGTAATATTTAATCCCAACAAAAGAATATTTTGTGATCAGCAAAAGGGCGCATTTACGACTGTTTTAATAGCACATATGAGTCAAAAAGACTCCACATGATCATTTATTGCATAAAATGCTTACTGGGATTTTATTCACTATCTGTAGAAACAGGTTTTTTTAAGTAAAATCAATCTGCACACAATTTCAATTCTATTTCGTTCACAATTATATGATCACTTTGTTTACTAGCTACCAGTAAAATAAGAAAATAGTATTATAATACAGCGCAATGATGAATTGTACTTCTCAATTAGTTTATTTTTAATGTGCCATAAGAAGTTCGGTTTGTGCTAAGAAAAGCATGAATATATGTTTCCCAGGGCGAAGCTCCATCATTGCACTATGATTGAGTTGAGCTCCGCGACTATTCATAATGTGAATAGCTCGTGTCAAAAATTTTTGGTAGTTGGGAATGGCGTTTGTGTTAAGAAAAGCATAAATGCATGTTTCCCAGGGCAAGGCTCGATCATTGCACATTGATTGAGCTGAGCTCCGCGGTTATTCTTAATGTGGATAACTGTTGAAACAAAATTTTGGGAATGGCGTTTGCCTCCGTCCCGACATTAAATAAAAAATTTTCAAAATTTATTGTAATTAACATCTGACAAAAAATAGTATTTTTCTAAACACCAATTTTTTTACAGGGTAAATAAATATTTTATGGTTTACCTACCTACTACTTTTGAATGCAAGTATGCAGGATTTATACATGTACTAAAAATACAACTCTTAAAACCATACTATTTTTTCAAATTTCAGAATTTTGTAAAAATAAAATACCGATTTATTTTAATGTGCGCTTATTATGGATATACATATACAGAATATATGAATATTATTTATAGTATTTTGATATTGGCAACAATAGTATGTATCAATTTGTAACATTTTGTGATGTTATAAAAATCGCAGAATATTGATATTGATTTTATATAGTTTCTTTTATTAATTAATTAACTTAAATATTACACCAAAAAATATTGATATTGATGAATTTTTATATTATTAACACAACGACCACAAAAACAACATGCACAGCTATGACAAAATACAAAATTTAAGAAAACAATATAGGAAAACGTCATATTTTTTTTACCTTTTCAGTGATTTCTCGGCACCTATGAAACCTATTTTCATGATTTAAAAACAGGAACCTTCTCAAGATGTTAGTGAATCATTATCACTAAAAACAAGCGCCCTATCTGCCCTATTGAGGGCGTTATCACAAGAACACATATTCAAATCATATTTTCTCATGACTTTTTAATTCTTCGCTCAATTCTCGGGACCAGATTAACCGATTTGGACGATTTTAAATAGCAAACTTCTCAGGATGTTAGTGAATCATTTTTTATACCAAGGAGCACCCTAGCTATCCGATTGAAGCCGTCATCGTGATTTCCACAGACGGACAGACGGACAGACGGACAGCCGGACAGCCGGACAGACGGACAGACGGACATCGCTATATCAACTTCGCTTGTTATAAGGATCACAAATATATATATTTTATGGGGTCCAGAATTTTTTTTCTAATTATTACAAACGGAATGACAAACTTATATATACCCTCTGCACACTGGAGTGGAGGGTATAAAAAGGAAAAAAAAATTTTTAAAAAATGCTATGCCTAACTATTCAAAATGAGAAGAAAAATTCTTTTATGATAGTCACCTCAATTGTCATGGTTAACAGAACCAAAAAAAAAATAAATGTATATATTATTGTACTATTGGTACGAGTGAGATTAAAATAAAATATTTGATATCTTTTCTTTAGACCCCCCCCTTGTATGCTCAGTGTATTTTCCATAAAAATTCTAGTACTACCACTATTGTTATGACTTATACTAAGTACTCTAGCATGTTTAATCTATTTTCTTGGAGTCCTGTTATTATTTCATTTATTACCTCCCCAGTGTTTTCTACTCTTTTCGACTCCTGACTTCCGATATCTGTATTTAAAATTCTAATTTAATATTTTACATTTAGTTTTAATTTTTATTAATACCGAAATTATGGTTTATATTTAATTTGTAACGTTGTGTTTAATTTTAAGTACGTATTTATATATTTTTCTCTTGACTAAAATTTTATAGATGAATTTATATTTTTAAAATAATTAGTTTTACATATATTTTAAGTCTCCATAAAATTAGATGGTAATTTTTGTTTAAGGATATTTAACATTTAATAATCTAATTTAATTAATTTGAGTTCATCGGAAAGCACAAAATTAACAAGCCAAAATTACATTTTTTTATACCCTCAACTCCAGTGTGCAGAGGGTATATATAAGTTTGTCATTCCCTTTGTAATAATTAGAAAAAAAATTTTGGACCCAATAAAATATATATATTTGTGATCCTTATAACAACCGGAGTTGATATAGCGATGTCCGTCTGGCCGTCTGTCTGTCTGTCCGTCTGTGGAAATCACGATGACGGCATCAATCGGGCAGTTAGGGTGCTCGTTGATGTAAAAAATGATTCACTAACATCCTGAAAAGTCTGCTATTTAAAATCGTCCAAATCGGTCAATTAGGGTACGAGATTTGCATGAAGAACTAAAAAAAGTCTTGAAAAAATATAATTTTCTATGCTGTTCTTGTCACGATCACGCCCTCAATAGTGCAGGTACAGTGATGATTTTTAGTGTGGATGATTCAGCGAATTCGTGGGAAGATTTCTGTTTAATAAATCATTAAAATCGATGGAACAGGTCCAGGGAAATCTCTGAAAAAGTAAAAAAAAAATGAAAAATATGATGTTTCTATATTGTTCTTGTTGTTATTCTAAATGTTGTCTTGTTTCATAGCTGGACTTGTTGTTTTTGTGGTCGTTGTGGTAATAATATAATAAAAACTAACCCTTTGTACATTTTTTTATTAACTCTGGTAGAAAAATTTAAAAGTTTCCATTGTTTTGGCATCACTAAAAAAATTTTTTAGATCATTTCTGTTATTACCACGAGCCTGCCTGCAAAATTTCAGATCGAATGGGTCACGGGAAATTCGTTAAAATCGATCCAAAATTTTTTCGACAAGCAGACACTACGAGTTAATAAAAAGGGAGTAAAAATTCACCAACATCTAAAGCAAATAATGCTAAAATACCTAGTTGTTAATAAAAAAAAAACAATGTAAATTAGCAAAAAAAAAATTTATGTGTAAATTTATTTAAAGAGAAAAACACAAAAATAACGTTTGATGTTGTATTTTTTGTATGTAATATTTACATATACATACATAAACATATTAAATAATACAAACAATATACATATATTCTATATACCTATATCCATAACAACTGCATGTTAGAAATAAATCGGTATATTATTTTATTTACATAAAATTCTGCAATATTTTGTTGTGGGGAAAATACATTTCTTTTGCATTAACAGAGTGTCACTTCATTTTGCTCAGCGTGACTATGCCACAGTAGATGGCGCCACAATTTTTGTTCTAATTAGCTTTGCAATAGTTATTTCTATTTTAACATGAATGTTAATATTTTCAACTGGATATCATACAGAACAATGTTAAGAGTATACACGGGCTGGTCTTTTATTTCATATTTTTTTTAATTATTCTTTTCCAAATATGAACATAAGTTTGGCATTTTTGTTGTCTTTATAAAATAGAGTTTCCGAGTTCATCAATGAGTTTTTTGCTTTCAAAACAGTTCTACATAGTTATATAGAATTATTATTCTGCTTTACCTACAAAATATCTGATTGCAATTACATCCAATTTTTAAAAATTGTTTATAATTACTAAAGCATTATTATTCACATAAATCCAAATTGCATTTTTAAATTTTCCATTCAAATTTAAGAAAATATCAATTCTAAAAACTGGAATTAAAAATTTCCAATTATAAATTACAATTAATTGAATTTCAGAAAATCATATCAAAACGTCGGAAATTATAATTTTAAAATTTAGAAGACATCAATTGCATCTTTAATATATAAATTTTATTCGTTAAACACAAATTGAAATTCCAAAAAAAAAAACACCAAATACCTATGTTTACATTTAAAAAATTTTTACATTTAAAAAAAATATTGACATTCAGGAGAAATTAATAGCTTTTCAGTACCGCGATTCAGGAACTTCTTTTAACGATAGTCGAATCGTTAAAAAAAAGAAAATAGCAAAATTATCAGTAAAATTTTTAAACGATATTCGCTATTGTTAAACTCAGCTGTTGTTGTTATCTAAACGACAACCATTTTTGTGTTGTTTATTCAGTCGATTAAAACATAAATTTTTAGGTTGAAATGTCGTCATACATAAATAAAAATCATAAAATAGTGAAAATATTTTGCTTTTATTAAAAAACTTTTTTATATAAATAAAAAAATTAAATAGCATATTCAATTCATTATTTCATTTTCAAATAAATACACTGAAATATTAGTAAAAAAAAATAAAGAAATTAAACACGAAGTTATTTGTTTTTTTCTATTCTTCTTTGTGTTTTTCACTTATTTTGACAGAGATGCCACTCGTTTATAATTTAAATAAATAGAAAACTAGATTTGTCGACTGTCGTTAAGATGTATGTACTTAGTGAATCACTTAATCTTTAGTGCAAACAACAGTAGCTGTCGATATATTTTGCGATTGTCGGATCGTCGAAATTTACAGAATCGGAATACAGAAAACATTGATTAAAATTAAAATGAATTTTAGAAAACGTCAAATGATATTTAAGAATTGCGAACATAAAAACTGTTACATAAATAAACGCAATATGATGAGAATGTTTATATATAAATTTTCACAATTTTTTTTTTGGTTTTTCAGAAAATAAAGAGATCAAATTATTTTATTTAAAATGTTTGGGACATTTGGTTTTTTGCGTTTGGCATCCCTAATTTGAATATTTATTATTATAAATTTATTCTCTATGTTTTCCAAATATGGCAATATTTTAATAAAAAAATTGAGAGAGTTTTTCTTGGTTATTATATTGTTACTCCATCCGACCTATATGGCCGCAATGAAAAAAATATTTGGCCAGTTAAAAGAAACTATACAGCCATCTCCAATTAGCACGATTTAATGCATATAGCCAACCTACACAACCATTACCTTTGCAATGGAGGTTAGGGCGAGCTATTTAATAAGCAAAAACTAAATTAAACGAGAAGTTATGTCATATAACCGGAAACGCATGCATATAGGTATATAACCTAAATGCATGGCGATCAGCAACCACGATGACCAAAAAGCAAACACCGAAATAAGTCCGAAATAATAGAAAAGACGAAAACCAACCCAAAGAATTTGCTGAAATAATTTGGTATTACGTTTTACAAATTGTTTACTTTTTGTTGTTTTTTCTTAGAATTATCTAAGTCAGGCTTTCAAGGTCACAGTAAATGAAAAATAAAAGACTATTTATTCATAATTTTACTCCTCCGACGTTTCGTTGAGATTTTTTCAACTTCCTCAGGGATTTAAATTTTATTGAATATATAATCTTTACATTATAATTTTAAATAAATTTGTTTTTAAACAATACAACAAGTACCACATAAAACACAAAAATAAATAAAATAAATAATAAAATAAAATATATCACAGATGAACTTTCTTTCTTTTGGTATCACAGTTTAAAATTGACTTTTTCATTTACATATATTATCAAGACTCAAACCGAGGTGGAGGGTATCAAAGATTCGGCACAGCCGAATTTAACACTCTTACTTGTTATAACACAAGTCACAATTAATATTTAAATTAAGGAAAAATTAGATTGGAGACAAAAATTAGCATCATCATCAATAAAACACAATATTTCATATACATATACATTATATAAAAATTATAATGAAACGAACTTGTTAATGTTGCCAAGGATTTGTTTAATGGAATAATTATAAATTGTGTGTGTTTATGAAATTTAAGATAACTCACTATTTTTAATGTTGCTGCTGCTGATGGGTTTCCTGCTGTTGCTGCTGTACGTTGATTTTTGATGCTCGTGACGCTGCCAACGCTCCAATATTTTTGCATGGCTGGATAATTTGTAGACGGCGCACAGTGGCGCCATTTGAGTTTTTTCGTTGCAAAAATCATATCTTTTGAACCGAATAACATTATTGAACAGTTTAAACAGCATATGATAGATAACTGTTCGGCCTATGAAATGAGCGTTTGGAAAGGGTGCTACGCTTTGTAGGGGCCTACTTATGAGTTATCAAAGTTAAAATTTGTAGAAAAATCAATTTTATGGTAACTAAAAAAAATTATTTTTACATTTTTAGATTGTTTTTATTTTTTTTCTTTAGGGTTTTATGTTTTAAATTATTACCCAACAAATTAAAAAAAAATTACTTCTTTTTTAAATTTATTTTTTCAATTTTTTGTAAAATATTCATCACAATTCGTAAGAGAAGGTATATCTAAAAGACTAATCATTTCTAAACTATAATTATTTTCTAACTCTATTCGTGACTTCACATGCCGCAGGGAAGAAAGAAGTGGATCGGAAGATGCTGCCAACATGTTGAAGAGGTCCTCATTTTGCCTTACCCTTGATGCTTTGAATGTGTTCTGCATTCTATATTTTTTATAAAATTTTTTAAGAGACTCCTGTGCTTCTTCAGAAAGCTCTCCAATTTTCAAAGACTGGTACTCAATTATATCTTTGCCATGCGCCAATATTTTATGGACGGTCGGGGTCAACTTCTTCTGTGGATGCATTTCTGCTAAAAGAGATGCAGTTTTCGATGCATATTCTCCATATTTTGTAGAATTGACATTTTCTTTGCTGTTTAAATCATTCAAGATCGTTCCCAATCTTTTCACGATTTGTTTGCCAATTCCAGTGATTCTAGTTACTGCCTCATCATTTTCAAAAAATCTCCTAGAAGTGTTTCCATCGTTTGAGTTACCGTATCCGTGCTTGGGACAGTCTACTTTTAGTCCAACTTGTTTAAAAAAAGCATCCTGTATTTGCTTCTATCTGATCTTTTCCTTATCCTTAATTGATGTATTTTCATCGAAGTTTTCCTCCTCTTGGTTTTGGACAACGATGAATTTGCGCCTTTTCGTAATAGGCTCTGTGAGTTATCAGTTGATCAGAATTGCATTTTGTTGGGTTATAGGGTGGTAGTACCATCAAAGTAAAGACCGACCATTTTAAAAGAGTTACACAGATCTCATTTAGGCATTGTTAAAACAAAGACAATGCCTCGATCTTATGTTTGGTGGCCCAATTTAGATAAGGACATTGAGGAACTTTTTCGTAACTGCAATGCTTGTCAGGAATTACTTAACAACCCTGAGAAAAGTCCACTTATACCTTGGAACCCCTCAAACACCATGTGGAGTCGAATTCACTTAGATTTTGCTAGACCAATTAATGGATTTTTTCTTTTGGTTGCCATTGATTCCTTTTCAAAATGGGTTGAAGTCTTCAAGACTAAGGACATTACAAGTAATTTTACTGTTGATAAATTAAGAGAAACCTTTTGCCGTTATGGCCTTGTAGGTGTAGTTCTTACTGATAATGGGAGACAATTTACATCGGAAAATTTTATTTTTTTTAAAAGCAAATGGGATCAAACATATCTTAACATCTCCAGGGCATCCTGCTACCAATGGTCAGGCTGAAAATTTTATAAAAACTTTAAAAAAATTAATTTATGCCAATTTTAAAAGTGAAACTAATCTAGACACTGTGATCAACAGATTTCTGATTGATTATCGTAATACAGACCATTGTTGCACTGGACAACCACCAGCCAAGTTATTTTTCAGTCGCACTTTAAAGACTCGGTTTAGCATGCTCAAACCTCCTATGACTAGAGACATGATTGTTAATTCTCAAACAAGAAATGTGAGTGACTACAAAGGAAAAAGAATAGTGGAATTTTTTAAGGGCCAACAAGTTCTCATTCGAGATTATAGAAATGTCAACAAACCAAGCTGGCAAAAAGCCATAATAAAAGAACAGTTGGGCCCACGATCATATCGTTGCATCATCTCGCACAATAACCGTGTTATTAAACGACATACAGATCAGATAAGAAAAATAGACTTGCAAAAAAATTTTATTTCTGAACAAATTATAAATAACGAGAAATCTATTCCAGAGTCACAAAATGCAGCATCAAACATCGATGTCAATAGCAACATAAACAACCCAGCAACACCTATATCAGATAGATTACTGAGACCTAGAGAAGAGGGTAGAGTATTAAAAAAATCAACAAATATTTAAATCGATTAAAATATAAATAATGTTTTATACATGTTAATTAACTTTTATTTAATAATAAGTTTATGAATTTTATATATAAATCAGCTCAAGAAGGGGCGTGTATAGTATTTGTCTTTTAATAATTATAACGATTTATATGGTCAAATCTCGTACCCTAATTGACCGATTTGGACGATTGTAAATAGCAGACTTTTCAGGATGTTAATGAATCATTTTTTACGTCAACGAGCACCCTAGCTGCCCGATTGATGCCGTCATCGTGATTTCCACAGACGGACAGACAGACAGACGGCCAGACGGACATCGCTATATCAACTCCGGTTGTTATAAGGATCACAAATATATATATTTTATTGGGTCCAAAATTTTTTTTCTAATTATTACAAAGGGAATGACAAACTTATATATACCCTCTGCACACTGGAGTTGAGGGTATAAAAAATGTAATTTTGGCTTGTTAATTTTGTGCTTTCCGATGAACTCAAATTAATTAAATTAGATTATTAAATGTTAAATATCCTTAAACAAAAATTACCATCTAATTTTATGGAGACTTAAAATATATATAAAACTAATTATTTGAAAAATATAAATTCATCTATAAAATTTTAGTCAAGAGAAAAATATATAAATACGTACTTAAAATTAAACACAACGTTACAAATTAAATAGAAACCATAATTTCGGTATTAATAAAAATTAAAACTAAATGTAAAATATTAAATTAGAATTTTAAATACAGATATCGGAAGTCAGGAGTCGAAAAGAGTAGAAAACACTGGGGAGGTAATAAATGAAATAATAACAGGACTCCAAGAAAATAGATTAAACATGCTAGAGTACTTAGTATATAGTAAGTCATAGCAATAGTGGTAGTACTAGAATTTTTATGGAAAATACACTCAGCATACAAGGGGGGGTCTAAAGAAAAGATATCAAATATTTTATTTTAATCTCACTCGTACCAATAGTACAATAATATATACATTTATTTTTTTTTTTTTTTTGGTTCTGTTAACCATGACAATTGAGGTGACTATCATAAAAGAATTTTTCTTCTCAGTTTGAATAGTTAGGCATAGCATTTTTTAAATTTTTTTTTTCCTTTTTATATATGGACTGGCCAATGATTTTGGGCTAGTGCAGGAATATTAGAGATGAATTCGACAAATCATACAAGTGTCTAAATACAGACAGACCGGCTAGGGAGGATACTGTCGAAAGACATATAAGAAACCTCTCCTTGCGGCTAGAAGAGATAAGGGTCGTATTAAACGTCCATTACGAACGACTTACGACTGCACATAAAGTTGCAGCCGAAGGGTTCGTCTTTGACGTACGGAGTAGACTTATCGCAGTAGCGGCAAGAAGAGGCATAGAAGTAACACTTCATGATAATATAGACCAAATTCTGTACCCACAATTAATAATGGCGCAGACACCAGTATAAATTTTGAACATAGCCTCGAAGTTGTTACCCGATTTCGATGGCAAAGCAGAAAACTTGATGGCATTTCTGGATGCCATTGCATTGGTTAATTCAATAAAAGAAACACACGATGCCCTTGTAGTTAGTCTGATCAAGACAAAACTGAAAGGGCCTGCCAGGAATGTCTTGTCCACTTAGACCACGGTACAAAAGGTGGTTGCAAAACTGAAAACTTTTGTAAAAGAAGAATCAGCTGATGTGTTGTCAGCAAAGCTGATGAACATCAGGCAATCTTGCAAAAGTGCAAATGCCTACGTAAGGGAAGTCGAAGACCTTACTAAGGCACTGGAAGGTGCCTACATCTCAGATGGTCTATCGACCGAAAGGTCCAGCCAATATTCGACAAAACTGGCTGTAAAAGCCATTGTTAAAAATGCCCAGAATGACAGGGTTAGACTCATTATTGAATCAGGACAGTTCGAAAATATGAATGAACTGGTGGCTAAGTTCGCCAGCAGCTGTACCAAGACATATAGACAGCATAATACTGTTTTGTATACGAATAGCCGAGGGCAACGAAATTCCAACAGGGGAAACAACCGCGGTAATTACCGTAGGAATTTCTCCAATAATTCGAATAACCGATGTAGAGGAAACTTCCGGGGTAATAGTAATGGACAATACGGGAATAATAGAATTCGTGGAACTAATAATGGACAAGGTTATAATAGTGTGAATATCAGGATGATCAATGATCAAAACCAACCTCTGAGAGAATAATCAATAGAATATATAAGCTCAATTTCAGTCTAGGTGCATTTGTGAAACTTCACAACACAACAAACAAATTATTAACATTGCTTGTAGATACAGGCGCAGATATATCACTGTTAAAAATTGAATATGTAGACCACGACCACTTGAATTCAAGGAAAGTAACGAACCTCAGCGGTATAGATCGAGGCACGGTCCAATCAATTGGCTGCTGGCAAATGGACCTTAGAGTTGAAAACATACTAATAAAGCATAAATTTCATGCAGTACCGAATGATTTTCCCATACCATGCGATGGAATCATCGGTATAGATTTTCTTAAAGAATTCAATTGTAAACTTTATGGAAGGTAAGGATTGGCTCGTGTTACGACCACACAATTTCAAACATTTTCTGGTATCAATAAAAAACACCTGTATCAATAATTCGATCATGCTACCAGCAAGATCACAAGTGGTGCGGAAAATATACATTGACTCAGAGCATAAGGAATTTTTGGTTCCTAATCAGGAAATTCAACAGGCGTATATATTACAAATACAATAGTTCAAGGCAATTACGCGTACGTAGGAATACTGAACTCTAACAACTATGATACGGCACTGTGTACAATGAATATAATGACGGAGGACCTATCAAATTATGATATTTAACGAACGACCAAAGAATCGGGGGAGAGATCTGGAAAAGTTCTGGAAAAACTTAGCAAAAATTTCCCTGATCAATTCAAAGAAACTTTAATAAAACTCTGTACCACATATAGCGACATATTCGCCCTTGAAACAGAACCAAGTAGTATAGTTGTGCCGGTTCTAGACCACTTTTTCAGTATACATATGCACATCAAGTTCTTTTAGGGTGGCAGCACTGTTTTTTTGGGCGGCAACACTATTTTTAACGAAGTCACAAACCTAAATGCAGTTTTTTGATACCTTTTAACTTATTTGAACGGATTTATCAACCTTTTTTCTCATTATTTAGCAGATTCCCGACCTTTTACCCATTATATACCAGATTCGTAACCCTTTTCCCATTATTTTAGCGTTATTTTAACAGATTTACCAACTTTTTTTTTCGTTATTTATTAACATAATTGGTAGAGGTGGCAGCATTATGAGTTGTTGAAGCCTAAAAATATACATACAATATACATTTTATTTATTTAAAAAAAGTTACCAGATGAGGAAAAATGTTTATTTATTTGCTATTGAAGAACTAGTTTAAGAACATTTAAATTTTTATTAACAAACCAAAAGCCTTATGGTTTTATGAAACCTATAAGTAATTGTAGAGTATTGTCTTTTAATAATTATAACGATTTATATGGTCACTCTATTAAGTAGCGGTTATTAGATATTGCTGTACGAATATAACAAAGAAACGTTGAATAAAAAAACACTTTTGTACTTGGATTAAAACTAAACACACGTGTCTACTTTTTGTGTTCCAATACATTACAGTAAATCAATGAAAAAATTTATCATATTTAAATTTTTATTTCAAAATAATTTTGAAATCATATTTCACATAATCAAATTTTTTAACTACTTTTTATTATCAAATATCTTTCAGTTAGTTACTATATTTCTTTTTTCATTTTCCAATATATTTTGGCTTCTTTATTAAGTAAAAATATATCCGTTAACTTTGAATTTAAATACATTTTATATATTCTATTGAGGTTTTTTAGAGCTGACAACATATTTTTCATTCACAAAACCCATTTTTTTAGATTTATCTGAGAAAATATTCGTTTATTCAATTTTATATGTTCCTTTCTATTGAATTATTCCAATATATTTTTTTTTTTTTGTTTCTTATTAAGTTAAATTATAACCAATTTTAATATCACTTTTCAAACCTTAATATTTATTTACTAAATTTGTTAATACATCAGATCAAATTTTTATTTTTTTTTTCTAATATTAACGACTTTTCAATTTTTTAATTAAAGTTTTCAGTTTTCAGGTTTTCAATTTTTAATTCAAATTTTTAGTTTTTATTTTAAGTTTTTAAATTTTTTATTTCTTTTAATTTTTAGTTTAATTTATTATAGATAGGTGTCTTTCAGTTAGTTCCTATAGTTGTTTTTTCATTAATATTTTAGATATTTCATTCTTTTTATTAACTCTGAACATTCAGATTTCTTTAAGTTAGTTCTTATAGTTGTTTTTCAAAATAATTTTAAATCTTTCAGTTAGTTACTATAGTTCTTGTTAATTTTCAATATATTTTAGCTTTTTTATTAACTAAAAATATATCCCTTGACTTTGAATTTAAATACATTTTACATATTCTATTGAGGTTTTTTAGAGCTGACAACATATTTTTCATTCACAAAAACCATTATTTTTTTTTTTTTTTGATTTATGTGAGAAAATATTCGTTTATTTCAAGTCTGTTTCTTTCTATTGAATTATTCCAATATATTTTAAAGAACTATAAATTGTCGATGATATACTTTAACATTTTTATTTAGTTAATAGTATTAAAAGAAAAAAACAAACACCAGTTACGTTGAATGTTACTTGATTAATTGGTTATTCTTTATTGAAATTCATTATTTTATATTGTTTAATTTTCATATTCTTAAATTCTTAATTAAGCAAATATACCTGATAGCATACATACATATGATTATTTGATTTCTCCGTATTATACTCCGAATTCATAACACCGCAGAAATCTAGATAATACGCAACAACAATTGCGTGGTATAGTGTTAGTGTTTATTGCACAATACATTCGCTATATCGGCAATTGTATATACATGAATAGTTCAATGCTCAACGTATTGGCAGTGAACTTTAATGTAGTTCCGCGTCAGCGAATGTTTGTGATTGCACATATTTTGGACATCGACATTATTTAGTGACTAATAAAGTTATCGTCCACCTCATGAATGCAATCACGCTACAATTTTCTTTTGTTTCTTATTAAGTTAAATTATAGCCAATTTTAACACCACTTTTCAGACATTAATATTTATTTACTAAATTTGTTATTACATCAGACCAATTTTTTTTTCAAATATTAACGATCAAATCTTTATTTTTTTCAAATATTAACGATTTTCAAACAATTTTTGAAATATGCTTTTAAATTTTAAATTTCAGTTTCCAGTTTATAATTCAAGTTTTGTAAATTTTTATTTTTTTAATTTTTAGTTTAATTTATTATAGGTGGGTGTCTTTCAGTTAGTTCCTATAGTTGTTTATAACTTCCACTCCAGTGTGCAGAGGGTATATATAAGTTTGTCATTCCGTTTCTACTAATTAGAAAAAAAATTTTGGACCCCATAAAATATATATATTTGTGATCCTTATAACAACCGGAGTTGATATAGCGATGTCCGTCTGGCCGTCTGTCTGTCTGTCCGTCTGTGGAAATCACGATGACGGCATCAATCGGGCAGCTAGGGTGCTCGTTGACATAAAAAATGATTCATTAACATCCTGAAAAGTCTGCTATTTAAAATCGTCCAAATCGGTCAATTAGGGTACGAGATTTGAATGAAGAACTAAAAAAAGTCTTGAAAAAATATAATTTTCTATGCTGTTCTTGTCACGATCACGCCCTCAATAGTACAGTGATGATTTTTAGTGATGATTATTCACCAAATTCTTGGGAAGATTTCTGTTTCAAAAATCATTAAAATCTATGGAAAAGGTCCAAGGAAATCTCTGAAAAAGTAAAAAAAAAATGAAAAATATGATGTTTCTATATTGTTCTTGTTGTTATTCTAAATGTTGTGTTGTTGTCAAAGCTGGACTTGTTGTTTTTGTGGTCGTTGTGGTAATAATATAATAAAAACTAACCCTTTGTACATTTTTTTATTAACTCTGGTAGAAAAATTTAAAAGTTTCCATTGTTTTGGCATCACTAAAAATTTTTTTTAGATCATTTCTGTTATTACCACGAGCCTGCCTGCAAAATTTCAGATCGAATGGGTCACGGGAAATTGGTTAAAATCGATCCAAAATTATTTCGACAAGCAGACACTACGAGTTAATATAAAGGGAGTAAAAATTCACCAACATCTAAAGCAAATAATGCTAAAATACCTAGTTGTTAATAAAAAAAACAATGTAAATTTAGCAAAAAAAAAATTTAATGTATAAATTTATTTAAAGAGAAAAACACAAAAATAACGCTTGATGTTGTATTTTTTGTGTGTAATATTTACATATAAATACATAAACATATTAAATAATACAAATAATATACATATATTCTATATACGTATATCCATAACAACTGCATGTTAGAAATAAATCGGTATATTATTTTATTTACATAAAATTCTGCAATATTTTGTTGTGGGGAAAATACATTTCTTTTGCATTAACAGAGTGTCACTTCATTTTGCTCAGCGTGACTATGCCACAGTAGATGGCGCCACAATTTTTGTTCTACTTAGCTTTGCAATAGTTATTTCTATTTTAACATGAATGTTAATATTTTCAACTGGATATCATACAGAACAATGTTAAGAGTATACACGGGCTGGTCTTTTATTTCATACGTTTTTTAATTATTCTTTTACAAATATGAACATAAGTTTGGCATATTAACTTTTTGTTGTCTTTACAAAATAGAGTTACCGAGTTCATCAATGAGTTTTTTGCTTTCAAAACAGTTCTACATAGTTATATAGAACTATTATTCTGCTTTACCTACAAAATATCTGATTGCGATTACATCTAATTTTTAAAAATTGTTTATAATTACTAAAGCATTATTATGCACATAAATACAAAATTGCATTTTTAAATTTTCCATTCAAATTTAAGAAAATATCAATTCTAAAAACTGGAATTAAAAATTTCCAATTATAAATTACAATTAATTGAATTTCAGAAAATCATATCAAAACGTCGGAAATTATAATTTTAAAATTTAGAAGACATCAATTGCATCTTTAATATATAAATTGTATTCGTTAAAACAAATTGAAATTCCAAAAAAAAAAAAACACCAAATACCTATGTTTACATTTAAAAAATGTTTACATTTAAAAAAAATATTGACATTCAGGAGAAATTAATAGCTTTTCAGTACCGCGATTCAGTAACTTCTTTTAACGATAGTCGAATCTTTAAAAAAAAGAAAATAGCAAAATTATCAGTAAAATTTTTAAACGATATTCACTATTGTTAAACTCAGCTGTTGTTGTTATCTAAACGACAATCATTTTTGTGTTGTTTATTCAATCGATAAAAACATAAATTTTTAGGTTGAAATGTCATCATACATAAATAAAAATCATAAAATAGTGAAAATATTTTGCTTTTATTAAAAAACTTTTTTATATAAATAAAAAAATTAAATAGCATATTCAATTCATTATTTCATTTTCAAATAAATGCACAGAAATATTAGTAAAAAAATAAAGATATTAAACACGAAGTAATTTGTTTTTTTCTATTCTTCTTTGTTTTTTTCGCTTATTTTGACAGAGATGCCACTCGTTTACAATTTAAATAAATAGAAAAATAGATTGGTCGACTGTCGTTAAGATGTATGTACTAAGTGAATCACTTAATCTTTAGTGCAAACAACAGTAGCTGTCGATATATTTTGCGATTGTCGGATCGTCGAAATTTACAGAATCGGAATACAGAAAACATTGATTAAAATTAAAATGAATTTTAGAAAACGACAAATGATATTTAAGAATTGCGAACATAAAAACTGTTACATAAATAAACGCAATATGATGAGAATGTTTATATATAAATTTTCACAATTTTTTTTTGGTTTTTCAGAAAATAAAAAGATCAAATTATTTTATTTAAAATGTTTGGGACATTTGGTTTTTGCGTTTGGCATCCCTCATTTGAATATTAATTAATATAAATTTATTCTCTATGTTTTCCAAATATGGCAATATTTTAATAAAAAAATTGAGAGAGTTTTTTTTTTGGTTATTATATTGTTACTCCATCCGACCTATATGGCCGCAATGAAAAAAATATTTGGCCAGTTAAAAGAAACTATACAGCCATCTCCAATTAGCACGATTTAATGCATATAGCCAACCTACACAACCATTACCTTTGCAATGGAGGTTAGGGCGAGCTATTTAATAAGCAAAAACTAAATTAAACGAGAAGTTATGTCATATAACCGGAAACGCATGCATATAGGTATATAACCTAAAAGCATGGCGATCAGCAACAACGATGACCAAAAAGCAAACACCGAAATAAGTACGAAATAATAGAAAAGACGAAAACCAACCCAAAGAATTTGCTGAAATAATATGGTATTGGTGTTTACTTTTTCATTTACATTTATTATCAAGACTCAAACCGAGGTGGAGGGTATCAAAGATTCGGCACAGCCGAATTTAACACTCTTACTTGTTTTTCATTAATATTTTAGATTTTCCATCTATTTTTGATTTTTCAATTTTTAGTTTATAGTTTTTTAATTTTTGATTTTTCAATTTTAAATTTTTAGTTTTTATATATGCTTTTAAATTTTTTAATTTAAGTTTTTAGGTTTTCAATTTTTAATTTAAGTTATTAGTTTTTAATTTTTGATTTTTCAATTTATAATTTTTAGTTTTTAGTTTTTGAATTTTTTATTTTTCAATTTTAAATTTTTAGTTTATAGTTTTTATATTTGTTTTTCAATTTTTGAATTTAAGTTTTTAGTTTTTAGGTTTTCAATTTTTAATTTAAATTTTTAGTTTTTAATTTTTGATTTTTTAATTTTAAATTTTTAGTTTTTAGTTTTTATATTAAGTTTTCAATTTTTTAATTTAAATTTTTAGTTTTTAGGTTTTCAATTTTAAATTTTTAGTTTTTAGTTTTTATATTTTCTTTTCAATTTTTTAATTTAGGTTTTCAATTTTTAATATAAGTTTTTAGTTTTTAATTTTTGATTTTTCAATTTTAAATTTTTAGTTTTTAGTTTTTATATTTACTTTTAAATTTTTTAATATAAGTTTTTAGTTTTTAGGTTTTCAATTTTTAATTTAAGTTTTTAGTTTTTAGTTTTCGATTTTAATTTTTAGCTTTTAATTTTTAGTTTAATTTATGAAACATTTTCAAATACCTTTATACTTTGAGTTAATTTTGATAAAATATACAAAATTAGGAATGTGAAACAAAAATTTTTACAATTATTACTCCAAACAATATTAGAGGTTATTTTTAGGAAGTTGTATAATTATTTCAATATCGTGTTTTTTCTTAATGAAAACTCATATAAGTTAACACCTGTGAGACCACACCAACAACAACAACAACACTACACGCGCAACGTAATGTAACTATAACAACAAAAAAAATCAACAATAAACCAGACATAAATACCAACAGTACACGCGCATACCAACAGTACACGCGCATACCAACAACATAAGCTAAACGTGCCAACGTCAAAACTCATTGCTAAGCGGATTCACAGGCAGTAACCCGAATCCGCACACGCAGCCAACAAAAACGTCGTACCATCGTTCAACGTGGGAATCGCCGAATCAACAATTATGTTTTGTTTAATTTTTATTTAAAGATGTTTTTATTTGTAAGGTCTTGCAGTCAGTTTGAAGAATTTGATAATAAAGGTTTGTTGCTAAAATTAATTAGCAACATAAAAAAATATTTTTTTTAACTTTTTAATAAAATAAATCTTTAATTGGCGCCCGAGCAGGGACCCTCGGAAAAAAAGGGTCCTTTGTCGTAAAATAAGTCATAAAGCGCGGAAATGGTGCGCTCGAGTAGTCCTTCGTAAGGGACAAAAGAGAGATACTCCTAAGGATCAGCGGCCGCGTTGTAGTTTAAGAGAAATAAATAAAAAAAATAAAAATTCAAATAACAGTGACACTAACAGCGAAAATACAAAAACAGAAAATAATAAAGTGAAATAAGTAAAAATAATAATAGTTTTTCGCAAAGAAAATAATTAAAGTTTTTTAAAATCAATAAAAAAAATTTTTTTTTGAACCGATTAAATAACAAACTAATTAATTTAGTTAAAACTGTAATCAATAACTAACATAAAGGTGAAACAAATTATAAGCTATAAAATAGTAACAGTAAGGTGAAAATAAATGAACGATAGAAAGTGGAGAAAATTTTACAATTTAAAAGTTTTATCATATCAACTATAAAATCTTTTTTTGGACTGAAAAGGAGAAGAAATAGAACCGGAGGAAAAATTAATCAACAGCATCTAACTACAAGGAGATACAGCCATCAAGTCCAGCAATGATCCAGATATTACTAATGTAAGATCGTTTTTTTCCTTTGAAACGTAAGAAAAAAAAAATAATTTAATCTATAATTAAAAAACTTAATTTCACTTTTGAAATTGTAGAAAAAAAATCATTTCCAAAATTTAAACGTAACTAAAATTTTTTTAATCTTTAACTAAAAATTTAATTTAACAAATTTGATTTTAAAAATTTGAACTTTAATTAAAAATTTAATCTAAAATTTAACTAAAAATTTAATTTAACTTTAAATATCATTTAAAATTTTCAATATCCTTTTTTTTTAACAAAATCAAAAATTTTACTAAGAATTTAATTTAACAAATTTTATTTCAAAATTTTAAGCCTTAATTAAAAATTTAATTTAAAATTTAACTAAAATTTAATTTAACAAATTTTTATTTCCAAAATTTAAACTTTAAATATCATTTAAGATTCTCAATATCCTTTTTTTAACAAAATCAAAAATTTCACTTAGAATTTAATTCAACAAATTTTATTTCAAAATTTTAAACCTTACTTAAAAATTTTTAATCTAAAACTTAACTAAAAATTTAATTTAAAAATTTTTTAAATTTAAACTTTAATTTAATTTAACAAAATCTAAAATCTAACTAAAAATTTAATTTAATTTTTGTGGAATTAAAAAAATTAAAAAAAATTTAAAATTTTATTTCAAAAATTTAACAAAAAAAAAAAATTTTCCAAAATAATTATTCCCAAAATTTTAACTTTAAAAATCTAATTTAACTTCAAGATCTAACTTAACAATATAATTTGAAACTAAAGTGCATCCCTTTTTAACTCAAACCATTTCCACCAACGAATCCATAGAAGACCTAACTGAAAGACTTAGTAGATCACTCACAATGTCCCAAAGTACACCATCCGGGTCGAATACGACAGCGAACATAGGACTTACCGAATTACAGAAACGGGAGTTAAGAGACATTCTTAGGGAAACATTACGAACACCCCAAGACTGTAGCTTAGATGATGATTCGGACCAACCAATAGGACAGTTAACGACTAGGCTAGAAGAGTTGGACAGGGTACCCGATATAGTTAAATCTCTAAGAGAATTTTCCGGTAGTATTGGTGAATTTAATTCTTGGAGAAAGTCAGTAGACAGAGTGCTAGAATTATACGAATCACAAAAGGGAACAGGAAGATACTATGCGATACTTCATACAATATGCACTAAAGTTATAGGCGAAGCAGACACAGCTCTAGAATCTTATAGGACACCACTAGACTGGCCAAAATAAAAAAATGCCTTATGATGCATTATTCGGACAAAAGGAACATTGGTACATTAGAGTACCAAATGACTGCGCTTTGCCAAGGCAATAGGACAATTACAGAATTTTATCAGAGGGTTTACCAGCATCTCTCCTTAATATTAGATAAAGTATCTTGCTTGGATTTAGATGAAGGAAGTCTTAGAGTGATGACCCATACATATAGAGATAAGGCTCTCGATACTTTTGTCAGAGGACTTAATGGAGACCTACCGAGACTTCTTAGCGTTCGGGAACCGACTTCATTACCCCAAGCATTGCACATTTGCTTAAAACTTGACAATATGACATTCAGAATGAATTACGCTCACAGTCATTTCAATAGAAATAGTGTTCAAAAGGACCGCATTGGAACAAATTTATTCATGGGAAATAGGCCCAGATTTTATCCAGAATTAGCACACATTGGTGGCAGACCACTTCCTAGGCCACCACTACCACCTAGAAATACGATTACGACAAACTTTAATCGTAATGCTAATTGGCGACCAATAGGTAATCAAACCTGGACACCAAGGCCCCAATATAATCAAGGAAATCAACAAAGATTTCCAAACCAATATCCTCAAACGCAACAACCATCATCGGGACATGAACCAATGGATGTGGACCGATCAATACAGACACGCCAAGTAAATTATATGAATAGACCACAAAACACAGCCTTCAAGAGACCAACAATAGCGTTTATTCAAGCCCCACAGAATAAAATGCAAAGAAACTTCTATGTAACATCAGACACTGAAAGTGGAAATCAACAGCCGACCATAGAAAACATTAATTGCTATGACGAGGAAGGTGCTATTGGAGGAGTACCGGATATAGAAGAATATTATAGGGAAGTCGAAGACAACGGACAATCATATGCAGATACCGCCTATGAAATGCCCGAATACGACCCTTCGGAAAATTTGCAGAATGACAGTCTAATAGATCTAAATTTTTTTGGTTAAACAGTTCCTCGTTACCATACTTTCAGGCAAGGACGAGGAACGGACAGACACTCAAAATTTTAATTGACACAGGTAGCAGTAAAAATTACATTAGATCACAATTAGCAGTTAATCCAAGATTAAACCAGGAGAAATTTAGTGCAAACTCAGTTGCAGGAAACGTTCAAATAACTCATCACGTAATGGGTTACATGTTTGGGATAAATGATATTGCAATAAAATTTTACCTTTTACCAGGACTAAAGACTTTCGACGCAATTTTAGGCCACGATTGCTTAAAACAATTATCAGCAGTAATTTATACTTCCGAAAACTACATGACTGTGCAGGGGACCAGGCGAATTAAGTTATTCCAACATATCGCACAGGACGTTAACAATATTGAATTAAGAACTGACCATCTATCTGAATATCAGAAAGACTCTCTAACTGATATAGTGGACCGTCATAGAAATTTATTTGCGGACCCAGATGAAAGTCTCACGTACACAACTAGGGTTGTAGGAGAAATAAGAACGACGACTAATACACCGACATATTCAAAAAATTATCCATATTTGATGGCGTTAAGGGGGGTCGTAGAAGAAGAAATTAATAGATTACTAAAAGATAAAATAATCCGACCATCACGCTACCCATACAATTCTCCCATTTGGGTAGTCCCCAAAAAACAAGATGCGTCTGGAAGAGAAAAATATAGAGTTGTAGTAGACTTCAGAAAACTTAATTCAATAACTATGCCTGATAAATACCCCATACCTGACATAAACGACGTACTTTCTCATCTTGGAGGAAACAAATATTTCACGGTGATCGATCTGAAGAGCGGATTTCACCAAATACCTATTAGGGAAGAAGATGTAGAGAAAACAGCATTTTCTGTCAACAATGGGAAATATGAATTTCTACGTTTACCGTTTGGATTGAGAAATGCTCCATCCATATTCCAGCGTGCCCTTGACGACATTCTAACGGAACATATTGGACGGATATGCTACGTGTACATAGATGATATTATTATTTTCAGCAAAGATGAAAAGTCGCACTTGAACCACCTAAATGATATCTTCGGAACACTTAACGCCGCTAATATGAAGGTACAGTTGGATAAGTGTGAGTTCTTTAAAGAAGAAGTCGAATTTCTTGGTTTTATGGTTTCATGCAGTGGAATAAAAGCTAATCCCAAAAAATTGGAAGCGATCGTTAAATTTCCATATCCTAGCAATATTAAAGAGCTTCGATCATTTCTAGGCCTTTCTGGATACTACAGAAGATTTATTAAAGGATACGCCGACATTGCCAAACCATTGACCAAACTTCTCAGAGGAGACGGAGGCATGATATCCAAATCAGAGTCAAACAAAAGAGAGATCAAACTCGATAATAAATCAAGATCAGCTATCGATGCATTAAAAAATGCCCTAGTGTCCCAAGAGGTCATACTTTCATACCCAAACTTTGAAAAAGAATTCCAGCTGACCGCGGATGCATCTAATGTAGCAATAGGAGCAGTGTTGAGCCAAGATGACAGACCGATATCTTTTATTTCAAGAACACTAACACAAACCGAGGAAAGCTACGCGACAAATGAGAAAGAAATGTTAGCCATAATTTGGGCTCTAACAAATTTGAGAAATTACTTATATGGATCGGGAAAAGTTATAATTTATACTGACCATCAGCCAGTAACTTATGCATTAAGCAATAAAAACAGCAATTCCAAGATGAAAAGGTGGAAAGCAATACTGGAAGAGTACAATTATGAAATCCAATATGAACCAGGTCGGAGTAATGTGGTGGCCGACGCACTCTCTAGACCTCCTAGAACGAACATTAATTCTCTGACCGGAACGGTACATAGTGGCGACAGTTCACCAGAAGAACTTATACCCAGTGTTGAAGTCCCTATTAATGCATTAAAGAATCAGTTATTCCTGCAAATTGACAACACTTCAGCATATGAATTTCAGATAATTTTTCCAGGATATCACAGACATATGATATCAGAACAGGACTATGATACCGAAAAATTACTATCAGTACTAAAGAGATATCTAAATCCGTCTGTAATAAACTGCATAAAAACCCCAGAATTCATTATGGGAAGAATACAGGAAATTTACCCACATCATCTAAAAAATCAAAAGGTACGATTTACTCAAAATTTTGTTGAGGACATTTTGTCAGAATCCGATCAGGAAACATTGATTATAGAGACTCATAATCGCGCGCACAGAAACGCTGTGGAAAATAAGTCCCAGATATTAGAAAGAGCTTATTTCCCTAGCATGTTCTCCAAAATTAAAAGAATATTGAAGTTTTGCTCCACGTGCAAGAAGAATAAGTACGAGCGACATCCCAACCAACCAAAATTAAATATTACACCAATACCAAATTATCCTGGTCAAGTCATTCACATTGACATTTTCTCAACTGACAAGAAGATAGTTCTGACGGCACTCGATAAATTTTCAAAGTACGCGCAGACGAAAATTTTAGAAGGAAAATCGATAGAAGACATTAGAAAACCATTAAGGGAAATTCTTTTTTCTACGGAGGCCCTAAAACCGTTGTCATGGATAATGAAAAATCATTAAACTCGGCTTCGATACTTTTCATGATGAAAGATGAACTAGGAATAGAAGGTTTTACTACACCTCCCTATAGGAGTGAAGCCAACGGGCAAATTGAAAGATTTCATTCAACATTGGCAGAAATCTTGAGATGCATTAAGGACGAAGGGGTTTGTAGAAATTTCGAAGAGCTTCTAGAGAAATCTGTAAATGAATATAATCATTCTTTTCATTCAACAATAGGAAAGAAACCTATAGACATGTTCTTTGGGAGAACTGTAGATTTTTCTCCGGGTAACTATGAACGGACAAGGGAGACTAACATTGAGAAACTGAAAAGGAAACAAGAAAAGGACTTAGAATATCACAATAGGAACAAAAGGAAATTAAACAGTACATACCTGGACAGGAGATTTTTGTGAGAATAAATAAAAGACTTGGGACTAAACTAACCGAAAAATTCAAACGGGAAATAGTAAAAGAGGACAGACACTCCACTATCGTGACTGAAAGCGGGAGAATCGTACACAAGAAACATATAAGAAACTAACTTTGCTACATTTTATTACAGATTACTTTTAACGATTACGTTTTCTGAGAGTGAGTTCCATATAATGGACTACTCTAACTCTAGACTCGTCGTGATCAATACAGGCTCAGCTAAAATCCAGACTGGCGTATTCAAGCTTGTCCACACTATCGACTTGGGGGAGTACGAAAAATTAATTGAAGAACTGGAAAACAAAATCAACTTAAACAACAGTACCAACAACTCACTGTTACCTTATCTATCCTATAACTTATCTCAGATGAAATCCTGTCTATCCGGACTGAAATCTAAGACGAGAACAAAGAGGTCTCTGGATTTTATCGGTAGCACTTGGAAATGGGTAGCCGGTAGTCCGGATCACCATGATTTCGAAATAATAAAAGATAAAATTAACAATGTCCTAAAAAACAATAATAACCAAATTGTAATTAATCAATTAACGCTAGAAAAAATTAATAGACTCTCAATTATAACCAATAATGTTTCCAAATTGTTAGAAAATGAAATTAAAGAAGAAAAATTGTTAGACTTTAAGTATAAAGTAGAGATCATAAAAGAAGAGTTATCTAACATGGAATATGCCATTCAATGGGCTAAAGCAAATATTGTAAATCCATTTATTTTTTCTGATACTGAAGTTAATGTTTTAAAGGATATTTTTTATAGGGACAATATTCCATTCGGTAATATGGATGAGTTACTGAACTTTTCCAAAATTAAGTTCGCATCAAATAATAGAGAAATCATTTACATAGTAAATATTCCAACAACTGCTAGCGAGACTTGTGACCTGTAAAAAGAAACAATGTAATAATTATAATTATAATAATAAATAAATTTTAAAAAGCTATTGAAATGTTATAATAAATTATTTGGAATTAAGAATGACTGCAAAGACTATAATAAATTAAATATTTGTGAAACAGAAAACATTATAGACATCAGTTATTCAGAGTGCATCCCAAACCTCCTGAAGAGTAAACCTTCCCGATGCACAACAACTAACGATGAGCACGTGGCACTAGTAGAGAAGATAGGTGAAAACATGGTACTGTTGAACGAATTTAAAGGACAAATCGAAATAGACAACGCAACAATCAACATAGATGGCACATTCATAATTCATCACCTCAATTCCACAGTACGAATTAGAAATCAAACATATCTGACAACCCAGATATCCCTTACAAAACCATTACCCGCATTATTGCAGCCAAGTAGAGAAAATTTCCAAGAACAAGTAATGACGCTCGAAAGGATGGTAGCTGTTAATGTCAACAATTCTCAAGTAATTGAAAAATTACAAGTCCAGAATAAAATCAACCTATCCATCAACGCTCTACTGTTAATAGCTCTAACATTATTGGTTATTATCGTCCGGATAATGAAGAAAACAACAGAAAACAAATCATCAAAAAACAAGCCATCAGAAAATGAACTATTAGAAAACAAATCACCAGAAACCAAATCATCAAAAGTAAATGAAGAATCATCAAACGCAAACAAAGGATTGGAAACTGTAAAAGACGATAAAGTAAGAGCGGACACGAAAGTTCCATTATCATTGCCATCAAGAGGTGTCAAGGGCCAGAGAATTCACAGCCTTCCATTTTTCTAATTATTCATACGAGGACGTATGAACTTAAAGGGGGAGGAGCTAACACCTGTGAGACCACACCAACATCAACAACACCACTACACGCGCAACGTAATGTAACTATAACAACAACAAACATCAACAATAAACCAGACATAAATACCAACAGTACACGCGCATACCAACAGTACACGCGCAAGTTTTATAATTTTAAAAATGATAAGTCAAAATTATATATTTGAATACAAAACTTTATTTACAAAAAAGTTTCTCAAACCTTCAGGTTTGTATTGAATCTTAAGACTAAATTTTATTTTACATTTCTCTACATATATAAGTGAACAAATGCAAAAAGTGCCAACTTGCATTTTGTTCTTTTTCAAAGTTACAAAAAAACAAAATGCAAAGTGAGAACCTGCAATTTGTTCTTTTCTTTTATTTGTTTGAATTTATGCAGCTGCATTTGCAACTGCAAATTCCATAGGAGTTAAATTACATAAAAACTTGCACAAAGTGTGGGAATGAATTAGTATTTAATTAACTTAATATTTATAGTGATTTTTATATAATCAAGAAGGGGGACATAACTCCTCCACCCCTTGTTTTAAAATACTCCTGGATTTTAATATTATTATTTTCTTTCTTATTTTATTATTATTTTTTTATTATTGGATCTACACATATGTTTGTGAACCAACAGTAAGTTATCCAAATCTTAAAACTGAAACTTATATATATTTAAATAATAAAAATTTATTCATAAGTTTTTTATTTCTTTTTTTTTCAACTTAGTCATTAAATTTTCCAATTTACAAGTGCACTTTTCGATTACTGATTCTTATTACTTATTGCAATTTATATTTTTCATTGGCGTCTAATCAACAATAATAGATACATTCGATATTATCTTAATTAAAAATATTATAGGTTTCAATAAAAAACAGGTTTAACATATTGTTTGCCCTATTATTTTTCTTATTAGGCTTAATATTATTTTCGTTGAAAAATTATAAAACTTGTATTACTTAGAGGAATTATTGCTTCGATACTTATTTAAAATGCTTTCTATACCAGACGATCCACCTGAGACTTCCACTGTATTGACCGTTTTATTTCTCTTTCCCCTCAGAAGTATAATCACAACAAGAACCACTATCACCAAAGCGAAAAGACTGATACTTAACCCATAATTAATGTGTTTGTGCAATTTCAGCTCTTCTATTTCTTTCATATTATTTGTCTGTTGCAATAAGATGTGCTTGAATTTGACTTCTCCCACCTCTGTAAAGTTAGCCTGATCCATGTAATGGTAGACTTCCTCTATTGTCTCTTTTTGATTTCCAAATACCTCGCTGTTAATTTCAACTTTGCAACCCGAAAAGTTAACCAAATAGTTTCCGTTCATCGTCAGATTCTTGTCATTACAATTCTGAGAAATTTTGCTTTCTTTAGCGTTTTTAATCACCAAAACACCATCATTTATTCTCAAAATTAAAAATTTCTTGTTGATTCTAAATTTACAATTCTCTAGCACTGTACAATCCCTCAGTTTGTGTAGATCCCTTAGAGCTGTGTTTTCTATGTATTCAAATTTCTCCTTATCTACCTCAATAATGTATTTCGTTTCTTGATCGATTTCATAAAAGCTTTCATTAGGAATTGGTAATATGATTTTAAGGTCCACCCTTATGTAACTCTTTGGAATGCTTATTGCAAAAATCAGTTTTGAATCTTCGAACGTCATTACGCCCAATTTAATTAGTTTCAACTTATAAAAGTCAATGTTATAGCGATCTATCTCCTCCAGAGTAATAATGCCAGGATGCAGAATGTTATGTTTAGCGAAGGCAATATTGTCTTGCACCCTATCAACAATATTTTCTAGGGTCTTAATCTTATGCATTTGATCCGAGTACAAAAGTTGCTTAATTATCTCGTTATTTCTTGTCCTAATCTCGTCAAATACCGCCTGAATACGAATTCTATCCTTCTCTATTGATTTTTTTAGTGTGCAGATACTGTCGTTAAAATGCTGGTTAATTACTATCTGACTGTTGATGTTTTTGATAGCATTGTGACTGTTTTCGCCATTGATTCTGAGCCTCTCCATGATATCTTCCCTGTCGCTATTATCCATGGTCCCAAAAAGCCAACTTTGTACATTACCCACAAAGTTAAACAGCCCCCTTTTTCTTCTAACCATCTCTGCTGGTTTAATTGACTTCAGCTTACCTTGCAATATTGAAATTTCTCTTAACAAGATTTCTTTATTAGAAACATCCAAGCTCTCAACATTTGTTCTTAACGCCTTCACAACATTGTCCATAGCAAATGGATCTATTATATGGAGAACAGTTATTGTCTCGTTAACCACCTCCACCTGTCCAAGTCGTATGGTAGCGAATCCCAGTCTATTTTCAATTAAGCTCACCTGTAGGTGACCGTTCGCCCGACCGATGAGCACTATCATTAGCAACATTAACACCTGTAAATTTAAATGGTCGTTTGATATTAGTCTCATGAACATTGGCCAAGGGGCATTTTCTATATTTCGGTTGCTCCTTATGTCTAACATTTTTATAGTTCCTAATGAAGCCTTCAGATCGTCTTTCCTCGTAATCCTCTCTTCCCTTATTAAGCCTTTGAATAACTTTCCTTTTCTGTTCCCTAAGGCGGTTTAGAATTTTAGTTTTGTCTACTCTACCATTATGTACATTGAGTGGGGTGTCCCCAATTGTAGAATGAAATGTGTTATTATAAAGCTCAATTGCCTTTGACATTTGTTCCTTTATCGGCAATGTTCGCTCCATATTAATGGTTCTAATTTTCTCAGTTATTGTATTATTGAGCCTTTCTGCATCTGAATTTCCAGTATGACTATTGGGTTTGGAAAAATGGATTTCTATTTCTTCTTCCCTACAAAATTGTTTAATGTTCACGTTATTGAATTCATTATCGGCCACAATCTTACTAACTTTTCCATTCATGGAAATGAACAATCGAAGCTTTTCTACAAGTGTTTTACTGTTTCTATCTTCCAGATGAAAACAGACTGCTCGTTTAGAGAATTTATCAATAAACACAATGAATGGCTGTTTTGTGTTAATATATGTATCTATATGAATTATTTCATTAATATCGTTAGGGGTCTCTGTTAGATAAAATTTCTTTTTTATTGGTCTTCTGTCATATTTACCAGCCGAACAAACATCACAATTATTCACCACCCTGTGTATTAGTGTCTTTAACCCAGGGTAATATATTTTATCCTTTAATCCCTGGTAATTTGCCAAGATGCCAGCATGACCGGACTCCTTTACGTGGTATAGAGAGATCTGTTTAATAACCTCGTCTTCAGATGAAAATTCCTTTGCAAGATAAACGCATCGAACGAATGATATGCTACTGATGTTTGCATATATCTCATCGAGCCTCATCTGAAGCTGATAGTACACAGAATCATCCAACTGCGAATATATTCCCACTTTCCCTTTTATAGTATATCTACCTAAAATGTTGGCAATATTATTGTTCAAATCGGCCCTTTCTAGAAATATTCTAGAATTGCCGAGAACTGTTTCGAAGTCCTTTTCTTTGTTTTCAACAAATATAATTTGTGTTTTAAATCGATTGACCACAGTATGAAGTATGGGAATACTATTGTTAGTATCCTCGGCTTGCGAATGTATTGTAGCCGCTGTTGAGTCATTGCAATCCTCCTGTTGCTCAATATTTTGAATTTCATTTAAATCAACATCAATACGACTCAAAAAGTCTGCTATCTTGTTTTCCTTTCCCGCAATATAATTAATCTTAGCATCATATTCACCCAATTGAGTAACCCATCTCTGCAATCTAGGATTGATATCCCTTGCGGAACTTTTCACCTGCAGCCACTTAAGTGGTTGATGATCGGTATGTAGATCAAATTCCCTACCATACAAGTATGGCCTAAAATACTTCATACTCCAGACGACCGCAAGAAGTTCCTTTTCAATAGTTGAATAGTTCCTTTCATGCTCGTTAAGAGTTCGTGATGCATAACTTATAGGGTGTCCCTCTTGAGAGAGAACTGCACCCAAGGCGAAGTTACTTGCATCAGTGGTGAGTCTAAACCTTTTATCAAAATTTGGGAAACTCAAAATAGGATGTTCCGTTAAAAGTTGCTTCAATTTCTCAAATGCCAAAATATAATTCGGGTCGTTAGTGTTAACTCGTTTGTTTTTCTTTAGGTATACAATCATTGGATATGCAATTTTCGCGTAGTCTTTAACAAATTTCCTATAATAACCTGTAGCCCCCAAAAATGATTTAATTTGCCTCTGTGTTGTTGGCAATTTTAGGGCAGCTATGGCATTTATTTTGGAATCATTTGGCATAACTCCTTTTGGAGTTAAAATATGCCCCAGGTATGGTGTTTCCTTTGCTAGAAAATTACATTTGTCAACCTGGATTTTAAGACCTGCCTCCCCTAGGGCAGCAAGAATTTTTTCCAAATTTTCTATATGCTCCTGCAATGACGTACCAAATACCAAAATATCGTCCAAATAGACGACACAAATTTTGTTTATATACTTCCTTAGAATCGAATTCATAAGCCGTTGAAAAGTGGCAGGCGCATTTTTCAAGCCAAACGGCATTCTTACGAATTCGTAATGACCAAGTGGTGTGGAAAATGCTGTTTTCTGCATATCCCTGGGTTTCACCCTTATTTGATGAAAGCCCTTGGCCAGATCTATGGTTGAAAAGTATTGTGCTTTACCCAATTTATCCAATATCGATTCTATATTAGGAATTGGGTATTTGTCTGCAACAGTACTATCATTGAGGCTTCTATAATCTATTACGATACGCCACTGTTTTTCCCCGAAGCTATTCTCCTTTTTGGGAACAATCCATAATGGGCTGTTATATGGGGAGCAACTTTCCCTGATAATTCCCTGCCTTAACATTTCACGTATCTGGCGTTCTATTTCTTGTTCATGAATTTTGGGATACCGATAAATCTTTGAATATATAGGTCTATCAGTTGTCGTCTTAATTTCGTGCTCGATTTCATGGGTAAACGTTAAGTTATCCCCTTCTTTGTAAAATATATTACTGAATTGATTTAGTAACCTTGAAATGTGCCTATTCTCCTCCTTGTTCAAATGTGACATTTTTATAGATTTTAAAATCGGATTTGGAGTAATTTCTAAATTATAAATTTTGTGTATGTCGAAAGGAAATACATTTAAGTGCATCCTTTCATTATTAATTTCCAAAAAATCTTCCTCGAAATTTATTTTTGCCTTCAACGGTCGCAAGATGTCCTGACCAATTATAGCGTCATAATTTTTTGCCACCAAATTGTTTATCATCCACGACATGCTACCATTTACATTAAATTCGTTAGGGAGTGGTGTAACCATTTTCCTATTAATTTCCGTTACACCGTTCAATGTTCTAAAATACACTTTTTGTGGTAAGTTACTAATCAAAAAATTTTTTAAAGCATTTGGTGAAATAATGCTTGTTGTCGAGCCGGTGTCTATTAAACAGTTTATTCGTTGGTTATGAATTGAAAGGGATACTATGGGCAATTGTGAATTTGGGCCTCTGCCGTAAAATTTTCATAATCCTGAATATTGTCGGTGTCCATAGCATACTGCATAGAATTTGGTATAGTCTGTGTTGACATCCTAGTTTGTAAAGATTGTCTGTTATTACCATTGGAACTCATAGCATTTCCTTTATTATTATTTTGTTTGACATAAGAGTAATAATTTTGATTTTTTTCAGAATTATGTGAATTCATTTTTATCTGGTTATAATTTGGCCTATCTATTGTATTCGGATCAAGATTAAAATTTTTGATTTGCTTTGTAAAATGCGACTTCTTATAACTTTGTCCGTCGTTACTATTTTTCCTATGCCGAAAGTCTATAGTTCTCTTGTCCCACAATAATTTTAATTTTGTATATTTCATTATAATGTCTTGCATTGTCTCGTTTGTCCCTATGTGAGCTCTTACAGTTCCATCGATTTTATCTAGCATGATATCAACTAAATCCCTATCTACATTATCGGCCTCATAAATTCCTGGTTTTAAAGGGTCGAAGGCATACAATTCATTAAGTTCGAATTTTGCTTTTTCAAAGACATTAAATAATTCCTCTAAATTGCTTACCCTGATACTCCGGCATCTGTTGAAAATCTCCCCGTAAGTTGTTTTGGGTTGAAAAACTAATATAAGTCTCTGCTTGATCTCGTCCCATGAAAAGTTGGTAATTTCACCCACTCGTTTAGCAGCTTCTCCTCCTATTTTTTCATTTTTTATTATTTCCAGACAATAAAGGTATAACTGTTCATTTTCTCTGCATAGTTGCATAGTAGTCTCAACGGCCCTTATAAACTGCATAACGTTGTCCCTGTTGTTTAATGGTTGCAGCTTTCTGAATTGATCCATGATATCCCTAGGCTGCAGCATAAATGTTGTTGGTTGTAGTTGATGTTGCTGTTCAGCAATTCTCTCTTCCTGCCGTTGCAGCACTTCTTGAAGCTCCAGGATCTTAGCTTCTCTTTCGTCCATCATGATTCTGTGTTTATCGAAATTGGCTGCTCTTAGATCTCCTCTTTGCATGTAGTTACTTTTTATGTGTGTTTTTTTTTTATTTTTATTTATTTATGTTCTTTTTTTTTCATACACTTGAAAATGTTTCTTTTCTACAAACCAAAATGTTATAAATTTGGATATATTTTAATGTCAATATTTTGAAAGTAAGTATAAATTTTTTTTTTTTTTTATTTTAGTTTATCTTTTTTTTTTTTCGCGAAACAGTTTTATGTTTTGTGTTTAGAGCGTTGTTTTTCTTTTTGTTAATATCTTTGGATATTAACACCGCCGACTGCGCCAGTTTTATAATTTTAAAAATGATAAGTCAAAATTATATATTTGAATACAAAACTTTATTTACAAAAAAGTTTCTCAAACCTTCAGGTTTGTATTGAATCTTAAGACTAAATTTTATTTTACATTTCTCTACATATATAAGTGAACAAATGCAAAAAGTGCCAACTTGCATTTTGTTCTTTTTCAAAGTTACAAAAAAACAAAATGCAAAGTGAGAACCTGCAATTTGTTCTTTTCTTTTATTTGTTTGAATTTATGCAGCTGCATTTGCAACTGCAAATTCCATAGGAGTTAAATTACATAAAAACTTGCACAAAGTGTGGGAATGAATTAGTATTTTATTAACTTAATATTTATAGTGATTTTTATATAATCAAGAAGGGGGACATAACTCGCATACCAACAACATAAGCTAAACGTGCCAACGTCAAAACTCATTGCTAAGCGGATTCACAGGCAGTAACCCGAATCCGCACACGCAGCCAACAAAAACGTCGTACCATCGTTCAACGTGGGAATCGCCGAATCAACAGTTATGTTTTGTTTAATTTTTATTTAAAGATGTTTTTATTTGTAAAGTCTTGCAGTCAGTTTGAAGAATTTGATAATAAAGGTTTGTTGCTAAAATTAATTAGCAACATAAAAAAATATTTTTTAACTTTTTCATAAAATAAATCTTTAATTTATACAAAGTATATAAATAATCTTTCTTAACTGGTTTTTAGCAAGATTAGGAACAACAAAAATTTTATTTTAGTCTTATTTAAGTTTTGAATCTAATGTTTTCTGTCCAAATTATAAAAGTTTCCTACAAAATAGAAATAGAAATTTTAAAAAAGGAACTTGAAAATTTACTAAGGAAAAGGTAAATTTTTAAGAAAATTTACTAAGGACAGGTAAGTTTTTCAAAAAATTGAAAATTTACTAAAGAAAAGGTAAATTTTTAAGAAAATTTACTAAGGAAAAGTAAATTTTTAAGAAAATTTACTAAGCAAAAGGTAAATTTTTAAGAAAATTTAAAAATTTACATAGAATGGAATATGAAATGGTATATATCATTTCATATTCCATTCCAAATTCCATTCCATATACCATTTCATATTCCATTCCATATTCCATTCCATATAACATTTCATATTCCATTCCATATTCCATTCCATATACCATTTAAGAAATATTATTTGCATACTTTGTATATGAGTATCCATTAAGAAAAAAAATACGATATTGGGAGAACTATGCAACTTCCTCAAAATAACCTCTAATATTGTTTGGAGTAATAATTGTAAAAATTTTTGTTTCACGTTCCTAATTTTGTATATTTAATCAAAATTAACTCAAAGTATAAAAGTATTTAAAAATGTTTCATAAATTAAACTAAGAATTAAAAGCTAAAAATTAAAATCGAAAATTAAAAACTGAAAACTTAAATTAAAAATTGAAAACCTAAAAACTAAAAACTTAAATTAAAAAATTGAAAAGTAAATATAAAAACTAAAAACTAAAAACTAAAAATTTAAAATTGAAAAATCAAAAATTAAAAACTAAAAACTTAAATTAAAAATTGAAAACCTAAAAACAAAAAACTTAAATTAAAAAATTGAAAAGCAAATATAAAAACTAAAAACTAAAAATTTAAAATTGTAAACCTAAAAACTAAAAACTTAAATTAAAAAATTGAAAAGTAAATATAAAAACTTTAAATTGAAAAATCAAAAATTAAAAACCAAAAACTTAAATTAAAAATTGAAAACCTAAAAACTAAAAACTTAAATTAAAAAATTTAAAAGCCAATATAAAAACTATAAACTAGAAATTAAAAATTGAAAAATCAAAAATTTAAAAAAAATTTTAAATTGAAAAATCAAAAATTAAAAACTAAAAACTTAAATTAAAAATTGAAAACCTAAAAACTAAAAACTTAATTAAAAAATTGAAAAGCAAATATATAAAAACTAAAAAGCTAAAATTGAAAAATCAAAAAATTAAAAAACTATAAACTAAAAATTGAAAAATCAAAAATTAAAAAATTAATTACTAAAAAAATTTTTTTTAAATTAAAACTAAAGTAAAAATTGAAAATTGAAAAAGCATAGAAACGTGACTTCATATTAGTGCGCTGTTTAAAATTTTTTCTTTGAATTAGTTCTACCCTTAATAAAATTATATAATTTATAAACGTCTCTAGTTATCACAACCATTTATAAAACTCTAAAGTAAATAAATACATTGAAAATCTAAAATATTAATAAAAAACAACTATAGAAACTAACTGAAAGACACCTATCTATAATAAATTAAACTTAAAATTAAAAAAATAAAAATTTTAAAACTTGAATTATAAACTGAAAACTGAAATTAAAAATTTAAAAGCATATATAAAAAATTGTTTGAAAATCGTTAATATTTGAAAAAAATAAAGATTTACACCCGTATTCATAAAAATTAAAGTGTACTTCAAGTAGACTTTATCAACAAATTTTGTATGAAAAACAGACAATAAATTCTACTTGAAGTGCACTTTAATTTTTATGAATACGGGTGTTAATCGTTAATATTTGAAAAAAAAAATAAAAATTTGGTTTGATGTAATAACAAATTTAGTAAATAGATATTAAGGTCTGAAAAGTGGTGTTAAAATTGGTTATAATTTAACTTAATAAGAAACAAAAGAAATTATATTAGAAAATTTCAATAGAAAGAAACAGATAGACTTGAAAAAACGAATACTTTCTCAAATAAAAAAAAAAATGGTTTTTGTGAATGAAAAATATGTTGTCAGCTCTAATAAACCTCAATAGAATATATAAAATCTATTTAAATTCAAAGTCAACGGATACATTTTTAGTTAATAAAAAAGCTAAAATATATTGGAAATGAACAAGAACTATAGCAACTAACTGAAAGATTTAAAAATATTTTGAAAAAACAACTAAAGGGTCCGCCAAATAACTTTTTTTTTTTAAATGCTATAAAAAAAAAACTACTGAATATTATCTCAAATTTCTTTTTTATTTGAAAGTACGATCCTTCCGGTTAATAACGGAAAATAATTTCATTCAAATGGATGCCTCGGCTGGCCATGCAGTAGCCTACACGATCGGTCCAATTTTTAAGCACATTATCGATTGTGTGCAGCTGTGTTTCACCAATGGTTTCACGAATATTGTCTTTTAAAGAGTCAATTGTCTCTGGCTTGTTGGCGTAACACTTATCTTTGAGGGCACCCCACAAATAATAGTCCAACGGTGTCAAATCGCAACTCCGAGGTGGCCAAACGACATCAGCTCTGCGGCTGATAATGCGATCTTCAAAAACAGGGCGCAAAACTTCCAGTGTAGCTTCGGCCGTGTGGCACGTAGCGCCGTCCTGTTGAAACCAAATGTTGCCAATATCCTCCTCTTCAATTTTTGTGAACAAAAATTCGTTCAACATGGCCCGATAATGATCGCCATTGACTGTAACGGCCACTCCTTGCTCATTTTCGAAGAAAAATGGCCCAATTATGCCTCTGGACCAAAATCCGCACCAAACAGTGACTCGTTTTGGGTATATCGGCTTTTCAATGTATGCGTGCGGGTTTTCTGTGCCCCAAATGCGACAATTTTGCTTCTTTACATACCCGCCAAGATCAAAATGAGCTTCATCTGAAAAGATGATTTTTTTGGCAAAATCGGCATCTTCTGTAAGTCGATCGCAGGCCCACTTAGCGAAGCGAAAACGCATTGGATGGTCAGTTGGCTTCAACTCCTGAACCAATTGGACTTTGTATGGCGTCATACCAAAGTCTTTATGCAAAATTCGTCTCAATGATGCCTCCGAAATGTTCAATTCTTGAGAACATCGGTGAATTGATGTTGATGGCGCTTCACGCACACTTTCTGCCACAGCAGCAATATTCTCGGGTGTATGCACTGTTTTTGGCTTTTCACGCTTTGGTTTATCGATGAGGATGCCAGTTTCTTTCACTTTTTTCACAAGATAACGAACATACGGAGCTGACGGTGCTTCTCTTCTTCCAAAATCCGTACGCAATTTTCGCACACATTCTGCAACATTACCATGATTTTCAAAGTAATGTCGCAATATTTCCCAGCGTAGTTCAAGCGTATACACAAACATGTTCGTTCAGCAGAAGGATAAAACTAATTATCTGTCAAATCAGACATGAGCTAAGTTTGACCATTCACGAAATAAGCACTAGTTGAAAAAAAAACGTTAGTTGCGGACCCTTTATAAGAACTAACTGAAAGAAATTTGAATGTTCAGAGTTAATAAAAAGAATGAAATATCTAAAATATTAATGAAAAACCAACTATTGGAACTAACTGAAAGACACCTATCTATAAAAAATTAAACTAAAAAATTAAAAAAACATAAAAAATTTAAAAACTTAAATTAAAAACTAAAAACTTGAATTAAACATTGAAAACCTGAAAACTGAAAACTTTAATTAAAAAATTGAAAAGAAAATATAAAAAATTGTTTGAAAGTCGTTAATATTTGAAAAAAAAAATAAAAAATTTGGTCTGATGTAATAAGAAATTTAGTAAATAAATATTAAGGTCTGAAAATTGATATTAAAATTGGTTATAATTTAATTTAATAAGAAACAAAAAAAAATATATTGGAATATTTCAATAGAAAGGAACATATAAACTTGAATAAACGAATATTTTCTCAAATAAGTCTAAAAAAAAAGTGGGTTTTGTGAATGAAAAATATGTTGTCAGCTCTAAAAAACCTCAATAGAATATATAAAATGTATTTAAATTCAAAGTTTGTGGATATATTTTTACTTAATAAAGAATCCAAAATATATTGGAAAATTAAAAAAGAACTATAGTAACTAACTGAAAGATATTTGAAAATAAAAAAATAGTCAAAAAATTGGATTATGTGAAATGTTATATATGATAAATTTTTTTCATTGAATTACTTATAGGTTTAATAAAACCATATACATAATTCTGTAAACGAAAAACTTAAACTATTAAAAACGATTCTTTTCTAAATAAAGTATTCTTTATAAAACGAGAAATAACTAACTGAAAGATACCTATCTATCCTACATTGAAATGTTCTAAGAAAAAATGCAATGTAACTACGTTTCAAATATTTAATTCATTTATTTTAGACGAAAAAAGTATCGTTTATAAAATTTTTAAAATTTTTTTAATTAAGACAAAAACTCTAAGAAAAAAAAATATTAAAACTTTAATATGAAAAAATGTTTGAAACTCGTTAATATTTGAAAAAGACAAGAAAATTAAAACTGTATGAAAAATATTCAAATTTAACAGAATAAAAAAAGTTGCCATCTCTAAATTCAAAAACTGTATTGCATCATAACTAATAGTATTGCTAACTATAAGTAAAGCGAATATAGGAGTGAGTTTTGCTAAACAGACAGCGAACTCAGCGGTTGTGTTTACTAAAAAAATATATAAACGAAATATAAAAACGAAAAAAGAATTGTATGTTAACATGTCTACTATAATATATCTAAATGTAAAAATTGTAATTTCAAATAAAACAGTTAATAAAAAAAGAATAAAAAAGTGCTGTCAATAGCATATAAATACACATTTTTCCTTATCTGGTAACTTTAAAAAAATTGTATAGTGTCTTTTTAGGCTTCAATTTGCTAAACAGACAGCGAATTCGGCGGTTCTGCTTACTAAAAAAAGTGCTTTCAATAGCAAATAAATACACCTTTTTCCTTATCTGGTAACTTTTTTTAAAAAAAATTTATAGTGCTCTTTTAGGCTTCAATAAATCATAATGTTGCTGTAATGTTCCTCAATATATAAATACACACACGTTGAACTTTATTGCTAGACTAAAAACATTCATTTATTAACTATAAGCTTAAACCTAATTATTACATGAAGTAATGTAACGGTATCGTACATAACAAAAATAATGATAATAACAAGATTACCAAAACTCTCAAATATAATAATACTGTTGGATTTGTAACATACATATCATTCCTTTCCACTTTAGATACAAAAGCAATTATTAATAATAATTTGTTAATTTTGATATACATAGTTAATAAGAAATAACGGATATACCCATACAAACATTTGGAAAATATTTAATCTTGCAAACTCTATAAACAATTTTAACCAATAATTATAAGAATGATATTAACAGTTTTTTCCATTTTCTTTTTGTCTTTTAATTCTTTCAGATCTTCTTAACTCTTGCTCTGAACATGAACTTCTTCTTCTCTTACGATCTTCTAACTTGTATGTTTTTACATTTCGATTAAATTTAATAATTTTTCCAAAAAACTTTCTTAATTGGTTTACGTGTGCTATTCTCTGGGACCCATTAATACAAATACAATATCTAACATTACTTAATTTCCTAACAATTTTTGCATTTATCCACTAACAATATTTATACAACACATTCCTATACAACACAACTTCGTCAGGTTCGTATTCAATAATTTTTAATTTTTCGTTAGTATCATAAACTGTCACTTTTTCTTTCTTTTTTTGAGAACCGTCTATTTTTTTTCGTTTTGAATTTGACATTTTTGGATTAAAAAGATCTAGTAATGTTTTTGGTTTAAAATTGAAAATCAAATTTGCAGGTGATGTTCCTGTTACTGTTGTTGGTGTTGTACGATATTTGAGTAAAAAGTTATTAATTTTAAAATCCCAAGATTTTTGTTTAAATTTAGGGTCCAATAAATATTTTTTTAAACTAGTTTTTACTGTTTGGACAGCTCTTTCTGCCGATCCATTCGACTGTGGGTTATATGCCGGTGATTTTAGAACTTTTATTCCACTGTTAGTGCAAAATTCAATAAACTCCTTTGAACTGAAAAGGGGACCATTATCACTTACTATTTCAACTGGTAGACCAAATATGGAAAAAAATGATCTCATTGTTTCGTTAACAATTTGAGCCGTTGTTGATTTCATAATTTTAGCATCTATCCACTTAGAAAAAGTATCAACTATGACAAGTATAGTTATATTTTCTATTTTACAAAAGTCAATATGTATCCTTTCAAATGGCTTTTTAGGATTCGGCCACTTTGTTACTACTTTTTTTGGAACATTTTGATTAGATGCACACACTTGACATGATTTTACAAACATTTCAATGTCAGAATCAATTTTTGGCCCCCATACGTAAGTTCTGGCTAACGATTTCATTCTAACAACTCCAATGTGACCACTATGCAATAACTCAAGTACTTTACTTTGTAAGGTAAATGGTATTACTATTCTCTCTCCATAAAATAAACATTCCTCTTTCGTTGCTAACGACACTCTCTTATTATAGTATTTCATCAAATCACTCGGTATTTCTTCAGGCCATCCATAAATAATATATTTGTATATATTACTCAGTTCATCATCTCTTGACATTTCAGCCTTAACGTCTTCAATATTTATCGGTAGTTCATGTACGATTTGCAAAATATTTATGCTGTCGATATCTTCACCAGTCTCCTGTCTAATAGGCAGACGTGATAGTGCATCAGCATGACCCATCCTTGTCCATTTTCTGTATATTATGTTGTAGTTATATGACGACAGAAAAATTGCCCATCTATGTAAACGGTTTGACGCAACTGATGGCAGGTCTTTGTTGACTGAGAAAATATCCCTTAGGGGCTGATGATCACTTTCTATTATAAATTGTAATCCATAAATATATTTATGGAATTTTCGTACAGAGAAAACAATAGCGAGGGCTTCGCGATGAAGCTGTGAATAATTACGCTCAGCTGGTTTTAAAGAACTGGAAACAAACATTACAGGATACTGTTTACCATTAATTATGTGTGATAAAACACCACCTACTCCATAGGGACTAGCATCACACGATATCACGATTGGCTTTGTAGGATCATAGTGGGTTAAAAGTCCAATTTTTGTTATTAAATCCTTACTCTTGTTGAAGATCAACTGGTGTTTTTCTGTCCAGTCCCATTTAACATTATTTCTTGTTAAATTATACAAAATATGAAGTCCTGAAGACAAATTTGGAACACAGTGATTGTAATAATTAATCATTCCTAAGTATGATCTTAATTGATTTTTATTTGTGGGAGCAGGAGCTTCTACGACTGCTTCTATCTTTGCTTTGGATGGTAAAATTCCATTACTATTTATTGTGTAGCCCAAATAGTGAATTTCCTTTTCGAAAAACCTACATTTATCAAAATTAATTTTTACGTTAAACTCCAGCAATTTTTCTAAAACAGCTGTCAAGTTTCTTTTGCACTCATTAATATCGCTACCACCTATCAATATATCATCGAAATATACTTGTACTTTTCCAAAGCCTTTTAAAATTTCACAAAAAATTTTTGAGAAGATTTGAGGTGCCGTTTTTAAGCCATATACCAAACGTGTATACTGGTATAATCCTCTATGTGTATTTATAGTCAAAAGTTCACGGGATCGTTCTGAGACTTTAACTTGTAAATATGCGCCAGTTAAGTCCAGTTTACAGAAATAACTCCAACCTGATAGACTAGCCAAGATATCGTCTACTCGCGGAATTACGTAATGTTCGTTTTCGACAAATCTATTGACTGTTCTACGATAATCAACGCATATACGTATTGAACCATCACCTTTGTTGACAATGACGATAGGGCTAGCCCATTTACTCCTACTAACGGGAACTAAAACACCTTCTTGACATATTTTCTCAAGTTCTACTTCAACTTTTTCTCTTAACCCAAATGGGACTGGATACGCTTTTGAAAAAATTGGGTATGCTTCTTCTTTTAAAGCTATTTCAGCCACATAATCTTTTATAGTTGACGTGTTTTCATTAGAAAACAAATTATAAAACTTTTCGAAACAAAACCCATTAACAGAATTTATTTTTATACAGTTAACATTAAAAAATGTGTTACGCCAGTGTGGAATTAATACATCTAACCAGTTTCTTCCAAATAGTGGCTTAAATTTATGTTTGGAATTCAAAACTACCAATCTAAGTTTAAAAACTTTGTTCTCAAATTCAACATTTACAACAATGGATCCAACAACATTCACAGTTTCACCGATTAATACTTTTAAAGTTTCATCTTGTTTTTCTAGTTTTATATTTTGAAAATACTCATCATAATGTGAAATATGACATATGGAAACACATGCCCCTGTATCTATTTCCATCTCAAGAGACACGGTCTCGATTTTTACAAAAATACGTAACGATTGTGTATAATTACAAGAATATAAATTATTTAAATAATCACTTGAACAATCACTACTTAACTCATCACTATTATAATCTAAATGTTTTACATATTTACTCTTACGTTTATCATATACATTTTTATTCCTTCTGACTCCTTCATCTTCACGTTGTTTCGCCCAGCAGCTTCTTTCTAAATGTCCACGCTTCTTGCAGTAAAAACACCTTGTATCCGATTTGTTGTAACTGCGTTGCTTATCTATCGGTTTAGTAGCCATAGTGTCATTTTCGTGGCGCTTACCCCTTCGGCTTCCTCCGTAATTAAGACGATTAACAGCTCCATTACTCCTCATTAGCTCGATATTATTGTGTGACATTTCCATTTATAATGCAATTTGACATGCTTTATCAAAATTGTTCAATCCACTTTCGTTCAGAACTCGAGTTTGTATGTTGTCATTTGTTAAACCACACACAAATTTAATCAGAAGCGCTTTATCCAAAAATAACCCAAAATCACACTCCTGTGCTAAATGTTTCAGATCTATAATATAATCGGCTATAGTTTCAGATTGTTTTTGGTCCCTCTTGAAAAATTTGAAACACTCCACAATGATATTTTTCTGAGGCTTAAAGTGAGTGGTCAGCTTTTTAATGATTTCTTCGTATTTAAAATCATTTTCACTTTATCAGCATCATTTTTAATTTTGTTCAATGACAAAAGATGATTTAACCGATTTATGTACAGTGTGAAATCGTCACCCACGTTGTACACTTCTATTGTGCCCACTAAAGCTATTGGAGCTTCTGCCATTTCCAATATAGTTCCGAGAAAGAAATTCACAAAAATGCTTTGAATTTACTGTACTTTGTCCTCGTCGCCAAATGTAATGTTCCTCAATACACACACGTTGAACTTTATTGCTAGACTAAAAACATTCATTTATTAACTATAAGCTTAAACCTAATTATTACATGAAGTAATGTAACGGTATCGTACATAACATATATAATGATAATAACAAGATTACCAAAACTCTCAAATATAATAATACTGTTGGATTTGTAACATACATATCAGTTGCCACCACCTGAAAACTGAAAACTTAAATTAAAAAATTGAAAAGCAAATATAAAAAAAAATGTTTGAAAATCGTTAATATTTAAAACAAGTAAGAGTGTTAAATTCAGCTGTGCCGAATCTTTGATACCCTCCACCTCGGTTTGAGTCTTGATAATAAATGTAAATGAAAAAGTTAACAATTTGTTAAACTTAATATCAAATTATTTCAGCAAATTCTTTGGGTTGGTTTTAGTCTTTTCTATTATTTCGGATGGAGTAACAAAATAATAACCAAAAAAAAAAACTCTCTCAACTTTTTATTAAAATATTGCCATATTTGGAAAACATAGAGAATAAATTTATAATAATAAATATTCAAATTAGGGATGCCAAACGCAAAAAACCAAATATCCCAAACATTTTAAATAAAATAATTTGTTATCTTTATTTTCTGAAAACTTCAAATTTTCATCCAAAAAAATTGTGAAAATTTATATATAAAAATAACATTCTCATCAAATTGCGTTTATTTATGTAACAGTTTTTATGTTCTCAATTCTTAAATATCATTTGACGTTTTCTAAAATTCATTGAATTTAAATTAATGTTTTCTGTAGTGTGATTCTGTAAATTTCAACGATCCGACAATCGCAAAATATATCGACAGCTATTGTTGTTTGCACTAAGGATTAAGTAATTCACTAAGTACATACAATTTAACGACAGTCGACAAATCTATTTTTCTATTTATTTAAATTGTAAACGAGTGGCATCTCTGTCAAAATAAGCGAAAAACACAAAGAAGAATAGAAAAAAAAACTTACTTCGTGTTTGACAGGATGATTTTATGTTGATGTTTAATATGTTTATTTTTTTACTAATATTTCTGTTTATTTATTTGAAAATTAAATAATGAATTGAATATGCTATTTAATTTTTTTTATTTATATAAAAAAGTTTTTTTAATAAAAGCAAAATATTTTCACTATTTTATGATTTTTATTTATGTATGACGACATTTCAACCTAAAAATTTAAGTTTTTATCGATTGAATAAACAACAAAAAATGATTGTCGTTTAGATAACAACAACAGCTGACTTTAACAATAGCGAATATCGTTTAAAAATTTTACTGATAATTTTGCTATTTTCTCTTTTTAACGATTCGACTATCGTTAATAGAAGTTACTGAATCGCGGTACTGAAAAGCTATTAATTTCTCCTGAATGTCAATATTTTTTTTAAATGTAAAAATTTTTTAAATTTAAACATAGATATTTGGTGTTTTTTTTTGGAATTTCAATTTGTGTTTAACGAATAAAATTTATATATTAAGATTGCAATTAAATTTAAAATTAGACGTTTTGATATGATTTTCTGAAATTCAATTAATTGTAATTTATAATTGCAAATTTTTAATTCTAGTTTTTAGAATTGATATTTTCTTAAATTTGAATGGAAAATTTAAAAGTGCAATTTTGTATTTATGTGAATAATAATGCTTTGGTAATTATAAACAATTTTTAAAAATTAGATGTAATCGCAATCAGATATTTTGTAGGTAAAGCTGAATAATAATTCTATATAACTGTGTAGAACTTTTTTGAAAGCAAAAAACTCATTGATAACTACGTAACTCTATTTTGTAAAGACAACAAAAAGTTAATATGACAAACTTATGTTCATATTTGTAAAAGAATAATGAAAAAACCTATGAAATAAAAGACCAGTCCGTGTACACTCTTAACATTGTGCTGTATGATATCTATCTGAAAATATTGACGTTCATGTTAAAATATAAATAACTATGTATTGCAAAGCTAATTAGAACAAAAATTGTGGCGCCATCTACTGTGGCATAGTCACGCTGAGCAAAATGAAGTGACACTCTGTTAATGCAAAAGAAATGTATTTTCCCCACAACAAAATATTGCAGAATTTTATGTAAATAAAATAATATACAGATTTATTTCTAACATGCAGTTGTTATGGATATACATATGTATAATATATGTATATTATTTGTATTATTTAATATGTTCATGTATGTTGTAGCATAATTGCATTCATAAGGTGCACGATAACTTTATTTAGTCACTACTAAATAAAGTTGTCCAAAATATGTGCAATTACAAAACATTCGCTGACACGGAACTACATTAAAGTTCAATGCCCATACGCTGTGCATTGAACTATACAATTGCCGATACAGCGAATGTTTTGAGTTATAAACATTAGCACCATACCACGAAATTGTTGTTGGTTGTTTTCGTGATTTCTGCTGTGTTATGCTTTCGGAGTATAACACAGAGAAAACAAATAAACCTACATGTATGTATGTATGTATATTTTGTTTATTCTGCTTTTATATTATTATTAATATAAAAAGAAATAAAAACATAATAAAGAGAATCATTAATCATTATTCATTGGATTGTAACAAGTAAACTATCACATTAAAAAAGTGTGTGTTTTAATTAAATAGAAGTTTGAAAACATTTTAATATCCTTTTACTTTTTACATGGCGATCCTGCCAGGAGCAGTTCGTGACAGGACTCGAGAAAGGACCTTTTGCTCCTACTAAAAAAAAAAGAAACAAAATTTTTTTTTATATATATAAAACAAAGTCCAAATCCAAAACCCAGTGAAAAAAAAAATTTTAAAACATTTATTTGGAAATTGAAATTCCCAAAGGACAAAATAAAATTTAAAAAATATATATCACTAAATCGGTAAAAACAAAATAAAATTAAAAAAAAAAAAAAAAATATATATCACTAAATCGGTAAAAACAAAAAAGGAACATTCATGAAGTTTTACGGCAAAATATTTTGTAGCCTTTAATAATTAAAAAAAAAAAAAAAACAGAGTGCGATAAGGCGTTATTTTGTTCAAAGATTTGATTATAATTGAGGCAACAATCAATAATATAATGAAGCAGCAATCTATATGAACATCAGCTTTTAATTTAACTCCTTGGTCAGAGAAGAACGAAACGGGTGTGGCCAATACACCCGCAACAACATCGTCCACATCAACAACCAAAAAAAAAAGGAGAACAAGTTTTATCAACAACGGTGACAGTTCGGTCAACCATCAAGAGCAGCCACAATCAAGAGCAGCCACAACCACCCGCAACAACCAATGGAATCATCATTTTCAACTGATAAATAAGTATCTATAATTTTATTTTTAATGTTAAAAAAAATAGTAATTTGTAAACAAGGAAGATCGCGGCCACAAGCGCTGCAATCAACCTAAATTTTTATCTAAAAAATATTTTTTTTAAAAAAGGAAGATCGCGGCCACAAGCGCTGCAATCTTTGTTTTATTATATTATAATACTTTTTTAAACGGAAGATCGCGGCCACAAGTGCTGCAATCAACCAATTCATATTTTATTTGACAATATTTTTTTTTGAAGAAAAACAGTGTACAAAATAATTTTTTTTTTGTTTATAAATTTTGAATATGAAATTATTAATTAAAGGAGATTTTTTTTATAAATCCAATTATCAGTTTTCTATTGAATTTTTTTTTCTTTTGTGAGGTAGTTTTAGTTTTTCTTTTGTCTTATTGTGAAAATGGGAAAACAACATTCAAAGATTGACAGACCTAATGCTAACGTAGTGAATGAAATAGAAATGACACAAGCACCTTCCAACACGGACACTTACTTGATAATACTAATAATAATTACATCAGCACAATTAGCTACAATTTTATATCAATTGCACAAGAAATCACTAAGAAAAAATTATTTTAGAGACGCGTCGGTAGCAAACCATTTAGACAAAATTTAAGATGGATCAGACTAAAGTCGGACCAAAGAAACTGACCATACAAGAATATAGGAAAAGACAACCACAATACAAGAAACTACGAAAGGCAGAGGAGAAACTGACAAATATACCCTAAATAGGCTTTACAGCAATAAGGAAAATTATAGAAAATATAGGCTACAATAGAGAACTGGAAGACAGTAATGAAAATAGATTTAATGTGGATATCAACAGGGACTTAACAGAAATCGACATAAATAGCACAACCATTGAAATTTATAGGGCTCAAACTGAAAACGAGCATACCCCTATAGGCGAAAAGACAAAGAAGAAGAAAAATAATAGAGGAGGAGTAATAAAACGTATGAGGAGCGAGTCTAAGAAATTAAGACAGAGGATTGAACAGCTCGCGGTAGGAACTCCTGAGTACTCTAAGGTACAGGAGGAACATTTTAAACTAAATATGGAACTCAAGAAGACTAAAGAAATAAAAAAAAAAAAAAAGAATGATCAATTGACATTCAACTAAAGAAGTGTTCTTTCTATTTAATATAACTTTTATTAAAAGGATAAATACTTAATACTTAATACTTAAATAATTAGGATGCCTAGACGGACCAGAAAATATATCGACGCCAAACTGAATAGGCCCTACTCGGAATTCAAACCATTGACCGAAGCGGAACATGAGAATCAGTCAAGAATACTGGACATAGTAGATAAGGAAATACTAAGATTAGCCCAGGAGGGATACTTTACAAACGGGATAGAAGACTTTAGACCCCCGGAATACAGACCCGAAAGATATAGAGACAAAGGGGCAGAGTCAATGAGGAACAATTAAAAAAAATAAAATAAATAATAAATGATAAATTACTTGACATTACTATATATATTATTAATATACCGTCAAGTAGGATTAACTGAATATATGGACACTGAAGTTGCAAATAAAGTGTCATTAATAGAGTATTATGAATGACAAATGGGAACTAATTATAGCCAACATACAATTTTTTCATGAGGACTTCAAGAAGTCATATAAATGTATAAATAAAAATAGCTATATTAAAGACGAAACAGTAAAGAAACACTTAAAAACATTAATAGAAAATTACAACAATATATCAAGACTAGTTTCGAAATATAAACTAGATTATACGAGAGAACATCTGAAAATAGTAGTTGACATATTTTGGGACGTTAGAGATAGATTGGTGAAGATATACGCCAAATATGGTATAAAAGAAAATATCCCACACGATTACACGGAACAAATTAAATTGAACATTGACAAAACAATCATAATAAGTGCCAAACTAGGTCCCGAGACAATTGAGAAGAAGACTCAAACGATAAGGGCGACACAGAAACGGAAGTTAAAAATTTTATAGGAGAAGTAATTGATAAAATAATAGCAAAGGAAGAAATAGATATGGCCCAAACAGTGGAACAATTCGTGGATACAGCATCCAAATTCATCTCGGACTACGATGGAGACGTGAAGAACTTGCAAAGCTTCATCGATGGTCTGATAATGATTGACCAATTGAAAGGAGCTCACGAAATAATAGCTGTTTCACTAATTAAAACAAAACTGAAAGGAACGGCCCGACAGCTAATAACAGATGAAACAACTATAAAACAAATTAAAGAAAAATTACAAGGTTCAATAAAAGGCGAACCTGTTGGTGGACTGATTGCCAAACTGATGAACATACAGCAGAGAAATAAAACGGCCAACGCATACACCAGCGAAGTAGAAGACTTGGCGAAGAGAATTCATAATGCCTACATTTCGGACGGCGTACCACCGGCAGCAGCCAGAGAATATACCACAAAAGCGGCAGTAAATGCCATAGTAACAAACTGTAACAATGATAATGTCAAACTTATCATGAAAGCGGGACAGTTCTCTTCATTGAACCAAGCTGTTCAGAAATTTATTGAAACCTGTACAGAAGCTTCCGGAAGTAAAGATACTGTGTTGTACTACAGACAACAGAACGGATCATATAATGGCAATAACGATAGAAATTTCCGTATTAATGACAATAATTGGCACCAAAATCGCCAAGGTACCTATAGAGGAAATAACAATTCCAAAGGTAGAAATAGGAATAACTACATGAATAACAGAAATCAAAACCAACGTGACAATAGGGAACGTAATTATCAAATTTCGAACAACTATAGAGGTCGTGACAGACAAGTCCGACCAATGGAAAGTACGAACAATACGTGTTCGGAAAACTTCGAATAGCCTCTGGGGGAAAAAGGGACATAAATATATATAAATTGAATCTTAACCTTGGTGTGTTTGTAAAATTTTTGAATTATAATACAAAACAAATGCTTGTTTTACTTGTGGACACAGGAGCAGACATATGTCTAATAAAAAAGGAAAATCTTGGGGAAGATAATTTCGTCAACAAACGGAACATAACATCAATTAGTGGTATAGGCAATGGAGTAATTAAGTCAATAGGTTCAACAGATCTGGAGATTTGCAGAAAGGATTTTGCGGTAACCTATGAATTTCATGTGGTACACAATGACTTCCCTATACCATGCAGCGGAATCATAGGGATAAATTTTTTGAAAAATTTCAATTGTAGCATTGACTTTATAGAAGACAAAGAATGTCTTATTATGAGACCTAGAGATTTTCGAACCCTAACGATTCCGATACATCACACGTACACTGATGACTACGTCATTCTACCACCAAGAGCGCAGGTAATACGTAAAATACCATTTAACACTCAGCATGAGGAACTACTGGTATTGAACCAGGAAATAAAACCAGGCGTATACATTGCAAATACATTAGTTCAAGGCAATAACGCGTATGTTAGAATTCTTAACACCAACAAGGAAATTATAACACTAGATATTAATGACATTAGAACTGAAAATTTGGACGAATATGATGTTATATATCCGAATAACGAGCAGAAAATTGACAATAGGAAAGATAAAATCTTGGAAAAATTATCGAAAAATTTCCCTAAGGAATTCAAAAGTGAACTCACGACATTGTGCTTAAATTATTCTGACATCTTCGCTTTAGAAACGGAGACAATTTCCACGAACAATTTTTACAAACAACATTTAAGGCTAGGTGATAACACACCAACATATATAAAAAATTATAGAATCCCACATTCACAGAAATTAGAAGTTAATAGACAAGTTAAAAAGTTAATAGACGATGATATAGTAGAACCATCAACTTCAGAATACAACAGCCCATTATTGATAGTACCGAAGAAAGGACTCCCGAACTCAAATGAGAAAAGATGGCGATTGGTTGTAGACTACCGACAAGTGAATAAAAAATTTTTAGCGGATAAATTCCCACTTCCAAGAATAGAGGACATTCTGGATCAATTGGGTAGAGCAAAGTACTTTTCGTGCCTCGACTTAATGTCAGGTTTCCATCAAATTGAGCTACATGAAGATTCAAGAGACATCACGTCATTTTCAACTGAAAATGGCTCTTATCGTTTCAAACGACTCCCTTACGGACTAAAGGTAGCTCCAAATTCGTTTCAACGTATGATGACTCTAGCATTCACTGGTTTGAGACCATCACAAGCATTCCTATACATGGATGACTTAGTTGTGTTGGGCTGCTCTGCAAAACATATGTTGAACAACTTAACAGATGTTTTTGATCTTTGCCGAAAACACAATCTAAAGTTGCATCCGGAAAAATGCACATTTTTTATGCACGTGGTGACTTACCTAGGGCATAAATGCACCAATGAGGGCATTCTACCAGATGATGGAAAGTATTCGGCAATTAAAAATTACCCAGTACCATCGAATGCAGATGAGGCCAGAAGATTCATTGCTTTCTGTAACTATTACAGAAGGTTTATTGGCAATTTTGCTGATTACTCCCGTCATATAACAGGACTTACGAAAAAGGGAGTAGAATTCTGTTGGACGACCGAATGCCAACAATCTTTTGAATATTTGAAAAACGCTCTACTCAGCCCACGGATACTACAGTATCCGGACTTCACTAAGGAATTTTGTATCACAACGGATGCAAGTAAACATGCATGCGGTGCAGTTTTGACACAGGAGTATAATGGTAGACAACTACCAATATCATATGCTTCGAAATCTTTTACCAAAGGTGAAAGCAATAAATCGACAATTGAGCAGGAACTCACTGCAATTCATTGGGCAATCCAATACTTTAGACCATATATATACGGTAAACATTTTTTGGTAAAAACAGATCATCGGCCATTAACTTACTTATTTTCCATGAAAAACCCCAGCTCAAAGCTGACTAGAATTAGACTAGATTTAGAGGAATACGACTTTACAGTCGAGTATCTCAGAGGCAAAGATAATTATGTAGCAGATGCACTATCAGGTATAACGATAGATGATCTGAAGAATATAAATGTGAATAAAGCAGTTTTCAAGGTAACAACGAGATCAGCTACGGCAAAATTAGACTTAAATAGAAATAACAATGAAAATGAAAATAATCAGCATTTAACGTACAATAAGCCCAATATATTTGAAGTCATAAACCCATCTGACGTCAGGCGATACCATAAGCTCGAGATGACTTCAGACCATTGTTTATTGAAACATGGCAAAAGGAAAATAGAGAAAATATTAATAAATGATTTATTTACTAAAGGGAAAATTGACTTCGGACAGTTATTCCCCAGGTTAGAATCACTAACCGGTAAATATAAGATAAATAAAGTACGAATGGCACCTAATGAGAAAATTTTCGAATTTGTCTCAATGCAAGATTTTAAGGCCAAGGGCAATATATTTTTGGATAAATTAAGAGTAGCGCTACTCCCAAAGGTGACCAAGCTGAATAATAAGAATGAAATAAATAAGATAATACAACAATATCATGATGACCCAATACAAGGAGGTCATACAGGTATAACAAGGACAATTGGGAAAATAAGACGATATTTCTACTGGCCGAAAATGATCAAGTCGGTATCAGATTACATAAGATCTTGTAGGAAATGTCAATAGTCCAAAACCACTAAACATACGAAAATACCAATGACTATAACGGACACTCCGATCGATGCTTTCGATACGGTCTTGGTAGATACAATCGGACCACTCCCAAGAACGGAAGATGGTTTTGAATATGCAGTCACCATAATATGTGACCTGACAAAATACCTGGTAACAGTGCCAATACGCGATAAAAGCGCGAAAACGGTATCCAAGGCTATATTTGATTCATTTATATTGGCTTATGGCCCGATGAGGACGCTCATTACGGACATGGGTACAGAGTACAAGAACAGTATCTTAAATGAGATATGCAAATATATGAAGATTGATAAGGTAACGTCTACAGCGCACCACCACCAAACGCTAGGAACGGTAGAAAGAAGCCATAGGACTTTCAATGAATATGTACGTTCCTACATATCAGTTGAAAGGGATGATTGGGATGAATGGCTGAAGTACTTTACGTACTGTTTTAACACGACACCTTCAGAGGCCCACGGATACTGCCCATTTGAGTTAGTTTTTGGAAGAATCCCATATGGATTCAATAGACTTAACAATATAGATAGAATAGATCCAATATATAACATAGAAGACTACAGTAAGGAAATAATATATAGATTAGAAGTAGCGCGTAAGAAAGCTAGGGATAAACTTATTAGAAATAAGGTATATAATAAGAATAGTTATGACAAAGGTATAAATGAATTAGATATAAAGGTAGGAGATAAGGTATTGCTTAGAAATGACACAGGACATAAATTAGACAGTAAGTATACCGGTCCTCATCTTGTGGAAAGTATAGAGGACAATGGGAATATAGCAATAAGATCAAAGAAAGATAAAAAACAAATAGTACACAAAAACAGACTGAAAACATATCATGAAAAATAAATACTTAATATCCCAAAAATTTTAATCTGTTATTCTTCACAAAATAAATTTGACTAAATAGAAAATTTTTTTTTTTTTTCTCAAAAATCTCCAAATAATTAATAAAATCATAATATGTACACGTATTATTTGGTAAATTATTCCGATAAAATTTTTTTTTATATATACAAGATTCTTAAAAATATAGAAATAATAATGATATTTAACAAAATTTATATGAAATATTTTAAATCTCCAAATAACAATAATGTAAATTTTAAAAATTTCTTAATTTTAATTTTTTTTCTCAACTTATATAAAATTATTTTCTAAATAAAAGTCTCAACATAATTAATTAAAATTAGTAAAACCATATGTATTAATTACTAAATCACTATAATTTTAATTTGACAAAAAATATTAATATGAAAAATTTAAAAACTTTAACTTAATTTTTTTTAAAACAATAATGTATATTAATCATATACATGTAAAATATTAAATAGAATGCTAAGATCACTCTAATTAAAAAGGGAGGTGGCATAGCCATCATATTAAATATATATTAGTTGAATAATCTTAAAAACTTTAACTAAATAATCTTAAAATATAAATAATCATATTAAATATGTATTAGTTGAATAATCTTAAAAACTTTAACTAAATAATCTTAAAATATATTACAATAAATAATCATTTTAGATATATATTAGTTCAATAATCTTAAATACTTTAATTAAATAATCTAAAAAAAATACACTACAATAAATAATACAACTTAATCATTTGTGTGTAGTTAGAATCATTTTATTTTAAATATATGTTAACCAAATAACCTAGAAATTTGAAAATTTACCCAATAATGTTAATTTAATAATCCTAATGTAATTATTCATAAGCACAACAATGAAAATATTAATTTTTAAAAGGAACCAGACATGTCAATAATTACAGACTAGATTTAAATTAAATTACTTAGTTCTATTATCACATCATTATATATGTTTAACTCCTGAATGTCTTAAGTACAGAAATCCAGAAAGCACGACAACTAATTTTATGAATGACAAGATCATTCAAATTAAAAAGGGAGGTGTAGCATAATTGCATTCATAAGGTGCACGATAACTTTATTTAGTCACTACTAAATAAAGTTGTCCAAAATATGTGCAATTACAAAACATTCGCTGACACGGAACTACATTAAAGTTCAATGCCCATACGCTGTGCATTGAACTATACAATTGCCGATACAGCGAATGTTTTGAGTTATAAACATTAGCACCATACCACGAAATTGTTGTTGGTTGTTTTCGTGATTTCTGCTGTGTTATGCTTTCGGAGTATAACACAGAGAAAACAAATAAACCTACATGTATGTATGTATGTATATTTTGTTTATTCTGGTTTTATATTATTATTAATATAAAAAGAAATAAAAACATAATAAAGAGAATCATTAATCATTATTCATTGGATTGTAACAAGTAAACAATCACATTAAAAAAGTGCGTGTTTTAATTAAATAGAAGTTTGAAAACATTTTAATATCCTTTTACTTTTTACAATGTATATGTAAATATATTACACACAAAAATACAACATCAAACGTTATTTTTGTGTTTTTCTCTTTAAATAAATTTATACTTAAAATTTTTTTTGCTAAATTTGCATTGTTTTTTTTTATTAACAACTAGGTATTTTAGCATTATTTGCTTTAGATGCTGGTGAATTTTTACTCCCTTTACATATATTAACTCGTAGTGTCTGCTTGTCGAAAAAATTGTGGATCGATTTTAACCCCTTTCCCGTGACCCATTCGATCTGAAATTTTGCAGACAGGCTCGTGGTAACAACAGTAATGATCTAACAAATTTTTTTAGTGATGCCAAAACAATGGAAACTTTTAAAATTTTCTACCAGAGCTAATAAAAAATGTACAAAGGGTTAGTTTTTATTATATTATTACCACAACGACCACAAAAACAACAAGTCCAGCTCTGACAACAACACAACATTTAGAATAACAACAAGAACAATATAGAAATATCATATTTTTCATTTTTTTTTTTAATTTTTCAGAGATTTCCCTGGTCCTGTTCCTCCGATTTTAATGATTTTTGAAACAGAAATCTTCCCATGAATTTGGTTAATCATCTTCACTAAAAATGATCACTGTAGCTGCACGATTGAGGTCGTGATCGTGACAAGAACAGCATAGAAAATTATATTTTTTCAAGACTTTTTTAGTTCTTCATTCAAATCTCGGGTCGTAATCGACCGATTTTAAAAAATTTGATTATGTGAAATATGATTCCAAAAATATTTTGAAATAAAAATTTAAATATGATAAAGTTTTTCATTGAATTACTTATAGGTTTTATAAAACCATAAGGCTTTTGGTTTGTTAATAAAAATTTAAATGTTCTTAAACTAGTTCTGTCAATAGCAAATAAATACACATTTTTCCTTATCTGGTAACTTTTTTTAAATAAATAAAATGTATAGTGTCTTTTTAGGCTTCAATAAATCATAATGTTGCCACCTCTTTCAAATATGTTAATAAATAACGAAAATAAAGTTGGTAAATCTGTTAAAATAATGCTAAAATAACGGGATCTGCTATATAATGAGGAAAAATGTTGATGAATCTGTTTAAATAATGCTAAGTAACGGGAAAATTCAAACTTAACGGAATAAAAAAAAGTGGTGAGTTGTTTTTTTTTTTTTTTATAACAATCTAATCTCGTTATATGCAGTAGAACATCACGAATTCAAAAAAAAGTTATGTCTTTAATGTTTTTGCTAAACATTGCCAAATTTAACATGACTAATAGTATTGCTAACTATAAGTAAAACGAATATGGGTGTGAGTTTTTGTTAGTAAACAATTTTAAGTTAAGCTTTTGGTTTGTTAAATAATATGGAAACATTTTTAACAGAGGGCGATACAAAAAAAATTGCTTAAAATAAAATGAATAATAATAGTCAGAGGACGATTCAAATCTGAATGAAAAACTGCATTTAGGATTGTGACTTTGTTAAAAAATAGTGTTGCCAGCCCAAAACACTGCGAAATTCAACATAACTAATAGTATTGCTAACAATGAGTAAGGTGAATATGGGTGTGAGATTTGCTAAACATTAGGTTTTCAACTCTAAGTAAGGTGAATATGATTGTGAGTTTTTGCTTAACGTGGTAAATATGGTGGCGCCCTTTATGATACTACTTGCGGTGACAATTGGAACTAAATCAAATCATCCAAATGTACTGAAAAAGTGGTTTAGAACCGGCACAACTATACTACAGAAACAGTTTCTACAAATAATTGTTATAAGCAAAAACTTATTCTGAGTAACAAAACACCGAGCTATATAAAAAAAACTATAGAATACCACACGCTCATAAAGCGGAAATTAATAGACAAGTTGAAAAACTGGTAAATGATGGGATAGTAGAACCATCGACTTCGGAATATTATAGCGCTTTACTACTAGTACCAAAAAATCTTTACCGGACTCAAAGGAGAAAAGGTGGCGATTGGTAATCGACTATCGCGAACTGAATAAAAAATTAGTTGCAGACAAATTCCCACTACCAAGAATGGACGATATTCTTGACCAGTTAGGACGGACAAAATATTTTTCATGCCTAGACCTATTGTCTGGATTTCACCAAGTAGAATTGCATGAGGATTCAAGGGACATAACATACTTTTCCACCGCCAATGGTTCTTATCGTTTTAAGTAGTATATAAATAACTTTTTAGTACATTTTAATTTGGCAGCACTGGTTTTTTAGGGTTGGCAATACAATTTTTTTTTTTAGCAAAGTCACACCCCTAAATGCAGTTTTACTTACCCTTTTAACATGGCACCACTTTTTTTATTCCGTTAAGTTTGAACTTTCCCGTTATTTAGCATTAGTTTAAAAGATTCATCAACCTTTTTCTCATTACTTAGCAGATTCCCGACCATTTACCTATTGTTTAATAGATTCGTAACCCCTTTCCCGTTATTTTAGCGTTATTTTAGCAGATTCATAACCCTTTTCCCGTTATGTATTAATATATTTGGTAGAGGTGGCTAGACTATGATTTAGTAAAGCCTAAAAAGACACTATACATTTTTTTTATTTAAAAAAGTTTGCCAGATAAAGAAAAATGTGTATTAATTTGTTATTGACAGCACTTTTTTAGTAAGCAGAACCGCTATGTGCATATCAAGTTCTTTTAGGGTGGCAACACTGGTTTTGGCTGGTAAAACTTTTTTCAGTAAAGTCACAAACCTAAATTTAGTTTTTCATCCAGTTTTGAATCGCCCTCTGGCTATTAATATTCATGTTCAGAAACCTAAATGCGGTTTTTTTTAAAGCAAATCTCGAACCCATATTCGCTTTGCCTATAGTTACAACACTATTAAACTATTTTTCGTTATTTATTAATATATTTGGTTGAGGTGGCAACATTATGATATATTGAAGCCTAAATAGACACTATACATTTTTTTTTTATTAAAACAAAAGTTACCAGATAAGGACAAATGTGTATTTATTTGGTATTGGCAGCACTTTTTTGAGTAAGTAGAACCACCGAGGTCGCTGTCTGTTAAACAAAATCTCAAAGCTTTTCGATCGCCCTCTGACTTGGAGTATACAGTAGAAGGTGATAGAAATTAAAAATTGTTCACTCTTTTTTTATTAACTGTTTTATTTGAATTTAAAATTTTTTACATTTGATATATTATAGTAGAAATACATTAGTTTTTCAGCTTCTTCTTCTTTCCTTTCTCTATCCATACACGAACAAGTGTCTGGTCCACATGAAATATTTTCATTTGACCAAACGCAATCCTCATAATGTTCACCATATTTATTTTGTATTGTTTTCAAATTTTTTATATGTTCCAGGTGTGATTGAATATTAATAAGTTTATTTTTATGTTCATCGTAAATAATATTTGTGAATAATTTAAGGAAGTTGTATATCTCTTTCAGTATCATGTTGATTGTATATTATATTATATATACATTTAACTAAAATACATCTGCTATTTATATAAATTTGTATGTCTGTTCACATTTATATATAAAATCTTTTTTTTTTTCAAAATATTGTGAAATCACATAATCATAGTTGGCCGCATAAACACAATTAGGGTTAGTTATGCTTATCATATTACATATGCATGTGTCTGTTTCTATTGAAGTATACAAAAAATTCATTCTATGCAATAATTGTTTAACACTATTGATCTCTTTAATAATCATGTAGGACTTTTATGGTTTTTATATGTTTAAAGTTGAAAATAATTAGTTCTCATACTACTTAAGTAGTATAATTTTCACTCAAATGAGGAAAATTATATAAAAAGACTATGATTGATTTCTAACGATTGTAGTCATAAAGATAACACCGCTCAATTAACAATCTTTAAGATTGTAAGATTTTTTTAATATCTATATGTATTTTTATTCATTTAATAATTTAATTTTATTTTTCTTTTTTAGAATTATGGAAATAATCAATATTACAGGAACAGATGACTTACCACAAAAAGTTGTGAAATTTCAATGGAAAGATACAACTTATGGATGTAAAGTAGCTGTATATTTGGATAATAATAAATGGTTTTATTTTCCACCAAGACTAACTAAATAAAGCATTATTAAAGCAAGATCCTTATTTAACAATGATGAATGAAAAGAGTTGGACTATTAACTTTAGAGGAAGAGATACACCAAATGGATTAGCAATATTTGATTTAAAATTTGATTTAAACAAAGTTAACTTTCATTTTATTATATTAAAATATTTAAACAATTGCAAATAATAAATATATTAGCAATTATGATTCTACTAAAGAATCAAATTATTTAATTTATTTAGATGTTAACAATTTATACGGTTACGCCATGTCACAATATATCCCCTATAAAAACTTTGAATGGGTTGAAAACATTGCAGATTTTAATGTTAATGATATAGAAGATGATTCGCCATTAGGCTATATATTAGAAGTAGATTTACAATACACGAACATCACAATGATTTACCATTTTGTGCAGAAAATAAAAAAAAATTAAACCATGAAACAAACCAAATTATTAACAGACTTGAATGACAAAACAAACTATGTGATACACTATAGAAATCTAAAACAATGTATTAAACATGGTCTTATTTTGAAAAAAATTCATAGAATTCTCCAATTTAATCAATCGGACTGGTTAAAGAAGTATATTGATGTAAATAATCATCACAGAACTTTAGCAAAAAATTCAATTGAACAAAATTTTTTCAAATTATTAAATAATGCAGTATATGGTAAGACTATGGAAAATGTTGATAAAAGAATAGATTTTAAAATAGTGTGTGCATGGGAAAATAAAGGAAAGAGGTTGGGAGCTAGAGCTTTTATAGCTAAACCCAATTTTCGTAGTCTGTTGAAATTTCATGATGAAATGGCTGCAATTCAAATGAGTAGATTGCGAACTGAATATAATAAACCAATTTACGTTGGTTTTTCAGTTTTAGAAATTTCAAAATGGAAAATGTATGACTTTCATTACGATTACATGGAACCTAAATATCAGGAAAACTTAAATCTAAATTATATGGATACTAATTCTTTTATTTATGATATCAAAACAAATGATTTATATGATGATATTCGAAATGAAATCAGTTCACATTTCGATACATCTTCATATCCAAAAGATAATATTTATACCCTATACCACTATGTGATGTCCATCCGTCCGTCCGTCCTTCTGTGTGTCCATGTAAAGCTTGTAATCAAACTGCAGGTCGCAAATATGAATATATTTTGATGAAATTTGGTATATAAGCTTTTATCGGCCATAGGATGAAATTGTAAGAATCGGTCCATGTTTAGACCTAGCCCCCATACAAATGAACCCTATGAAATCGACTTAAATTGCCATAAGATCCAAATTATCATATAAATCTAAGTCAAATTGGGTTTGTATGTGTTTATTACATCCACTAATTAGTAGTCCAAAAATGATCCCTATGGGACAACTCTTAGTTATAGGCCCCATATAGAGCTGCTTCCCGATCTTCACTTAAATCTATCAAAAAACAAAAATATTGCACTGATTCTTCTCAAATTTTGTTTGTATAAATTTTTGCAAAATACAAAAGACTTTACCAAACATGGTCAGGATCAGTCCATTTTTGGGCCTAGTCCCCATATAGATGTATCATCCGATATGAACTTTTTCATATCTGCAGCCAAAAAAATTAATAAAAATCCCACTCAAATTTGATTTATGCTTATTTTCTATATCCAGTTAGTTGGGCCTGAGAGATAGGGTCTCTAAACGCATGGTATAGGGTATCATATAGTCCATTGTTAAATAAAAAAGTTTTAGGCATGATGAAAGATGAGTGTAATGGCAAATTAATTAAGGAATTCATTGGTTTGCGAGCAAAAGTGTATTCTATAAAAATAGATAGGGAAGAAAAAGAATTTGAAAAATTAAGGGTGTTAAAAAATGTGTAACAAAAAGACTTACATTTAATGTTTGTTCGAAAAAAAATTGTATTATGATTCAATGTATATATTTAGATCTAAGGTTCATCAAATTTGTACACAACATATTAACAAATTAGCATTAAGTTATTTAGATGATAAGAGATAAATTAGAGACAATGGTATTAATACATTTGCATGGGGTCATTTTTATGTAGATATGTTAAAAGATATACATTAAAATCTATGTAAATTTTATGATGTTTGAAAAAATAAAAAATTAATTAATAATAATAATAATACAAAATCAATTTTGTTTTTATTTCAAATTATATATGTTAAAAGAAAGGTAATTTAAACATAAATTGAAACTGTTTGATTTTATTATATATTTTGCCATTTTACATTTTCAGGAATAAACCCTAATTCTTTTTTTGATTTCTAGTTCGAGGTGAATATTTATAAGGTTATGTTGATTGTTTAAGGTTCTCATCACTCGATAATTTTCTAAACTTCGATGATCCTTTATTTGAAAAATCTTTAAGACGTTTAGCTGCCGATGATGCTGATCCCTGATTAATTTTATGTATTGTTGTATCCATATCCATAAAATCGTCTTCATTTGCACCTTTATAATCAAAAACTTGCTCTGGTAGATTAAAATTGGCTTGAGAACCAACATTTTTTTATATATTCTTCTTGTCTGAGTTTCTTTATCACGCAAGTTTTTCCATTTATTTTCATCCACCTTGTTCTTTGAAATATTAATATTTTGTTTTCTAATTAGAAATTTTGCTAATCCTTGTTCGATTTCATACCACTTACTAATATCTTAACGTGAGTGAGAAGCATAGATTGGAAGAAGTTTACGTTTTTAAAAATCCGAATCGGATATTTGTTTATTAAATTTATCAAATGTATTTGCATCTCGAATAATTAGTTTTGATAATATACTTGACATTTTCTAAAATTTTTCCAATAACACCACTTAAAACTGAAAAAATTATTATTGGTAGAAATCCTCCTTTTTGAATGAGATGTTTTCTCTGAACAAACTTTTCTAATTGTGTTTTTATATGGTTTTATTTTAAATTAAACTTTTTTATTAATTTTATGAGTTTTCTGCATAATATTAAATGAAATTTCATGTAAAGTTTTAATAACATCATCAACATTTTTCAATAATGCTTTTCTTAGTAAGAAGAGAATATGTTTGTTTTCCTTCAACAATTTTAGATTGGATGTCATCATTAATTTGTGTAAATATAGTACATTATAATGGATTAAAAATGCCAGTTCTAAATCTTAATGCGTTGTGTATTTGTTGAGTAAGATCCATCAATAAATAACCATGGGCATGAAGTGTACATTTATTATACGAGCCCAAACGCATAAGAGTACGTCCACCCATTAGTTTGTTCTACAAATAAATCTAAATGTTTCGGTACGATTATTGTTGTATTAAAATTGAAAATATTTTTGCATGAAAAATTAATTTATTTTCTTTTAAAATAATATTATAAAAAACAATAACAAAACAATTTGAACGAAAACAAAACAACAATAACAAATCAAGTACAACAGCAAATTAGTACGTCTGGCTGCAGCAGCCGGCAAAAGAGTACGTCTAGTATTGAGTAACTAACTGTACAATGAACCGTTTTATTTTTTATTGCAAATTCTTTTAAAAGAAGAGTTCTTTGTGTTTATATGCGACGTTACTTTGTCATTTTCAATTAATATCCGTCAGTATGGTACGTGGAAAGCCAATTTGCAGCGATATAAGAAAATTAATAATCGAAGACAATTGTAATGGATTATCGGGCTACACTATTGCCAAAAGATTGAATTTATCACGTTCTACGGTAAAAACAATTATTACACGTTAAGCAACCCCTGCCGAATCGCGTGTTCTAAAAAAAATTGTTAAGAAAAATCGCCGGGCTACAACTAGAGAAATTGTGTCTGAATGGAATTTGGCAATAAAAAAAAAAGTATCACCAGATACCTGCAAAAGAACTTTCAAGAGGTTAGGGTACAAATTTTATAAGGTGTGTTTGAATATGGTGTATTTGATTATCTTTCATAATTTTATATAATTTTTGTTCGGTGCATTTAGGCAAAAGAAAAACCACTATTGACTGGGATTCAAAAAAAAAAAAAAAGAGTTGAATTGCAAAGGAGCATAAAAATTGGACAAAACGACAATGGGACTCAGTAATCTGGAGTGATGAAGCACGATTTGAGGTGTGTGTTGGTGATTACCGAAAACGAATAATCCGAACCAGCGATGAAGCGTTTCATCGGGATTGTTTGAAACGAACAGTAAAATTTCCTGGTTCGTTGATGGTGTGGGTTTGCATGTCCAGTAGAGGAGTTGGAAAACTTACTGTTGTTGATGGAATTATCAACGCTGATAAGTACCAGGACATGCTCCGAAACAATCTGCTTCCCTCTATAGCTAAAATAGGTGCTGCAGAAGGTGAGTATGTATTCCAACAGGATGGTGCTCCTTGTCATACTGCTCGGAGTACGAAAAGTTGGTTTGAGCAGCGAGAAATTCCAATCATGAAATGGCCATCGAGTAGTCCCGATCTGTCCCCTATCGAATCCTTGTGGGGTATCATGAAACGGAAATTAAGATCAAGTCCAGCAAGAACAAAAGAGTCCTTGCGTGAAAACTTTATGAAATTTGGAACTCCATTAGTCAGGAGGATTGTGAGAGACTTGTATCAACACTCCCTGATAGGATTGAGCAAGTTCTAAAAAAGAAAGGTGATGCTACACAGTACTAGACGTACTCTTTTGCCGGCTGCTGCAGCCAGACGTACTATTTTGATGTTGTACTTGATTTGTTATTGTTGTTTTTTCGTTCAAATTGAAGTTTTTTTGTTATTGTTGTTTATAATATTATTTTGCAAGAAAATAAATTAATTTTTCATGCAAAAATATTTTCAATTTTAATACAACAACATTCGTACCGACACATTTAAATTTATTTGTAGAACAAAGTAATGGGTGGACGTACTTTTATGCGTTTGGGTGGTATATCTCAACTAAAGCTTTTGAATTCTCTGGATATATTTGACGAGCTAGACATTGAAATTGTAATTCATCTCTTGGATTTTTAAACATGACTATATATTTCGAATTTAATGAAATATCTCTTGAATAAGTTCCTTTATGAAGGATGTTTTTTGTTACTAATACAACACATAATTTTCTGTGGTGAGAACCTTTAGTGAAAAGTTCACAAACTTTTTTATTACAAGATTCAAGCATTAAGTCATCTAAAATTATTAAAGTGTTTTCATCATCATTAGTAATAAAATTTTCAGGTATTCCTTCTATGAATTCTACATTTTTAATTGATGGAAGTGCATTTTGTTCCGCATAACACCAAATAACACTGTGGCACTTAACTTAAATCACTCACAAAATGAAATAAGTTCCAAAAAAATTAATAGCGAATTTTATCACGACCGAGCGAAAATTAAAAGACATCAGCTTCGGCTGAGTTTCGAGTCTTAACTGAATCTTCATTTTTGAAATTAGTTCGCTTGTACGAAATAAAAAAAAATCACTACATGTGCGGTGGTTGAAAACAAAAAAGTTGTTTTACTAATTCCTAATTCTTGGAACTTCCCTTTTTAATTACTTCTACCTAAATTGCTATTTATTTAATGGTTTTAGGATTTTTAACGCAAATTATCGACTAAGACCATTTTCTTTTCAAATGAAATTTATTGAAGAAACTGAGAAGCATATTATAGATCAAACAGAAAGCAAAAAAGACTTAGTTTTGTGGAAAATATTTTCAAAAAGCATGGAAAAAAAATAATTTTTCCAACATTTTGCTTCATAAGCACCACTATAGCCAAAAAACCATATAAACAATATGCTGAAAATCGGCATTAAACAAACGCCGCGATACGGGTCTTCTAATTTAGCCTCAATTTTCACCCCTCACTCTCAGAATCGACCTTACTTTTGCTTAACTGAATTTGTTCCACAATGTAATTCTATCCACCTTATTAGAAATTAAATGCTGGTTTTTAATTAAATTTATAATAAATGTGGATTTTCCACAACCGGAAGGTCCACAAACCGTCATTGTAAATGGGTATATAAACCGTTGAAACATGTTTTCACTTTCATAACTATATAAAATTTGAATGAATCCAATCCTATCTAAACTTTGTATAAAATATGAGTAAAGAAATTCTTGTTACTGAACTTCAACGCCAAGCCATAAAAAACTTTAAACGACGTCGGTTTATTCAAAAGGGTATTTTAGATACATGGCAAATCGATTTAGTGGAAATGATACCACATGCAAAAACGAATAAAGGTTATAAATATATGATGACAGTAATTGATGTTTTTTCAAAATACGCTTATGCTTTACCCGTAAAAACTATATCGGGTATTGATATTACAAATGCATTCAAAAAGATAATCGAGTTAAACAAAAATAAATGTCCAAAAAACCTTCATACTGATCAAGGAAAATAATTTTTTAATAAAAATTTTCAAAAATTAATGAATGACTTAAATATTAACCATTATCATACATATTCAAATATGAAAGTATCTATAGTTGAAAGATTTAACAGAACATTACAAAATAAAATGTGGAAGAAATTCAGTCTTCAAGGAAATTATAAGTGGTTACACATTTTAGAAAAATTATTAAAAGATTATTATTCTTCATATCATCGAAGTATTAAAATGGCACCGAAATTAGTTACAAAGAACAAGTAAGAGTGTTAAATTCGGCTGTGCCGAATCTTTAATACCCTCCACCTCGGTTTGAGTATTGATAATAAATGTAAACAAAATATTGGAAAAAGTAAACTATTTGTTAAACTTAATACGAAATTATTTAAGAAAATTCTTTGGGTTGGTTTTCGTCTTTTCTATTATTTCGGATTTATTTCGGTGTTTGCTTTTTGGTCATCGTGGTTGCTGATCGCCATGCATTTAGGTTATATACCTATATGCATGCGTTTCCGGTTATATGACATAACTTCTCGTTTAATTTAGTTTTTGCTAATTGAATAGCTCGCCCTAACCTCCATTGCAAAGGTAATGGTTGTGTAGAGTGGCTATATGCATTAAATCGTGCTAATTGGAGATGGCTGTATAGTTTCTTTTAACTGGCCAAATATTTCTTCATTGTGGCCATATAGGTCGGATGGAGTAACAAAATAATAACCAAAAAGAAAAAAGAAGCTCTCTCAACTTTTTTTTTAAATATTGCCATATTTTGAAAACATAGAGAATAAATTTATAATAATAAATAATCAAATTAGGAAAAAGTCCCAAACATTTTAAATAAAATAATTTAATGTTATCTTTATTTTCTGAAAAACTTCAAATTTTCATCCAAAAAAAATTGTGAAAATTTATATATAAAAAATAACATTCTCATCAAATTACGTTTACTTATGTAACAATTTTTATGTTAGCAATTCTTAAATATCATTTGAGGTTTTCTTAAATTCATTGAATTTAAATTAATATTTTCTGTAGTGCGATTCTGCAAATTTCAAATTCAACGATCTGACAATCGTAAAATATATCGAAAGCTATTGTTGTTTGCACTGAGGATTAACTGATTCACTAAGTACATACATACATCTTAACGACAGTCGACAAATCTGTTTTTCTATTTATTTAAATTGTAAACTAGTGGCACCTCTGTCAATATAAGCGAAAAACACAAAGAATAGAAAAAAACAAATTACTTCGTGTTTGACAGGATGATTTTATGTTTATGTTTAATATCTTTATTTTTTTTACTAATATTTCTGTTTATTTATTTGAAAAAGAAATAATGAATTGAATATGCTATATAATTCTTTTATTTATATAAAAAGGTTTTTTAATAAAAGCAAAATATTTTTACTATTTTATGATTTTTATTTATAAATTGAATAAACAACACAAAAATGGTTGTCGTTTAGATAACAACAACAGCTGACTTTAACAATAGCGAACATAGTTTAAAAATTTTACTGATAATTTTGCAATTTTCTTTTTTTTACGATACGACTATCGTTAAAAGAAGTTACTGAATCACGGTACTGAAAAGTTATTAATATCTCCTGAATGGCAATATTTTTTTTTTAAATGTAAACATATTTGGTGTTTTTTTTTTTGGAATTTCAATTTGTGTTTAACGAATATAATTTATATATTAAAGATGCAATTGATTTCTTCTAAATTTAAAATTATTATTTCCGATGTTTTGATATGATTTTCTGAAATTCAATTAATATTTTCTAATATATAATTGGAAATTTTTATTTCAGTTTTTATAAGAATTGATATTTTCTTAAATTTGAATGGAAAATTTAAAAAGTGCAATTTTGAATTTATGTGAATAATAATGCTTTATTAATTATAAACAATTTTTAAAAATTAGATGTAATCGCAATCAGATATTTTGTAGGTAAAGCAGAATAATAGTTCTGTATAACTATGTAGAACTGTTTTGAAAGCAAAAAACTCATTGATAACTACAACCTAATATCACAGACATCATAGTATGACTGAATAGACGGAGTTTGTGTCATTTTTATCTTCTTTGGAATTCATCGATACGTCATCTGTTTGTTGGATCCTTAGACTTTCTAACATCAGTCTTTTGCTCTCTTTTCTCTCGATGTTAAGTATTTTTGAAAGTCTGCTTTATTTTTGTTGTGTTAAATGCTGCGCTAAAGCTGTAGTCTCTCTTTTGTTCCTGTAGTCATTTTCGTGTTCGCGTACTCTTGTGTTCAATGCTCTTTTTGTCGTACCAATGTATTTTAAATTGCAGTTTTCCCCTTCTTTGCCTTTGCATGTGATTTCATAGACCACGTCACTTTGTTCCATTGTTGGTGGACGTGGTCTATGAAATTACGCTTTAGCGCAGCATTTAACACAACAAAATCATAAAGCAGACTTTCAAAATGTAAAAATACTTAACATCGAGAGAAAAGAGAGCAAAAGACTGATGTCAGAAAGTCTAAGGATCCAACAAACACATGACGTATCGATGAATTCCAAAGAAGATAAAAAATGGTACAAACTCCGTCTATTCAGTCATACTATGATGTCTGTGATATAAGGTTGTAGTTTTTTTGATTTTATTATGTTTTGTTTCATTATAAATGTTTTAATTTAACGTAATTTTAAGTATCTGACAAACTTTTCAGTGCATTTTAATATATATAAAAAAATTTTAGTAAGTAAAAATTAAAAAAATATTTTGTAAAATTTGTTGAAAAAAATGTTCACCCAAAATTGTTTTTAGTTAAATAAAATAAAACACCCTGAGGATGTCTGAAAATCAGACGAAACGTCGGTGGAAAATGGAATAAAAAAGCATCTTATTCGCATTAAAAAAATTACCAAGAAGCTCAAATAAACAATCGAACTAAAAAAAAAGAAATAACTATTCCCTACAAGAAATGAATGACTGAAACTAACACATAAACAATTTTTGTACTAACTCACTTGCAGTTTGTTTCTTTTTAAAAACATATGACTGTCATTGTTGCTGTTGTAGAGTTGTTTTTGTTAAGGTTTAGGAAAGGTAAGTAATTAATTAAATTAAAAGTTCAAGTTAATTTTTGTTGTTTCTTTAGGATTTTTCAAAATATGTCAGTGAATTCGTTAGTGCCATTCTCAATTGTGGTGGCACATCCCCCCATTATACCCTTCCACAATTTATTTTTTGCTCGCATGTGGCTTATTCCTGTTGGATCGTTAACTTAAGATATTGCTGTAGAATCTTCACAAACTTTCAATCTAGAACTTTTATACCTCTTAGGAAACGCATTTGTGTAAAGAATTATATTGTGCGACAATATGTTATATCCTGGATTTCGATTGTGAACGCTGTACCAGAAAATAATATGGTTATGTGAAACAACGCTGACACAGTTTATTAAATCGATTCGTAATGATTCCAGTTAAGTGCGCATGGAAGACACTATAAATATATTAATACATGCGCAATCACCAAATGAACTTATTAAGGTAATGCACTGACATTTTATTAAAAATTGTAGCTAGAAACAAAGTAAATCTTCCTTGCAGCATTTTACACTAATCCTTATATCTATCTTTCAGTCTGTTGCCATAACATGGATATGGGAGTTTGTTTTAATATTTAAATGTTTTAATTTATGCCATTCTGGAATATAGTGTCTGGAATATGATGTTGATAATATGAAATGAAATTAGTTTCTTCAAAAGAACAAAAATCTCAGAATATTGAACAAATTGATTTATGGAGGTATTATCACAATATCTCACACACCGTTCTGTACAAACAAAGGTAGCAGTATTTGAATGGATACATCATTTACTCATAAATTTTCCAAATGAATTGTATCTGGTTTGGCCGAAATTGTTAATTCACAACACTCAAAAGGTAAGCTTTAATATAAATTGTTGATATACATATATGTGTTATAATAAATTGTTTTCTTTAAGAAACTACTGATTGCACTAAGGCCCATTACCGGAAATTTCTATTCAGTTTAGGGATGTTTTATCTGTTTTAAGTTAAGCCCATTTTCCTGTTTCAACATTGTCTCAAAGTTATCACCACGTTTCGGAATTAGTGATATTGTTGTTTTTAATATTTAATGTTTATTTTTAATTTGATTTTTAATACAATAAATAAATAAATAAAAAAATAAGTCGTGTTACATTATAATCAAGCGTGACCGGTCAATGATGATGTATATATCCATCAAATATGACCGGTCAACGATGATATATATATCCATCATCGTTGACTACTAAACAGCGGTAGAGTGAGCAGTTCAGATATATGTTATATGGTTTACATACTTTCATAGGTTAGAGTAAGATGTAAAATCACATGTACACAAAAGTTTCGGTCAGCTTTGGCATATTTGCCTTAATAAAACGATAGAAATTTGTTCTACGCGATGATCGACACTTCAATCAGTAGTGACGGTCATATCACCGGTCAAGTGACCGTCACTGTTCCTGTAGGGTTGCAAAGCTAATTAGAACAAAAATTGTGGCGCCATCTACTTTGGCATAGTCACGCTGAGCAAAATGAAGTGACACTCTGTTAATGCAAAAGAAATGTATTTTCCCCACAACAAAATATTGCAGAATTTTATGAAAATAAAATAATTTACCGATTTATTTCTAAAATGTTACTATGAATATACATACATACATATATAAGTTAAGGTGAAAAACATTTTACTAAAATTTTTGCAACTCAATGTCTGCAAACATTTGAATTTCCGTTCCCATAACAAAATTCCCAATAATTGTTTTTATTTGGTTCACACCAAATATTTCTTTGGAAATTTGTTTGCGCTACAAAAAAAGGTAGAAATAGAATGAAATTAAATAAAGTAAAATAAAGTAAAATAACAACAATAATAAGAACATTTGTAAACTGCAATTCTGCAGTTTTACCTTGTAAGAAAAAACAACATAAATTAAGTATCTTTTGTATTTTTTAGTTTAGTTTATATTTTGGTTTTCAACAAATAAAAAGTAAGCTCATAGAGCTGAAAAAAGAATATAACTCGTGTTTTTCCTTTCAGTAAAAAAGGAATTCTACTCAAATTAGGAGCAGAAATAAGTGGCGCAAGAGCAAAATTAAGGACATAAAATAAAATTTTCTTTTTTTCGGTCCCCGGGAAAACAAAAAAGGAAAACTTTTTCGGTCACCGAACAAATAAAAGATTCGGTAAAGAAAAGAAAACAAAAATTATTGCATTTGAAACTTTAATTTATTGGTGAAAAAAATTATATATTAACTAAATAATTAACAACAAACAAAAAATATTTAAGTTATAAAAAATATATAAAAGTGTTAAAATCTCGAACTAACTGTAAATCTGGGAAAAGGTGCTTTAGTAGTGCAAACAAAAGAGAGACATTATGTGTCAGCCTTAACCAGTGAGTTTTATAGGAAAGCTTTAAATTACTAATTAAAAAGTAAAAAGTAAATCAGAATAGAAAAAGAAACTTTAACGCAAAATATTAAAAATAAACCAAAAGTGCTGGAAATACAAATACGACAACGAGAAAATTACTTGAACAGTCACACACCGAGCAGTAAGCAGAGGCAGCAAGAAAACAATTGGAGAAATACCAGAGACGACAACACAGCAGCTGCAGCAGAAAACAACATATCATCTAAGGTCAGATAAATTATAATTTTCATTCTTTATATAGAATAACTAACAATATTAAAATTGTTAATGGGAAGAAAAATTGTTAAATTATTATTGTAAAGAGAAAAAAAAAGATTTTGATTTTTATAAAATACCTTTCAAAAATTTGCTTTTTTTAATAACTAAGTTTTTGAAAAAATTGTTAATAAAATCTTAATTCAAATTAGAGTAATTTTTCAGAAAAAAAAGTAAACGAAAACTTTATAAAATACGTTTCTACACAAAAAATAATATAAATTTATTGCAAAAATTAACCTTAAAACAAAAACTAACTTTAAGAAAAAGTGACCTTTAAAAAAAAAAAATCAAAAAAACAAAAAAATCTCATTTTAAATAAAAGTATTTTAACAAAAATTCCACAAAAAAAAATAATTAAAACTTTTTATTAGGAAATAACTTTTCAAAAAAAAATCTTATTTCAAAATAACTAAATATTGGAAAAATTTTTTTTTTACTTATTGGGAAAAAGTGTAATTTAAATAAAACCCTATATCGAATAAAGGAAATTTTTTTTTAAATACTAAATTTTACTTAAAACTATTTTTACAAAAATTTAAAACATTTTTACTTTACCAATTAAAATTTTTCCAAAAAAATTAACTTATTCGAAATAAACAAACTAATTCAGAAAAACTGGTCAAAACCTTTATGTTGAAAAAAATATAAGATAAAATCTCTCATAATCGGGTCATTTAAATTTATAAATCTAAAGTAGTGCTTTTCTGTTTTGCATACGTTAGACCAAACACATTTTGTTAGGCTAGATAACAAAACAGGGGAACGTAGGAATTTTTTTTTACAACCTACAGGGAATAAATAACAGAAAATGGCTAACCCAAATAATCTACTTCGTCCCCCAATATTAAGCCCAAATCAAGTGGGAGTTAATGCCAATCAACAGGCAAACCCTGTGAACGGGCAACTTAACTTGGACGAACTAAGAACCTTAATAACAAATATAGCTTCAAACGTCCTAAGACAAGAAGGGCCAGAAGTAGTCCAACAAACCCTAAATGCTGATGCCAATTCAGCAAATATAACGGATCAGACTATAGATGAGAGGCATAGAAATAATTTAACAGACTTCGACAAAATTCCTGACGTAGTAAAGTGCTTGAAAGAATTTTCTGGACAACCAGGAGAATTCAACTCCTGGAGAAAGAGCGTAGATCGCATAATATCTATTTATGAATCGACAAAGGGAACCCCAAAATACTACGGGATATTAAGCACAATTAGGAATAAAATAATAGGCAATGCTGATTTAGCATTGGAGTCGTACAACACACCACTTGACTGGTCGGCCATAGTCAAATGCCTTACCATGCATTATGCCGACAAAAGAGATTTGTCAACTTTAGAATACCAAATGTCTACTTTGGTACAGGGAAATAAATCTATACCTGAATTTTACAAACAGATATACTCATACCTATCCCTCATCCTTAATAAAATAGGATGTCGAGAAATGTCCAACGACTCCCTACACATGATGACACAGACCTATAGGGACAAGGCATTGGATACCTTCATCAGAGGACTGAATGGAGACATGTCCAGATTATTAGGTATAAAGGAACCAGTAGACCTACCTCAAGCCCCACACCTTTGCCAGAAACTGGAAAATCAAAATTTTCGAACAAATCATGTTCAAAATTCGAGAAAACACCAACCTCCACAGATACCTCGTAGAAACTTTGTGCAACCACAAGGACAACCGTTTTACCCACAATTGGCTTACTTACCTCAGACAAGTCGCCAGCCCTGGCAACCTAGACAACAAGAATATAATTCTGGACAATATTATAGACATAGCTTACCACCTAGACCACCAAAACCCCAACAACGACCAGAACCCATGGATGTTGACCATAGCATGCATTCAAGACGAGTAAATTATATGAATAGACCATTTCGAAATCCCAATGATTTTCAATTAAAAAGACAGCAACCACCACAATCCACCGACCCACAAAGGAAGTATCAACGTACTTTCCACATAGGCACCGCGAATAATATAAATCCCGATTATCCACCCAGTGGGGACTATGAAAACTTAAAGAATTGTGAAGCAACTAACTACAATCAATATGATATACCAAATGACAATTATGAACAATATTTGACAAATGTGAATTGTGACCAAGATTCTGAAGACAGAGAATTCATGGAACCAACAGACATTAATTTTTTAGCATAATTAGCTCTTCGCTGCCGTATTTTGAAGTAAGAGCGGAGAGCGGGACCCTTTTGGTTGACACAGGCTCAAGCAAAAATTATTTAAGACCCCATTTAGCAAAAAAACGCATACCAAATGACAGACCTTTTTATGCTAAATCAGTTGTCGGTGATATTAAAATCTCAGAACATACACTGGTAAAACTTTTTAATCTTGAGGACGAAATCAAGTTCTTTTTAATGCCTTCACTTAAAACTTTCGATGGAATTTTGGGTAACGATACTCTGAAGGATCTTAAAGTAGTAATTCACACAAGCGACAACTACATGACAGTAAAGAATGGTAAGAAAATCGGCCTGAAACAGCTTCCTTCTCAGTCAGTAAATGTAATAAACACTAGGAATGACAATTTAAATTTTGAGCTAAGAAAAAGTATGGACAATATACTCAACCAATGCCCATCCTTATTTTGTGAACCGAACGAAAAATTGACATACACGACGAAGGTCGTCGGGGAGATCAGAACCACAACGGACTTACCCGTATATACAAAATTTTATCCCTACCCTGCATCTCTCAAATCAGAGGTAGAGAACCAAGTGCGAACTCTTTTAAACGATGGTATCATTAGACCGTCCAGATCGCCGTATAACTCACCGATATGGATTGTATCGAAAAAACCCGACTCATTTGGTAACAAGCAGTACCGTATGGTGATAGATTATAGGAAATTGAATACGATAACCATAGCGGACAGATATCCAATACCGGAAATTACAGAAGTTATTTCGCATCTTGGTAATAGCAAGGTTTTTCGGTACTGGACTTGAAAAGCGGTTTTCACCAGATTCCATTGAAGGAATCGGACATTGAGAAGACAGCATTTTCAATAAATAATGGGAAATATGAGTTCACGCGACTGCCTTTTGGCTTAAAGAATGCGCCCTCTATTTTCCAACGTGCACTTGACGATATACTACGTGAATATATCGGAAATTGTTGCTACGTGTATATTGATGACATTATTATATTTAGTCGGAACGAAAGAGAACATCTGTCCCACATAGAAAAAATCTTTAAAACCCTCGAAGAGGCCAATATGAAAGTCCAGTTGGACAAGTGCAAATTCTTTGAGAAAGAAGTTGAATTTCTTGGCTTCGTGATATCCCAAAATGGTATTAAAACCAATCCTAACAAAGTCGAGGCGATAGCCCAATTTCCACAGCCTCAAAATCTGAAGGAACTTCGGAGTTTTCTTGGGATCTCTGGCTACTACCGTAGGTTTATCAGGGCCTACGCAAAAATTGCGAAACCTCTGACATCCCTTTTGAGGGGGGAAGAGGGGCGAACGCCCAAAAACAGGTCTACTAAAGTAAAAATATCACTTGACGAAGAAGCGATGGAGTCATTTAGAAAAATTAAGAACTCACTTATTTCCAGTGATGTTACCTTGATTTATCCGGACTATAATAAAACTTTCGAACTGACAACAGACGCCTCCAATTTTGCTCTAGGAGCAGTACTATCGCAAGACAATAGGCCCATAGCATTCATATCCAGAACATTAAACAAGGCGGAAGAGCACTATGCCGCAAATGAAAAAGAAATGTTGGCCATAATATGGTCCTTAACAACCTTTAGAAATTACCTATACGGCTCGGCAAAAGTCAGAATTTTCACAGATCATCAGCCGCTGACGTACGCGCTCAGCAATAAAAATAATAATAGTAAGATGAAGAGATGGAAGTCCATCCTGGAGGAATATTCTTACGAACTCTGTTACAAACCAGGAAGAACAAACGTGGTAGCCGACGCGCTATCAAGGATAACGACGACAGATCCACAGGTCAATACCTTATCGATTGCTACTAATTCAGACGATAGCTCTTCACACAATTTGATTTGCAGTGTAGAAACGCCAATCAATGTCTTCAAGAACCAAATTTTCTTAAAAATAGGTCCTACCGCAAATTACGAATTCAATATTGTGTTTCCAACCTACCACAGGCACACTATATCCGAACCTACGTACTCGCAAGAAAATTTAATAAAAATACTTAAAAAATATCTCAATCCATCGGTTATAAACTGCATTAAATGTGAGGAGAACATAATGGGAAAAATACAATAACTGTATCCGATTCACTTTAGCAAATACAAAGTAAGCTTTACTCAGATGAAGGTAATGGATGTCCTCAGTGTCCAGGAACAAGAGGATATAATAATAAAAACTCATAATAGAGCCCACAGAAACGGGAAGGAAAATAAATCACAAATTCTGGAGAAATATTATTTCCCATCAGTGGCAACTAAAATAAAAAGAATTATTAAACAATGTTCAGTATGCAAAGAGGGTAAATACGACCGTCATCCCGTAAAACCCGAGATCCAGGCGACACCGATACCAAAATTCCCAGGACAAATAGTGCACATGGACATACTTATAATTGGAAAAGAACTGGTTTTGACCGCAATAGATAAGTTTTCGAAGTACGCGATTGCGAAATCTATCCGATCAAGAGCTGCGGAAGACATTAGGCAACCATTAAGAGAGATCCTATTTTCTTTTGTACCGGAGACATTGGTCATGGATAACGAAAAATCATTTAACTCCGACTCAATCAATTTTATGATTGAAAATGAGTTCGGCACTAACATATTCAGGACACCTCCTTATACAAGTTCTTCGAACGGTCAAGTGGAACGCTTCTACTCAACACTTGAGGAAATTATGAGATGCCTCCAGACAGAAAAGGTACACCGATCTTTTCAAGAATTATTGGACAGATCTGTAAAAGAATATAACTTCTCCGTTCACTCGACAATTTCAAAAAAACCTATCGAAATATTTCTCGGTAGGAAAATTGACAATGACCCCTGTAAACTGGATAAAGACAGACAGGAAATTATAAACAAGATAATTGAAAAACAAAACCGTGACTTAAGCTTCCATAATAAAACTAGGTCGACCCCAAGGACGTATTCACAAAACGACCCCATTTACGTGAAAATAAACAAAAGAGTAGGAAATAAATTATCCTCTAGATACAAAAAAGAAATTGTCGCTGAGAATTATAACTCCACGGTGAAAACCAAATCGGGCAAGATAGTTCATAAGAGCAATATAAAACAATAGACCAATATTAAAACTAACCTACATGGTTGACTCTTTTCAGGTAACAAAAGGACACCTCTAAAATGTCATTGACAATATTAATAGTGATCACAACATTCGCGCTAATGACAAACGCACAACAAATTGATGTACAGGACCTTACGAACAATAACGGCTATATCCCGATGAAAATAGAAGAGCTAAAAACAGTAAGCCACTACGACGAATCCCTCCACTTTATTAATTTGACAGCGTACGAAGAGACAATGAAATTAATAGCTAGCAACTTGAATACGCTTCGAGGAGCAACTTTCGACGATAAACAACTATTGGACACCATAGACCGAAACTATAGATTGCTGCAGGCTAAGATAAATGGATTACACCCTAACATACGGCGAAAACGGAGCATACTAAACATTATAGGTACCGGTCTGAAATACGTGGCTGGAACTATGGACAGCGTAGACGAGGAGCAAATTAAACACGCACTCAATATCCTGGGTACTACTCAGGAAAATACTATAGGTAATATTAACAAACTGGTTTACTCTTATAACTTAATGACGGACCAAATAAACAATATCACCAGGCATATTAACGGACAACAAAATCGCATCACTAAATATTTGAACCAATTTAATGAAATGACACAAAATAGAATAAAAACTTTGGAAGACGAGGTACAATTCATAGAACATATTTATCGAATCGACAAGGATATATCCCTTTTGAAGGACCACGTAAACGACATAGGTCAAATTATATTTTCTAGTAGGCTAGGTATAATCCCAATCGACCTAATCACTAAAACGGAACTGGATTTGCTCTCGGACTTTAATAGCTACAAGAATATTAAGGTAGCTGTACTATTTCAAAATAATACCCTAGTGATAACACTACTTATCCCACAATATTCCCTTAACATACTTTCAAAAATTAGATTTGAACCTATACCAGACTCTAATAATAATTCTATCGTCCTTGACGAATACGAAATTTATGTCGACACGAATAACACAATATATAAGACGGGTATAACAGACAATTTAGAGAACAATTTGATTAAAGTCGAAAATAAGTGTATGCAGGACATTCTAGAATTTAAAGAGGCTGTATGCAAAGTAAGAAGGGACACTGAAGCCAGCGTAACTGAAATTATGCCCGGAGTATTAATATTTAAAAACTATTATTCTAATATAACACAAATTAAGACGAAATGGTAATTTTTTAATTAAATTCGAAAACTGCAAAATAGAAACAATTAACAAACCCTTTACAAATGTGAATTTGAAAATTTATAATACATTAATATTACCAAATGTTATTACAAAGATTAAAGAAAATGTGAATTCGAAAAATATTATAAAACTAGAAAATCTCTATGTTAAACAATTAAACCATGAAGACAATATAAAAATACTTACCAAAAAAAATAAAAATATGAATATTATAAGTCTAAGTTCGGATTTGTTAATTTTAAACTTTATTGTAATCGTGTTCATTATATTATTCTATTTTATAAAAAGGAATCAGAAAATGTATATTGCACCAGAGACAAAACCTACTGGTCCATTTCTACAATTAGCAAATCCTATTAGCGCATCGAATTTCTAAAAGAAACCTAACGATTGGGGACAATCGATTTAAGGAGGGAAGAGTTAAGGTGAAAAACATTTTACTAAAATTTTTGCAACTCAATGTCTGCAAACATTTGAATTTCCGTTCTCATAACAAAATTCCCAATAATTGTTTTTATTTGGTTCACACCAAATATTTGTTTGGAAATTTGTTTGCGCTACAAAAAAAGGTAGAAATAGAATGAAATTAAATAAAGTAAAATAAAGTAAAATAACAACAATAATAAGAACATTTGTAAACTGCAATTCTGCAGTTTTACCTTGTAAGAAAAAACAACATAAATTAAGTATCTTTTGTATTTTTTAGTTTAGTTTATATTTTGGTTTTCAACAAATAAAAAGTAAGCTCATAGAGCTGAAAAAAGAATATAACTCGTGTTTTTCCTTTCAGTAAAAAAGGAATTCTACTCAAATTAGGAGTAGAAATAAGTTATATAATGTATGTATATTATTTGTATTATTTAATATGTGTATGTATGTATATGTAAATATTACACACAAAAAATACAACATCAAACGTTATTTTTGTGTTTTTCTCTTTAAATAAATTAATACATAAATTTTTTTTGCTAAATTTACATTTGGGCAATTCACAACAGGTGTTGTATATTGTATGTTGTATTGAAATACACAATACAATCATTTGTTGTGAACACTCAGTTGTATTTTCATATTGTAAAACGCTTTCTTTTGTAATTTTCGATCCAACGAGGAAAGATCGCTTCGTCGCTTCTGCTATTTTGTATAAGAGAAAACATTTGTCAGTGTTTGCTTTTTGGTCGCGAGATATACCCTGGAGTTTTAGTTTAATTTATAATAAAAAAAAAAATGTTAAATGTTTTGGTTGGTACTGAAAGAGAAAATACATACTAAAAATATAAACATTAATTTTTATATAAATATCCTTATCGATGTATTTGCGTTATTTGCATTACTTGCCATATTTTATTTTATAATTATTTATGCTGATAAAATTCTATGTATTTGTTTTTTCTTTTTCATAAAAACTGGCATTCACTTGGGACTGATATGTTGTGATACAATATACAACATTTACTAAACATAGCAAATGAAGTTGGATCGTGTATCAGATTTTTCAGTGAAAATTACCAACAACAATTTTACACTATTATAAAGTGATACACGATACAACAGATACAACGATACATTACCCATTGTGAATTGCCTAATTATTTTTTTTTTATTAACAACTAGGTATTTTAGCATTATTTGCTTTAGATGTTGGTGAATTTTTACTCCCTTTATATTAACTCGTAGTGTCTGCTTGTCGAAAAAATTTTGGATCGCTTTTAACCACTTTCACGAATCGATCTGAAATTTTGCAGGCAGGCTTTGACAACGACAGAAATGATCTAACAAATTTTTTTAGAGATGCCATAATAATGGAAACTTTTAAATTTTTCTACCAGAGTTGATAAAAAATGTACAAAGGGTTTGTTTTTATTATATTATTACCACAACGACCACAAAAACAACAAGTCAAGCCATGACAACAATACAAAATTTAGACTAACAACAAGAACAGTATAGAAATATGATGTTTTTCATTTTTTTTTACTTTTTCAGAGATTTCCCTGGACCTGCTCCACCGATTTTAACGATTTTTGAAATAGAAATCTTCCCATGAATTTGGTGAATCTTTTTTAGTTCTTCATTCAAATCTCGGGCCCTAATCGACCGATTTGGACGATTTTAAATAGCAAACTTCTCAGGATGTTAGTAAATCCTTTTTTATGTCAACGAGTACCCTAGCTGCCCGATTGATGCCGTCATCGTGATTTCCACAGACGGACAGACAGACAGACGGACATCGCTATATCAACTCCGGTTGTTATAAGGATCGCAAATATATATATTTTATGGGGTCCAAAATTTTTTTTCTCATTATTACAAACGGAATGACAAACTTATATATACCCTCTGCACACTGGAGTGGAGGGTATAAAAATGAAAAGGTTTTGTTAAATACAGTATACAACAATTGGAAAACTTTTAAGGAAGGAACTTATAAAGTAAATGTTCAATAATTTTTCATGTATATATATATATATATGGGGGGTTTCATGTCAAGTGCACCAACTTTTGAAACCGATGTCTTCCGATCAGGATGAAATTTGCACCAAGGTTAGTCCATTTAGATAGTAGTTTAGACACAGTTTTTCAACAAGATCGGTCAAGGTCTCTCTGAGTTAGAGGGGATCAAAATTTGACATTTTGGCCAAACAGGTATTTTTTCTCATCCATGTAACTTATTACCTATTGTCTTAGAAAATTTTCTCCCAAATAGTTTAGATAGCTATTTCTTCAATATTTCGGAAAAAAATACTTAAAAAAAAAATTTTTTTGTAGACTTTTTTTTGCTAAATCAAAGCATTTTTGCCTTTTTTTCAAAAAGGGCATTTTTTTTTTTTGCTCATAAGAAAGCTTAGGATTTTTCCTTTAAGAGCTTTTTGGTCGCTTAGTGGGATGCAATTGGGATATCTATAAAAATAAATGTTTTGTAACTCAAGACAACGGTTTTTCAATTTTTCACAAATGCATTATTTTAGATTTTTTCCTATTTGTGTGTAAAACCTTACAAATAAAACTTGTACTGAGAAACTAGACAAATTAGCCTTTCCGAAGGTATGTAACATACCTAACTAAAATTTCATACCCTTGATACTGTAATACCCAGAATAAGTTAACCTCAGGAAAAAATCAAAAAATCACTTTTTTTCTATAGAAATGTTGAGAAATTATTATTTTTTATTTATTTGAATTTGACATTTTTTTTTCGTAACAAGCTAGGCACCCTACTGGTAAAGCTAATTCGCGTACGCTGAATTCAATGGCGACAGTGGTTTTTCAAAGTTAGCGCTCACATTCGCGATTTAAAATTTCAATAATAATGTACCAAAAAACTATATTTTTTATATTTTTGGGATCATTTTTGAATTTTAATCAATCCAACTTTGTTAAATACATTTTCTGTCAATTGTTTTCGCGGAAAAATTTTTTTCCCGGATTTTTTTTATTTTATTCATTATTTATTCATCATTTTCAAGCATTTCTTCTTGTAAGTTCCAGCAAATATCACCTAACAGAGAATCCAACTTTTTACCACTGTACCAGTGTTCTAGTCTAGCCGTCACTTGATGGAATCTCTCCCCATGCTCATCAGACTCAGCTGGTGATTGTTCAGTAAACTTGTTGACATGAGAATGCAAAAAATGGACATTAAGAGACATTTTTACATTAATACGGTGAAAAGCGGAAATCATTTTTTCTGTATAAATACGCCAATCATCAGCTCGATTAACACCTAAAACATTGCCAATAACCCCTTTTACAGAGTTCCATGCCTCAAGCTCTTCAATACTAAGTGCATCTTCAAATAACTTGTGCTCCATCAAGCGACGGATGTCCGGACCATTAAGTATTCCTTTAAAAAACGCAAAATAAATTAAAATTTCTAACATATTAGTATGGAATAATCAAACACAAACCTTCTTTAATTTTCATGTTACTTAATCTTGGAAAAATGCGATTTAGCTCGTTAAACGCCTTTTCAGTCGGACTAAGCACCTTAATGAAGTTTTTCACAATCCCTAGTTTGATATGTAGCGGGGGCAACAATACTTTATCAATTGATACAAGTGGATTTTCAACAATGTTATTCACTCGTAATTTATCTGTTTCACGTTGTTAGTGACGTACATTCCTCTGTTATGCTTGGTCTTCTGGGAATTGGAATATTTTCCGAGTGCGGCAACGGAATTGGGTATATTTTGTTTCTGTATATTGAAATGTACGTAATTTGTTTCTATTTGTTCCAGAAACAAAATTTAAGCACGCATAGCACTCATCTGAAGTATGAACTTGTGGATCCGACGAAATCATTGGAACACCAAAGGGCATCGAACCAATCTTACCTTTTTTCCATCTATTAATATAGACAAGCATCCAGTGCAAACGACAGACGGGCCCACGCCACATTACGAAAAACTACCTGATTAAAGTATTGGTTATATAATTCCGCAAAGTCATCGCCGATTTTCCGACGAGAGTCTGTAATAGTACGTTTTCCGCAAACGTAGCAAAAGTTATAAAAATCAACATGTTGTTCCATTTTAATAACACTTAACTATGTTTATGTAGTGTTTATTGATTTAATGTAGTGTTTATTTCTAAAGAAATACAAGTTAAAGTAAAGAGAACCAACAAATACCAAATGACTACTTACCGCAGTCTTTATCTCCAGCAAACTGATTTCAATAACTCAACTCAACCCTTTGCCCACATTCTGCCTGTATACAAGTGTAACAGTTTATTTCCAATAACAATAAACTGTTTCACTTCAACAGGCAGAATGCAGATGCAAAGGGGGACTGCGGTAAGTCGAAAACAAATGCGACACAAAGAGAATCGCCAACTAAATTTCAAATGTAAAAATTTAAGGGCCTATGATCATTAGCAAACAAAATTATGATGATCGCACAAACATAATGACATAGAATACACTGACGGACATAATTTAGTTTTAAATCACGAATATCGCGTATATGAGCGCTAACTTTGAAAAACGGCTATCGCCATTGAATTCAGCGTACGCAAATTAGCTTTACCAGTAGGGTGCCCAGCTTGTTACAATTTGCGACTAGCACAGTGTAATTAAATTAATATATAATAATAATATTAAAAATAAAAAGATAAATAGTTTAATAAAATTTAATCTTAATTACATTAGATCCATTTATATCATAACTATTTTTAAACTTAATTTATTGTAGCTGATGAAGTGTTTAAGTCTTGTAAATTTTTAAATACCCAGTCTTTCATCCAGCTTTTTTGTCGCCTTTATTTACTGCGTTTTTTTGTCAATCCTTTCTTGGTGTTACTAGGTTCAGCTGTTGATTTCGCTGCTGGTTTATTTGTTGGCTTTGGAAAGAAATCGCATTGAATAGAGGCAGAAAACTTTTTCAACTTGATTCTTCCATCGACAAGCGGTATAAAAGCATGGTATTGAGCGGTGCCACCGATTGTTACCGCAATATTTCCTGATGATCCTCTTTGCTACCAAAAACTATTTTAGTTTCTTTACAATAATTCTTTGCCCAATGGAATAAAGCAGTCGCATCTAAGATGCGATCTTGATGAGAGCACTGGAGGCTATACTTCGCTGCATTTCTTTTAAGGTTTGCTGCAATACCATCACATGCTCCTTTACCATGAGCAGTAGGATGAAAATGCCACTCAGCTGGCATTCCAAAATCTTTTTCATGAGCCATAAGATTTGCGAAGCTACTTTTGTTTTTAAAATGTTGACGAGCTCCGTCCGAAACGTAGTACACCTTCTTTACTGTAAATTTAGATTTTAGATATTTAAGTATTATCTTCTGGTACTCATAAACTGCAACGGTATCATGTTTTAAATCGTCGGATATGATTGCCATACTTTTGTGTTCCAGTTTTTCATCTTTCATGTAGTAAGTAACTACTGCGAATACATTTGCTTGGTCGTTATTGAAGTGGAATGCTTGTATGGCATCCTGAAGAACATATTTATAGTTTTCTGCGAAATCATATGAAATAACGAATTCACCAGACTTCAAATGTATCTTCAAATCCTTGAAGAATGACCATTGCTCTTTGACTAAAAAGTCATGGGTTCTCAAGTTTAGCAATCCTGTACACATTTCTTCCACAAAATCATCCACATTTAAAATGATTGTTTTCAATGTGCATCTGTCAGTCTGAATCCAAGAATCAAATTTGACTTCCTCTATATATTCTCGATCTGAAAATTTATTAAATTTTCTTTGATGAATGTGGTTTCCGGGCAATTGGTACATTCACCTAAGTGGCAAGAAGTTGTTGCATTAGGGCACATAGTCAATTTAAGGCAATCGCGGTAATCGTGTAAATTTTCTGGCGAATCATCTGTTAAATACTTTAAGTTGATTTCCTTCAACATCAGTTTAACATTTTCATGGTAAATGCAAACGCATACTGTGCGAGTTCCGCTACTTCCTGCCAAAACGCAATGTTTTGGTCTCATTTGGGTAAATTTTGTGAAGCCAATTTTGACATCCTCGTGTTCAGATTGAAATGTTGCAAATAACTCTTTCAGGTTACAGAGAACCATTCTCTTCTGCATTTGAACTTTCTTGCCATCGATTCGTACAGACACATAGTCTTTCGCACTCTAAAGTTTTTCCCTTCTTTTTGTTTGGGAGTGTGAGAATCCCATGCTCAGCAACCAATTTTTTTTAGCAATTCTTGCTTCTCGCTGAGATGTTCCAAACTCAGTCACTATTTTTGCACAACTCCATGTCGATGGAGCAAGCGTGAGAAGTTAAATTATTTCAGCTCTGCTCTGTGACGTTTTGTATTTCTCTTTTATTTGTTCAAAAACTTCTACTGCATCCTTATGGTATTGGTTTTGACACTCATTCTTTGAACTCATACCTTCTACTGAAAAGTTAGAGACACCATCATCATCAACGGTTCTGTCATCATTCTCAGAATTACTTTTGTCTTCATCTGGAATTTCTTCAACGCAAGGCTCATTACTACTGAAATCCGTTAATTCCTTCAACATTCCGAGTTCTTTTCTGCATGATCCACAAATTAGGAACCGTTTTGACAGCGTGGGGAATTTTTTTAATATGCCAGCGGAAATATTTCGCACATCTAATGATCTGTGATTCCTTTTGTTAAATTGATTAAAACAAAAAGAACCAATTTTTTTTTTAATTTAACCTTTTTAGGAACCGTAGACATTGTGAAGATTAATTATGTAAGAAATTATGTAAATAACACACGTCTAAACTTTAAGGCTGTTTCTAAAAAACTGATTTCCGAATGTCTTCAGAATGTCAATAAATCATATAGGTAGTAGATTTTAATGAATCAGTCTAAAATCTTTTATTACGGTCAAGAAGGGCTTAGTGTCGGTTAACCACATGTTACATAATAAAAATAATAATGAAGTTCATATTTTAACCAAATGTTGCCAATGATAATAAAAATAAACTACCTGTTATTTTTACCTTTTTAAGATATTAAAATAAACTACCTATGAACTTCTACCTCTCCACCCACTTTGTAAAGTCAAGTGTCATAAAATAATAAATAAACTGGTATTTCGGAGAATGGCCATAATATATTTCCACATGATAAAAAAAACTTGTATCTTGGGTACCTGCTATATTACGTGCGCTCAAAACCACCTATAGGATTGACAAAAAAAAAGCCGCAATGAAAGGAGGTTTAACAAATTCTGGGTATTACAGTATCGAGGGTATGAAATTTTAGTTTGGTATGTTACATACCTTCGGAAAGGTTAATTTGTCTAGTTTCTCAGTATAAGTTTTATTTGTAAGGTTTTACACATAAATAGGAAAAAATTCAAAATAGTGCATTTGTGAAAAATTTAAAAACCGTTGTCTTGAGTTACAAAATATTTATTTTGATAGATATCCCACTCGCATCCCAATAGGCGGCAAAAAGCTCTTAAAGAAAAAATCCTAAGCTTTCTTATGAGCAAAAAAAAAATGCCCTTTTTGAAAAAAAGGCAAGAAATGCTTTGATTTAGCAAAAAAAAAAATCTAAAATTTTTTTTTTAAAGTATTTTTTCCGAAATATTGAAGAAATAGCTATCTAAACTATTTGGGAGAAAATTTTCTAAGAACAATAGGTAATAAATTACATGGATGAGAAAAAACACCTGTTTGGCCAAAATGTCAAATTTTGATCCCCTCCAACTCAGAGAGATCTTGACCGATCTTGTTGTGTCTAAACTACTATCCAATAGGACTAACCTTGGTGCAAATTTCATCCCGATCGGAAGACATCGGTTTCAAAAGTTGGTGCACTTGACATGAAACCCCCATATATATCGACCTTCTTCTGAATTTAAGTTTCCGTGTTTTAGAATTCTCTAATTAGGCTTTTAAGGTCATGTACTTTTCAATTTTAAATAAAAAAAATTTTAATTTTCATCATCCAACGTTTCGCCGGTATTTTTCCAGCCTCTTCAGGGACTGTTATTAAATCTGGCAACCATACATATAAACAAAAAGAAAATAACATAAGAGAAAACTAATATTTAAAAGAACAACAAAAATAAAATACACAGCGTTATAAAATTCTTAATTTACAAATAATTTTTCGTCAAATTTTGCAGTTAATTTTCAAAAATAATAATTGTTTTACACAGTACATATAACACGACATAAAATTAAAAATATCACAGTTAAAATTTATTCTAACTCTACACATCACAGTTTTGGCCTTCTATTAAGTAATTGCAAGTGTGTAGTTCGCGTTGGTGCTGTCTTTATTCTCTTTTATGTTAATCGCTAATTTTATTTTCTGCTGGATCCTCAAGCTTTCAAGTGTTTGTTTTGGTTTCGTTCCTTATTCAGTATTTTGAATCGTCAAATTGGGCTTATGTCCCATCTCTATGCAGTGTTGAGATAAACCTGTATTAATTTTGTTGTTTCTAATGTCAGCTGCATGTTCAGTCATACTCGTACCATCACTTCTCTTCGTTGCTCCTATGTAAATTTTCCCGCACTCTTCGTTCGTTTTGCCATCACATGTAATTTCATAGACTACATTGCTCTGTTGCGCTCTCTCAATTTTAGTTTTTGTTCTTGTAAATAATGAATTTATTGCTTTGTTTTATTTGTGTGCTATTGTCACATCTTCGTTTTTTATTATACAATAAAAAATTTAAATTTAAAGACTCCAAATAAAACTGATGATGATAAAACTAGTAGTAAAAATATTAAGCAATTAGTTCCAGAAAATAAAAATATATCGAATAATAAAAATAATGAACAATCTGTCAGTTCTGAAAGAAGCAATGTTGCGGAGGAACCAATTTTATTGTTGACAAATTATTTTTTGGAGAAATCTTTACTTAATTTACTTGAAGACACATCCAACCATTTTAATAAAATAATATCATCAATAGTAAATGATATAGTTTTTACCTACACCGATATAATTATACCTAGACATGTGGGATCGAAAAAAAAACAAAATGTTTAAAAATATTCTCAATTACAACACTAAAAAAATATACTCATTTTAGTAGAGTAGAGTATTTTCCTATTAAATATTATAATATAAATGATATATCTATCATGATTCGCAACTATGTAGGAAAAGAGTTGACTATAACAGACTCAATACCAGTTTATTGTACACTCATTACAAAAAATTATAAAATGTTTGTATGTTATTATATCTGGTGAAAATATACATAATATTGGTGGAATATATCAATCACCAAGGATTATACAACATGGAAAAGGTATTGGTTCACTTTTTTCACCCTTTTATCATACACAAAACCTATATTTAAAACTGGAATAAATGTTTTGAAGAATAAGTCTATTGAAATAGGAAAGGATATATTAGGAGAAATTGGAACAAAACCATTAAAAGATATTTTGCTTAAGCAGGGGAGAAAAGCTGTTAATCATATTAAAGAAGTTACTTTAGAAAGATTAAATAAATTGCAAAAAGGAGAAGGAAAACGTTTAAAACTTAAACGATTAAAACATAAACCACATATTAAATCAAAACGTTGTGGAGGAAAGAACATTAAAGATATTTTTGAAAATTAAAGATGTCTGAATTTATTGAGTGTATTAAAAGCGAACTAGATTTATTTGAATCACCACCAATTCAAACAAATGTTATAAAAACTGAAGAAATATCATATAACCCAATTGCATCATTAGCTAACTCTTCAACTGTAGAGTTTATTTCATTAGGAAATGGTGAAACATATAGAGATCTAAATAGTATATATCTGAGACTTATTGTTGAATTAAATGGAAGTGGAAGTGTTGTAAACAACTTGCTTTATTCAATGTTCAGAAATTGTACAGTCCATCTAAATAACAAAAATTTTTCACAGCCTGATAATAACTAACTATAGAGCATATTTAGAAACTTTACTAAATTATGGAAATGACGCTACATCAACACGTCTTGAATCATCTGGATGGTCAGTAGATACGAAGAAAATTAATGGATTGATTGAAAAAGAAAACCCTGGATTGGATAAACGTAAAAAATGTTTAAAGATGGTAAAAAAGTTGAACTTTTTGGAAAATTACATGTCGATATATTTAATCAACCTAAATATCTACTTAATAATGTTGATATTAAAGTATCATTAAACTTAGAAAAACCTTAGTTTTATATTTTAAAAACTTTGATTCGTTTATTAAAATTCATCAAGCTAATTTATATATTAATGATCTAACTATCAATAATAATATGTTATTAGCGCATCATAATGTATTGCAATCAAAAAATGCTATATGCCCCTATAAACGAGCAGATATGAAAACATTTGCCATTCATCCAGGCAATCATTCATTAATGCTTAATAATATAGTTCTTGGGCAATTACCTAATATTTTAATTTTTGGTATGGTATCTAATAAAGCATATACTGGAGATCGAAAGGAAAATCCGTTTAATTTTCAACACTTTAATTTGCAAAGATTTAACTTGGTTGTTAACGGAGTACAATTTCCTGCCCAACCAATCGAATTTAACTATAACAATGATGGTGTAATAAGCACACGTGGTTATCGAACACTATTTAAATGAACTGGAATACATCATTTTGATAGAGGTCATCAGATCACTACAGATCTTTTTGATAACGGATACCTTCTACTTGCTTTTGATTTAACCCCAGATCATAGTAATAATTCTCATTGTGGAAATCTAATAAATCAAGGTTCTATTCGTATTGAAGGTCGTTTTGGTAATAGTGCTGAAAACCACAAAAACCAGTGCTGCCAAGTTAAAATGGTCTGTGCATCCAAATGTACTAGAAAAGTGATTTATAACTGGCTCAAATATACTATTTTAAACGAATCCTATACGGTCTTAAGATTGCTCCAAACTCTTTTCAACTCATGATGACTCTAGCGTTTTCTGGTTTAACACCAGCACAAGTATTTTTAAATATGGATAATTTGGTAGTACTAGGATGCTCAGAAAAATATACATATGTTTAAAAATTTAACAGATGTTTTCGAACATGCACATTTTTCATGCACGAGGTCACTTATCTCACATTTTTGAGCGTTAATTCTCATATTCCAATTAGTTGCGTAACTTTCAACTTTATTGTATTGTTTTTAGAGATTTTCATTAATACTTTGGAATTTATCATCAGCGTGATATATAAAAATCATGTGAGTCCGATCACAGGGAAGATGTGTAAACATCTAGCAAATAAAGATTTTTTATGTCATTTTTTAAAGTCAAACAGAAAGGGTCATCTATGTATCACTTATAGCAAAAACTGTTTCAGATAATTCAACAACCCTTTGCTGAAAAACGTTAAAAATATCCCAATATAAACGTATATAAGTGATACATAGATGACGCCTTTAAAAAAATGGCATAAAAAAACACTGTTATATCATAATTTTTTCACCAATATGTGTCAGCTCTCACTTATTACGTTTATATATAAATTGAAGAGAATGGGAGAGTTTACAGTTCCCTGTTGTAATCCATTAGAAATAAAAAATTTGTTTTTGCTTGTTTTATTTTGGTAATAAGTTATGAAATCTTTGTTGCTTATCATATCGTGTATCAATATAATTTGATTTAAATGAAAATTGTATTGAAATAATTTAGATATCAGACCAGGTATCCATACACTGCCGAATGCTATTTCCATATCAATAAGGCAAGCATCCGTGCAATGTTTCTTATTCCAATTCCAATTTATAAATGACGTAAGCTCATGAATAGCGTTAACCGTAGAGTGATTGTATTCAAAACCGAATTGTTTTTCGCTTTTTATATTTTTATTTATACAAAATTTGTTAATGTTGTTGTTGATGCAAATTTCAAAAACTTTGCTAATATTTGGTAATAGGCTTATTGGACAAAATTTTTTTGGGTTATTAGGTTCCTTATCTTTTTTTGGCAGTAGTACTACCTTTGCAGTTTTCCATTTTATTGGAAAATATGAATTGTTTAGCATATTATTAAATAATTTGCAGTAGTCGTTGATCATTATTTGTGGGAATTTTTTTAATAATATTTTTGGTATATACTAAAAAAAATATATGATAATTTGTTTTTTATTATAAGAACATCATTAGTTTGTGTTTCGTATAAATTATCTGATAGTCTTGTTTCATTAAAATTGGTAAATATGGTTTTATTGCTTTCGAATACCGATTTTATATCTAAAAACCTATTGAAAATCTCACTAAATCTCACTGGGTATGTACAATGTTTTCTGTATTAATCTCTGTTTGAGCATGAACTGACTCCAAAAACGCACCTATGGTAGCTAGCATGTGAACTTGATCTTCTACTATATAATTATTGGAAACATCCTTTTTAAGCTGTGAGGGTTTATTCCAGCATTACTTAACAAAATTCAGAATTTTCGGGAATTTTTATTTCCTGAAGCTTTAAGGGTGTGATTTTTTTAAAATTTTTTTTTATATGACCGAACATAGTTTTGGAATCCTTAGGATCAATACTTGTAAGTTATTCACGAATTTGACCATTAATAATTATTGTAAAGTTTCCTGTTACAAGTTTTTTTAATCATTTTCAGGCAGGGTGTGTTCGAACCTATTGTGTTTCTTGATTATAGTTAGAATTTTACTTTTTTCTTTATGCTGTAGTGTGATTGATAAGTCATAGTTACCATACCTTCAGTACGGTAACTAAATGGTAACTTTAATCCATATCTATAAACAATGACAATATCCACACTCACTAAACTTAAGCGTGGGAACTTTTGTTCGCACTGTTTTAGTTATACATTTCCATGTGAACTTGCTTACTAAGCAAGTTCACCCTCATAATCATTTACCTGGATGTGTGCACGTGTACAATATTTATGTATGCGCGTACGATAAGTTAGGATAGTTTTAAGTCAAAATAACAAATAAAAAGCAGTCTGTAAAAATAGCTCTTGGGAGCATAAACCAATAATTTTTGTTGTCATTTTATAAAGTTATAACCACTTAATATGGCGATGCTGCCAGCTTAAAGAAAAATTTTTATTTTTTATAAAAAAATAATATGGATTTATTTCTACCATCGAACAAAAATAGTGCTAATTACATGGATATAATGACATGTTTATCATTCCTTTTACAAATCAAATACTAAAGAACAAAAAAAAATTATATTAAATGTCAAAGCTTTCAATGCAACACCAACAACCAAAGGCGACACTAAAAATATTAAAAACAATACTCAACATCTGTTGCATCAAAACATAATTTCGTTATTTATGTCAAAACAAAAATTTTTTTTCCCGAAACAAAATCAAATAATTAAAACACATTAGAATAAATGATATAAGATGGACAACATACAATTAACCTAAATAATACAATCAACAAAATTTCCGCAGAAGAAGACACCTTTCAACAAGCAAGCAATTCTTTAACATGATAACAGCAGCAGCCACATAACCAGCATGAACAGCAACATAGAGCAGAGAAAAAGAAGTCACTAACAGAAGCCATAGCAGCAGAAATGCAAGTTAAGTAATGTATTATTAAGAAATAAATTTTTAAATTAAAAAAAAAAAAATCAATATTATAATATAAATAATACAAAAATAAACATAGCATATTTTAAATAAGTAAAATGCTTAAAGAAAAACAAAAGAAAACTTATATACAATAAAATAAATTTAAAAATTTTAAAATTCTGAAAATATATTTCTAAATGAACAATCAACTAAAATTTAAGAACAATTCTGAATAGTGAAGAGAAAATAGAAACATAATTTAAAAAAAAGGATACCGGGAGTGCTTAGATCGAAAAGAAGATCAAGAAGTATAAGCAATTATAGATTTACCTTCGATTTATATTAGCTAACAAATTTTTTATTTTTAATGAATTATTTTCTTTATAACAGGCCATATTATTTATTGGTTCAGGTATAACCAAAATTTTTTTTGAGAAGGGAACATCTACTCTCAATTAAGGTAGTATAGTACAGATTGAAATGGGAAAAACGGAATCCAAATTCGAGAAACCAAATGCTAATGTAATAACCAACGCAAAGGTTGTCGACCATACGAATCAAATAGATTTCTTATGATACCTCACATTGTGCTTGGTATTAATCAGAGGGGTTAATTTACTGCTCAAATTATACCTCCTGCACAAAAGATCTCTCCGTAAGAGATATCTAAGTAGAGGTGACATCCTTGATAAGGTTTAAAAATATAACATAAATTAATTCTAGCAAAAATGATTAACTTTCAAGTTTTTATGAATAGAACATTGTTGACAATTGACAACACTATCTGTTAGGCTACATTAATTTTATGAATTTTTTTTCTTTTGAACTATTTACCATTTGTATAAAAAAAAAAATTGGCATTGATTGCCAATAGGACGGAAATTATAAATTAGCATGTGCTAAAAAAAATTTTATTATTATTTAATTAATTTAAATATACATTGAATAAATCAACATAATATAATTCTCTCTCGGCATTAAAAACCGAAACAATTACATGCAAAAGTGGATTTTGAACATTTTGTATGGACTGGCAGACAATATTGGGCCAGTGTAAGTGATTAGGGAAGAATTTGATAGATCATTTAAATGCCTCAATACTGACAGACCTTCAAAGGAAGATACAGTAGAAAAGCATATAAAAAACCTCCATTTACGCCTCGAAGAAATAAGCGTACTATTGAACGTTAATTATCAGAGGCTAACATCCGCACACAAGGTTGTAGCGGAGGGTTTTTTTACCGACTTGAGAAATAGGTTAATCAGTGTAGCATCCCGTAAAGGCATTGAAGTCAAATTGCCCCACTCACTACACGAGAGGGTAGAATTTATCGAGGGAAAACAACAATTGCCAATTCAAACAGAAGTAATCGGTGCAAATATGCCCCAATCAGCTTCGGAATTTTCAAGGACAGCATCCAGGATTATACCTGACTTTGATTGTAGGGCAGAGAACTTACAAAGTTTCTTGGATGCATTGTCACTTGTCGATTCAATAGCAGAGGATCAAGATGCGGTTGCAGTCAATTTGGTAAAACCCAAATTGAAAGGAACGGCACGCACTCTGATAGAGGGTAACGAAGCCAAGCTGACAGCCGTAATCGCACGTCTAAGAACAACAGTCAAAGGCGAATCTGTTGAAGTCCTGTCAGTGAGATTAATGAATCTCAAACAGGGTGGTAGGTCACCAAATGATTATACCAAGGAAATTGAGGAATTGGCAAAAAGGCTACAAAGCGCCTACATTTCTGACGGTTTGACGACAACAGTAGCCGAAAAGTATACCACCAACATTGCCGTTAGAGCCATGATGAGGAGCTGCACTAATGAAAGAGTGGGCCTCGTAATGCAAGCTGGCAATTTTGGCACCCTTAATGATGCTATGGCCAAATTCATAAATAGCGCTACAGACGCGGCCAGAAAAAATACGGTAATGTTTTATGGTAAGGGTCGGAATGCTAATCAGGACCCTAACCAGAACCAAAGAAGGGGGCGTTCCTACGGAAATTTCCGGGGAAGTGGAAATTTCACGGGTTACCATGGTCGCAATAATCAGGTCACTAATGGATGTAACTATGCCCAGGGTTTCAATAATAACGGACGATAGAATCCCCGTGGTAGTAATAACAGGGGTTACAATAATAGCGACAATAGTCGCTACAGGGGAAATAATGTCAGGACAGTGCACGTGGAGGAAAACGTGCAGACCCCAAGTACTCATTAAGTCAGAATAGCAAAAATGGTAAAATCTTTAACGTAAACTTGAATTTAGCGTCATACATTTCATTAAGAATAAAATTCGGTAACAATACTTCTACGTACTTGGTTGATACCTGATCTAATATTCAATAATCTACTTATAAAGCATGATATTAATGTGGTAGATGATGATTTCTCCATTCCATCCGAATGAATACTTGGATTGGATTTTATTAAAAAATTACAATTGTGTACTAGAATATGGAACAGATCAGAATATGACGGTGCTAAGACCAGAAGATTTTCCCGAAAACATTTATATACCCATGAGTGAAACTCCAAGCATTAATACAATTTCACTACCTGCAAGATCAGAGGTTATTAGAAGAATATATATAAAACATCCAAAGGGAGATGTGTTTATCCCAAACCAAACACTTCAGGAAGGAATATTCATAGCTAATACGATTTCGGGACGCGGACAAACGTTTGTTAGGATAATTTACACCACTAGCAAAAGCGTAATTCTTTCGGGTTTCGTGGTTCAGACTGAAAACCTGGATGCTTACGAGATTGCAAAGCCAACCGGAGATCAAAATAGTAATGAGAAGTTAGAAAATTTATCGAAAAAGTTTCCAAAGTTCGAGGAAAATGAACTAAGAGAACTATGTAGAGAATATATAGATGTTTTCGCACTTGAAACTGAGAGAATCTCAGTGAATAATTTTTATAGACAAAAGTTGCGTTTAAAGAATACGGATCCAACTTACATTAAAAACTACAGGAAACCTCATGCGCATAAAGAGGAAATTACGAACCAGGTGGACAGGTTGATAAACGATGGCATAATAGAGCCATCAGCTTCAGAATTTAATAACCCAATTTTATTAGTTCCTAAAAAAATCTATAGCCGGAAATGAGAAAAAGAGATGGAGATTGGTAGCAGACTACAGGGGAGTTAACAAAAAATTGATTGCAGATAAATTCCCGTTACCAAGGGTAGATGATATACTAGACCAACTTGGTAGAACTAAGTATTTTTCTAAGTATTGTTAAAAAACTTAACAGACGTTTTCGAAACATGCTGAAAATATAACCTTAAATTACATCCAGAAAAGTGCTCATTTTTTGGTCACGAGGTGATTTATTTAGAGCACAAATGTACAGATAAAAGCATCGTTCCAGATGATAGCAAATTCAAAATAATTCAAGACTATCCAACCCCCCAAAAATGCCGATGAAACTGAACGATTTGTTGCATTTTGCAATTATTATAGACGTTTTGTTCCAAATTTTGCGGAACACGCTCGCCTTTTAACGAGGCTATGCAAGAAAAATATGGAATTCGAATGGAGCAGAGACAGCGATAAAGCATTCGAATATTTGAAAAATTCATTAATGAGTCCTAGGATACTGCAATATCTAAATTTTGATGAAAAATTTTGTATTACAACAGATGCAAGCAATAAGCATGCGGTGCCGTACTAAGCCAAGAGTACGATGGGATACAACTCCCCATAGCATACGCTTCAAGGTCATTCACTAAAGATGAATCAAATAAGTTTACTATCGAACAGGAACTAGCGGCTATACACTGGGCAGTTACTTATTTCAGACCATATATTTATGGGACAAAATTTATAGTAAGAAGCGATCATCGACCACTGTCATACTTGTTTTCAATGAAGAACTCGTCTTCAAAATTGACGCGAATGAGGTTAGAATTAGAAGAATATGATTTTACCGGAGAGTACTTGAGGGGAAAAGACAACCACGCTGCTGACGCCTTATCTCGAATAGACTTCGATGATATAAAAACATCAGAAATGTCTACATGGAAACCACAAGATCGAAATCGAGAAGAGCAGCGCTGGGAACAAAATCAGACAATGGAAAGGACAGTATAACGGAAACTCCAAAAATATATGAGACATTGACCATAAAGGAGGTCAAGAAATTTGTTCGCTTAAAGTTTGACCTAAAAGGTATAACACTGAGGCTTTACCTTAAAAAGGGAAAAACAACTTTAGAGAAAATTAATATAAATGACCTTGTTGTTAATGGGAAAATTGATTTAGGTCAATTCTTCTCTAGGTTGGAAAGTATAACTGACAGCAAAGGCATAAAAAAGTTGCAACTAACATTAAATGCTGAAATTTTTAATAGGATCCAAATGAGTGAATTTAAAAATATAGCGAACAAAAAATTAAGAAAATTAATAATAGCGATAACGACGAGAAGAATTATAATAACGGCCGAGGAAGAGAATAATAAAATTTTGGAGAAATATCACAATAATCCGTTATACAGCGGTCATCCAGGAATGGCAAAGATGATGGCAAAACTTAGGCAAAAATATTTTTGGAACGGAATGTCCAAGGACATCCGTAATTACATAAGAAAATGTAAACAATGCCAGACCAACAAATCCCAACCAAAGACAAAAGAGCCAATGGTGATAACGGAGACGCCAAACCGCGCATTTGACGTCATCATTATAGATACAATTGGACCTTACATTAGATCCAATAATGGTAGTGAAAACGCTGTAACCATTATATGTGATCTAACTAAATATTTAGTCACAGTACCTATACCTGACAAGCAGGCCACGACCGTGGCAAAAGCAATTTTCAAGAATTTTATTTTAATATATGGTCCCATGCGTAAGATTCTATCTGATATGGGAACTGAATACAAAAATCAGACTTTGCAGGAACTTTTTCAACTGCTGCACGTTGAAAATGTCACTTCAACTCAACAGCTTACCATCATCAAACCTTAGGTACAATAGAAAGATCTCACAGGACATTCAACGAGTATGTTCGATCATACCTTTCATTGGACAGAACAGATTGGGACGAATGGTTAAAATACTTCACGTATTGCTTCAATACGACACCATCCACTGTTCATGGTTACTGTCCATATGAGCTCGTTTTCGGTAGGAACATCCCGGACCTAAAATTTCTTGATTCAAATGTAGTAGGCCCACTGTATAACTTAGAAGCTTTTGAAAAGGAGGTAAAATATAGGCTTCAACAGGCACAAAAGCGCGCCATAAGTATGATAAATCATAATAAGGTTAACAGTTAATCACAATATGACAGGGTTACAAGACCATTTGATATTCGAATAGGGGATTTAGCTCTACTAGAAAACAGTGCAGGTCATAAATTGGAGAATCTATTTAAAGGCCCATATACAGTTGAAAAAATTTACAAATTAGGAAATTGTGTATTATCGCTAGGTGACGGTAAAACGGTCAAGGTACACAGGAATAGACTAAGAAAATTTAGTAAACAATAGAAATTTTCATTTTTTCAATTTTTTGTAAATATTATAGATAACCTATAAACAGTAAACAATTACTAATAACTTAAATATTAGATTATATTCAAAAATTAAATTTAAAAATTAAAATTAAAACTAAAATTTAAGAAAATAAAATCAAAATTAAATTCATATTAACGTAAAATTTAAAATTAGTTCTAAAATTAAATTTAAACTCATAAATCTACATCTAAAATACAAAATTAATATTAACATTTACAATTAAATTAATTTTAATTGGAAAACAGGAAACAAAATTTTTTTGATAAAAGATTGTCCGGCCGGCAATCGATTGCAAAAGAAATTTGTATTTAGAATTACGATTTTAAATTAGAATATATACAATAAATATCTAATTATACAATAAATTAAGTTAAATTATATAAAGATAAAATTAAACTAAAATTTAAATTAAAATCTATTTGAGAATTAAAATTAAAACCAAATTAAGATAATAAAACATAAATATTAAATTTATTAATTTGTTCAATAATCAAAAAAAAAAAAATTATTATTTTTGACGCTACATATTTTTTAAATAACGGGAAGGAAAAGTGCCCAATAAATTAAAGTGTAAATAGAAGAAGAAAAGAGACAAAAATATATAGACAAAATTTTTTTATATAACCTTAAATTTTAATAATAATTTTATATATCACAATAATATTAAAGAATGATCAATCGATAATTGATCATTCTTTTTTTCTGAAAAAGGGAGGTGTAGTGTGATTGATAAGTCATAGTTAACATACCTTCAGTACGGTAACTAAATGGTAACTTTAAACCATATCTATAAACAATGGCAATATCCACACTCACTAAACTTAAGCGTGGGAACTTTTATTCACACTGTTTTAGTTATACATTTACGTGCGAACTTGCTTACTAATCAAGTTCACACCCATAATCATTTACCTGTATGTGTGCGCGTGTACAATATTTATGTATGCGCGTACGATAAGTTAGGGTAGTTTTAACAAATTAACAAATAAAAAGCAGTATGTAAAAATATTTAGCTCTTGGGAGGATAAACCAATAATTTTTGTTGTCATTTTATAAAGTTATAACCACTTAATAATGCAACATTCTAATAGTTGAGTTAGTTATTTGGCTAAAAGTACCCTTTGTATTTTTGTATTTTGGAACAACTTCATCTGTTGTTCTTGTGATTATATTATTCAGTCATTCTAAATGATGGTCTATTTCAGAGTTTGTAAGATTTCGATTGTTAGGAATATGTTCAGCTTGAACAATTTGTTGTGTAAGATTATTTTGAAATTTTTTCCAGTTGGTAATTTTATAATTGTATTCAGATTTAAGATTATCTTTGAACAATGTGAAATTTTGTTCATTGTTCATGGAATGATTATTTGTACAGCATTATGGTCGCTGTCGTAGTATAATGTTTTAAGACAATTTAAGGTGTTATTTTTGGTAACAATGTGCAATCTACAATCCGCTATACAAATATTTAAAAAGGACCCTGTACGAGGGTATGGTGGAGCATTTGAAGCATAAAACTTACATCGAAATGTATTTCATTGTCTGTTAACCATTCCATTTTGGTTGTTAGATGGGTTACCCCATTCTGTATGTTTACAGTTAAGGTCTCCAGTTAAATTTTAATAATTGTTCTCATTTTCTAAGTTCACTGATTCAAAAAGTTTGTTAATTTCTCGTTTTAATTGATTGATATTATTACCATACGGATAATAAGCTTAAATAATGTACAATAATTTATTTGCAGCCAACGGAATTATAATTATGCATGTTTCCAAAATGTTAAATGAATTTATTACACTATTTGTGTAACTGTAATATTTGAACTTATTTTTGATTAATATTGCAGTGGCCCCAGCTTGGGTTGCACCTTTTCTCTCTTTTCTTATCAAATTAAAATATTCGAATTGAATTTTGTGTTTCAGGTTAAGTTAAGTGTCGCTTAGGTGTACAATATCAGGGTTATGTATGTTAATAAATTGGTGAAGGTCGTACCTTCTACTAATAAGTATAACGAATTAAAGTTTATTTGTGTTATTTTAAGTTTTGTTGAAATTATTTGGTGTTTGATGCCATTATCCTTCAAGCATGGAAGAAATTGTATCTATTCTAGATACTTGTAAGGTTAGTTGCTTTTGAAAATTTATCATTTGATTACTAATATTTATCATAAAATTTTTAATTTCTTGCAAGAAAGAGTTAGTATTTACATTATAAACTTTATATAAATCTACATTTAATGTATTAATACCCATAACTACATTTGCATAGGAATACTCGGGATTAGTGAAAAAGTTAGTATTAAAGGTGTTTTCTCCGATAATTTTTTTCTCTTAATATTAATTTTTTGTTTGAGCTGTTGATGCTTTTCACAGCCCTTATAAGATGCAGGATATCCATATGCATTGCATAGCACACAGAATAGCTTATCTTTCTTTTCTGTTGGAACATTTTGCGTAGGGCACTTTCCTCTTTCATGGCTCGTGTTACATTTCACACATCTTTTAGGGAGATAACAGTTTGCTGCACTGTGGAAAAATCCCTTGCAGTTGCGGCAATGTGGTATTTCGATACGTCTTACATTTTCCCACTTAATACAACGGTATAAAAGCATTTTCATCATTTTTCAGTTCGTTTATAATGCAGAAACATTGGTAAATTTATTCCCTTCATAACGGATGGTTTGGTTGAGAATTAGTTGACCTTTATGAATTTCAAGTCATCACTTTCGAATTTGAGTAATTCAAATAATATTTCATCTGCGTTCACGTTTGGTCTATACCTTTTAATAAATAGGTTTTGATTTTCATATCTTTATGTGTGAATTAAAGAATTTTGTTTTCGTTTTTTCTAAATAAGATTTCACTCGCAGAAAGTCTTGAATTGTGTTCATGAATAAAGTTTTTTTATTTCTAAATTCTTGCACCTTAATATCATTTATTTTTCGCTCATTTTTATTTAATTGAATTAAGTCTTTTGTATCTGTATCGATTATATTAATGAGGGGTATTTTTTTATTCGTGCATTTCTCAAGATTAACCGCTGTGTTATTAGTTATTACTTTAGATGCATTGTTGTTTGAAGCAGTATTAGCTCAATAAGAGCTTTCGCGGCTCTCTTTATTGTTTTTAACTTTTACATGAGTTTCGAATATAGCTAGTTGTTGTTTATCACACTCTTCGTCTTCTTCCCAGTCTAAGACTGAGTAGTAATGTTTTTAAAATGTTTTGTTGTATTCATAGCACTATCCATATTTTGTTGTTTCTTTTTTTTTTTTGCATTGCTAAGATTAATGTTTTCGTAATTAGTAATTACATTGTCGTTATTTTTATTAGTATTTAAATTTTTTTTTGATTATATGACTTTTGAGCATTTCGCTCATTTATTTCAGTTTTTTTTTGGTTGTTTTAGATTTTGTGTTGTTTAATCAACAATAACAAAAAGTTAATTATATGCCAGAAATTGTTTTTTTTTTTATAACACCAAGAAAAAGCTCTAATCTCCGCAACACATGTAACGCACATCACGGTCGCGATCAATTTAATTCCGTGGGCAATGAGAAGTTTATAAATTTAAGAGTAGCGCTACTACCAAGGGCCACCAAGCTGAAAAAGAAGGGTGATATAATAAATACTATTGAAAAATATCAGGATGACCCAATACAAGGAGGATATTGTGGTATTACACGGACACTAAATAAAATAAAAAGATATTTTTATTAGCCGGGAATGATTAGAGACATAGCAAAATACTGGGCATACGAGAACACACATGACCCTGACGGAAACGCCTGCTAACTCTTTTGAAACTGTATTGATAGATACTATTGGGTAATGAATACGCGGCGACACTTATATGTGATATTACCAAGTATTTGGTCACAATACCAATACCTGACAAAAGCGCGAAGACCGTTGCAAAGGCTATATTCGAATCTCATATACTAACGTACGGTCCTATGATGACGATCATAACGAACATGGGTACGGAGTATAAAAATTCCTTATTGATGACTTGTGTAAGTATCTCAAAATAGAGAATTTAACATCAACAGCCTACCATCATCGGACCCTTGGTACTGTAGAACGCAGTCATCGAACGTTCAATGAGTACGTACGATCGCATTTATCAGTTAATAAGGATGACTGGGACGAATGGTTATTGTACTTTACGTACTGTTTCAATACAACCCCTTCCGTGGTACATGGATATTGTCCATACGAATTGGTGTTCGGAAGAATACCACATGGGTTTGAAGTATTCAACACAGTCAAGGACGTAACACACTCTATGACGTCGATGATTATTGGAAGGAGATTAGGTATAGATTGGAAATAGCCTATAATAGAGTTAGAATTATGCTAGATGGGGCAAATTTAAGGCAAAAGGACTTCTATGACAGACAAAGTAAGGAAATAAGATTGAGGAAAAATGACTGGGTTTTGCTTAGAAACTAAGCAGGACACAAGTAGAAGATTAATATTTAGGACCTTTTAAGGTAATAGAATTAGGTAGTAATAATAATGTAATTATAAAAGATAATAGGAATAAGAAACAAGTTATACATAGAGATAGATTAAAGATTTATAATAAATAGATGACCATATAAGTATATTAGGGACAATTTATTTTTTCGGTTATACCGAAAGATTTACTTTTAACTTAAATATTACAATTATACAATTATCACTATATTTTTATATAAAATAAATTGTAATATTATTAAATTTTAATGTAAATTCAAAGTAAAATTTATAAACTAGAACTTAAATTTAAAACTAAAATTAAATGCCAAACTTAAACTGAAATGTAATCAAGTTGAAAATGAACATTTTTATTAATTGAAATTAACAATTAATATTAAAAATTAAAATTAACATTAAAATTGAAATTAAAATTAAAACTAAATATCAAAATTAGAATAACAGTTAGAATTTAAAATTTAAAGACAATGACTAAATTTAAAATATGAAAAGAACAAAAATAAACCAATTTCTATTGTAATTATATATAAAGGAATGATCAAAGGAAAAAGGAAGGTGTATTGTGTTTGACTGGTCTTAGTTACCATGCCAGCTGCATGTAACTAAACACTCACATTCTGTTGAGTTATTTGTCCACACGCAATATAGCTGGTTCACTGTAAACAGCTGAGCCAGCTAAATCCCACGGTTAGCTTTAACTAGATATACGTGTGAATGTATGTAGTATTTGTAGGTAGCTTTCAGTTGAATAAATAAATAAACAGTCAGTTGTAAGTGAGCAATGAAAATGTGTGTTTGACTTAAATCAAGACACGGTAGATACGGAAGATACGGTAGATACTTAATATCTTCTGCTATTTTTAAATTTCTTAACATTTCTTCTTTTGTCTCCTCCATCGGAAAAATTTTAAGCTATATTTCTAACTTGTTGTACCCTTATCTGTTTCTTTACATATTTTCTCAGGTGCCTAATTTTTACTATCAGTATTATTAGTACACAAATCAGAATAAGCACTTCTAAACTAACGCTTACTGCCGTAGGGTTCTTAGTCGTCTCTGTTATCACTTCACTTATCTTATTTTGGCTATTAGCCATACTCCAAATATTATCTGCTCTATAGAGAAAAAAATTCTTTTCAAAATCTGAATTTACAATATTCTAGAACAATTATAACAAAGAAATTTTTTCTTCATTGGTAAAAAAAAAAATTTCCCATCAGTTTCCCAAAAGTTAAATATAATCTCCCTTTCCTAAAATTTTCACAATATATTTCCAAATTTTACTTAATGATTTATAAAAACTTCTTTTCCACAAAATATCTTCATTCTAACTTTCCTTTTATACAAAAGAAATGCTGACATTGGTGATTTTAGGTTAAACTAAATTTTAACATTTATGTTATTAAAACATTTCACAATATATTTAACACTTTATAGAGCAAAATAAATTTTCGCATAAAAAAATTTAACATTTTATCAAAAAAATAATTCACATAATTCCTTAATGTAAGGTGCATGGGCCCTTCTGGGTTTTCCTCCTTTTATATATGATTCTTTTATACTTATTTCATCTCAAGGGCTTCGGATAATTGATGTCCGGAAAATGTTTTTAAAGATGTTCTTGATGTAGTGATGATTACCAGGATGTTTTTACGGCTTATTGCGCCTCAGGATTCTGATGTTTTTAGTTATGATGCGTTTTTTGGCATGAGTTGCTTCTTCAAAATTTTCAGAATCGGCTTTCTGTCGCACCTTAATAGCTAAGTATATTAATACTCCTGCTATTAATGCTTCGAGTAAAAATGAAGTTTCAAGATTCCCTTTTTTATTAAAAGACTGTTGTTTTATTTAAGTCTTGAATATGACTGTCCCTTTAGTTTAAAATTCCAAATCTTATATATTAATTTGCCTATTACTAGGTTTGAGTAAAATCTACTCAATATAAACAAGTAAGAAAACTAAAGTCGGTTTCGACCCTATCTCTTGGGTCCAACTAATTGGATATAGAAAATAAACATAAACCAAATCTGAGTGTCATTATTAATTTTTTTGCTGCAGATATGAAAAAGTTCATATCGGGTGCTATATTTATATGGGGACTAGGTCGAAAAATGGGCCGATCCTGACCATATTTGGTAAAGTCACTTCATATTCGTGTCGTCGGTGTCATCAAGTTGTTAAAATATTTTGCTCCGTAAATTTGTGTTATAATCCTATATTTAAATAAAATTGTGGTCTGTGTTTATTATTAAAATAAGCCTATAATAGAAAGCTATAAAACTGTATTATTTTCATTTCATAAAGTTATTAAGTTATCATTTAATTTGTAATAAACAGTTTTTTAAATGACTAAAATCAATAAAATTAAAATTACAAACATAAAAAGCACAAATTCAATAGAACAAAGCATAAAAGAAAATAGTCAAATCTTAGTTAAAAACAATAACAACAATAGTTCCACATTCAAATAAGTAAACAATAATTAAAAACAATCAGTCAAGTGCATACTCTCCATTCAACAACAACATACATTTAACAATAACAACACTTAGAACCTGTTTGCTATAATAATAATAACGAACAAACAACTAATCTCTTTTTCAATCTTTTAACAACAACAACACATAGCATTAACTCCAACTATCCAAATACTACCCAACAAACAATCTAAATCTAATTATTATCAATTACAGAATAATAATATAATTAAATAAATTTTGTAAAATCTCTGTTTTCTGTGTTATATTTGTTAACTTTGTCAAATTAATATTACCATAGAAATTACCATGGCTGATACAACCAAATGTTTAAACAAAAGCTGTATTTTAACTAGTGACAATGAAAGAATGGTGGTTTGTTGGCTTTGTCATGGTCTATGTCATTTTAAGTGTAGTGGACTAAAAACGCTGGTTGCTGAAGCTCTTCTTAATACCAAGGGCCTACACTGGTGCTGCAATGGCTGTCAACAACTTGTTGGTGAATTCTATCGCTTTTTTTAAAGTACAAAATATACTTTTATTAATATTCAACAGAAAATGTCAGTACTATCTAATGAAATATCTGCATACGGAAATCTATTTGATGAATTCAAACAATTAAACAATCTAAATTCTTCTCCGCATTCATCTCCAGAACGTCGTCGAAAGTCATCAAGAAATAAAAATAAAGATAATCTTGGTCTGAATCTTGGCCCGTCTACTTCTAATGTAATTGATCCCTTTATTAATCCTCCCTGTTTGCCATTAACAAATTTTTCAAACCCTTCTGGAACAAATCTGCCTACTGATGACTGTTATTTTCAAAATGTGGTTTTTCCTATCAATAATGAAAGTGTATCCAATCCGCCGTATTCTACCGTAAAAAATACTAACAATATTGTCACGAATCAATTAAAAGTCATCCCTCCAAAAAAGTCAATCTTTATTTCTCGATTTGCATCCGAAACCACCGCTGATGATATTACCTACTATATTAAATCAAAATTCAATCATGAATCCGATATCGTAACAAATAAATTTTCATATTCTCAACCTAGAAGTATTACATCTTTTAAACTTACTGTTCCATTCGATCTTTTTGAAAAAGTTGTCGATCCTGCTTTCTGGCCTAATAATACATTAGTTCGGGAATACATATTTAAAAAAAATCCAAGAAAGAACCACATTGCCCACCTTCTACCATGTCAAATCAATAATTCAAAAAACTGAATGAAAATGCTGTCGATCACATAAATAAAGGGTGATTTTTTAAGAGCTATAGGAAAGTTTTCCAAAAAAAAACACATAAAATTCAGAAAAATGCATGAAATCTTTATTTGAATCGATGTACGGTCCATATAATTTAATGTTTGAAGATTATTTCATGCAAATGTTGACCGTGACTGCGCCTCAAATGGTCCATCCGCTTAGTCCAATTTTGGCATACTCTTTCCAACATTTCGGCCGGTATCTCACGAACAAATGCTTCAATGTTGTCTTTCGATGCGTCAATTGAAGCGGGATTGTCTGTATAGACATGAGCTTTAACATAGCCCCACAAAAAATAGTGTAAAGGCGTTAAATCGCACGATCTAGGCGGCCAATTGACCGGTCCCGAACGTGAAATAAAATGTTCACCGAACTCGCCTCTCAATAAGTCCATTGTTGCGCGTGCTGTGTGGCATGTGGCACCGTCTTGTTGAATCCACATGTCAGGCAAGTCAAGCTCTTGCATTTTGGGCAAAAAAAAGTTGGATATCATCTCTCGGTAGCGCTCACCATTCACAGTTACGTTACGATTCGCATCATCTTTGAAGAAGTACGGTCCAATGAGGCCACCAGCCCATAAACCGCACCATACTGTGACTTTTTCTGGATGCATTGGTAGCTCTTCCAATGCTTCTGGCTGATATTCACTCCAAAATCGACTCCCGAATAGCCGCTTCAGTGGGTCGATTAAACTGGCCATAAAATGGAAGAAGCGCGCGATGAACTTTCTTAACAGAGCACGCATTTTGATAATAAAATTCAATAACTTGGAAGCGTTGTTCGTTTGTAAGACGCCTCAATTGATTTTGATTTAAATCATCACGTTATTATTTTCACCGAAACTTGGCTGAAGGATGATGTTTTTAACTCTGAAATTCTATGTAATAAGTATCAAATTTATAGATGTAATCGTAAAGACCGTAATGGGGGAGGAGTTCTTATTGCAGTCTCATGTCTTTTCCCATCTGAAGTTCTTTCTCCAATTAATTCTTCAACTATTGAATTTGTCAGTGTTGCCATCAAGCTTAGATGCAAAAAAATATACTTCACCTGCTCTTACTTACCTCCTAACTCTAGTGAACTAATGTACAATACACATGCTGAAGCTATCAAATTGTTTCACTACTTGTTGATCCAAACGATAAAATTTTTGTTGTAGGCGATTTCAATTTACCTTCTATATCATGGAAGTATTCTCTGGAAGCTCCTGAATTGATCCCAATAAAAACTAAAAAGTGGCACGACAATTTCATTAATGATTTATTTGATCAATGTCTTCATTCAATAAATAATGTTTACAACGACTGTGGTAAATTATTGGATTTAGTATTCGTCAATGATCCGTTTGATTGTGAATTATTTCGTTCTGAACTAATCACTTTGCCCGAGGATCGCCATCATCCTACAATTGAAATTAACTACTCACTGCCCTTTCAATATGGACCTGAATTGCGTATTAAAAATGATAAAGTGTATTGTTTTAAAAAAACCAACTATGCTGAACTAAAAAATTTAATTAATGGAACTAACTGGTACAAGTTATTATATACTTCTGATAATTCTCAACATTCATTGGATGTAATGCTTAATTGCTTTTACAAAACTATTTACTCTTTTTTTTGATAAATGTGTACCAAACCATACTGTCTATGAACATACTGGTCCTCCCTGGAACTCTCGGCAGTTGTCTCGGATTAAAAATTAAAAAAATAAACATTATAAAAAATATAAAAAATCTGGTTCCCTAGTAGATTATGGAAAATACTCTATTTATCGTGCAGATTACAATATACTCAATAACTCTTTATACCATAATTATCTAAGCAAAATGAAACACAATTTTAAAAGTGATCCTAAATCGTTCTACAATTTCGTTAATTCTAAAAGAAAATCTAAAGGATATCCTTCAGTTATGAAATTTCTTGAATTCGAATCTAGTGATGATACCGTTATAAGTAATATGTTTGCTGACTTTTTTCCTAGTACTTATTCGGATGCTCAATATGACAACTGTAACGACTATCCTTTTCCTATAACTTCAAATCAACCAATATCTTTTCCCGAAATTAATTCAAGTGATGTTTTACTTAGTATGAAAAAACTAAAACTTTCTTTTTATCATGGACGAGATGGTGTACCCAGCTGCATCTTAAATCGCTGTGCTGATAACTTAGCAAAGCCTGTATCATTATTGTTTAATGCATCGATCAGATATGGTTATTTTCCTAAATTATGGAAGGAATCTTATGTTATCCCCTTATTTAAATCTGGAAACAAGTCTGATGCTACGAACTATAGAGGAATTGCCAAATTAAGTGCTTTACCTAAACTATTTGAGAAATTTATTACGGATTATCTATGCCATCATACATCTTCAATTCTGTCACCATTTCAACACGGGTTTAGGAAAGGTTGTTCTACTACAACTAATGTTCTTCATCTAACAACTTTAATTAATCGCGGTTTTACTGAAAAGAGACAAACTGATGCTGTTTATACGGATTTTAGCAAGGCGTTCGATAAAGTCAACCATGAACTCCTTCTCATTAAATTGAATTTATTGGAATTAACTCCTTACAGTTTAAACTGGATAAAATCGTATCTTTTGGGAAGAAAACAAAGTGTTAAATTCAATAATAATACTTCAAAATACATTGCTGTTATTTCTGGTGTTCCGCAAGGCAGCCATCTTGGACCAATTTTATTTTCCCTCTATATTAATGATCTTCCAAAAGTTATACACTTCTGCTATAGATTGATGTACGCTGATGACATCAAAATATTTTATAGTTTTAAACAATATGCTGACCATATCTATCTGCAATGTGATCTTGATAATTTTTTTAAGTGGTGCAATCATAATTTAATGGAGCTGAATCTGAAAAAGTGCAAATGCATGCGTTTTTCGAGATGTAATTTTATTGCAGTTAACTATGCTCTGGGTGGATACCAGTTGGAGCTACTCGATAATTTTTTGGATCTCGGTATATTACTTGATGCTAAACTGAGTTTTGCTCCTCACATAACCATGACGGTAAATAAAGCTAGAGGTGTTCTTGGTTTTATTAAGCGTTGGGCAAAGGAATTTGTTGATCCCTACATTACCAAACAACTGTTCATATCCTTAGTAAGACCAATTTTGGAATATGGCTCTATCATTTGGGATCCTCACTATAACATCCATAGCCAACATATTGAATCTGTTCAAAAACAATTCCTTCTATTCTGTTTACGTGGTATGCAGTGGAGTCCTGCCTACAATCTTCCGTCATACCCTAATAGACTTTCTTTAATTAAATTACCAAGTTTAAAAAGTCGCCGAACCATGCTGAATGTAACCTTTATGATAAACCTCATCAATGGTATTACGTGGTATGCAGTGGAGTCCTGCCTACAATCTTCCGTCATACCCTAATAGACTTTCTTTAATTAAATTACCAAGTTTAAAAAGTCGCCGAACCATGCTGAATGTAACCTTTATGATAAACCTCATCAATGGAGAAGTTTGCTCTGAGTTTCTTGTTAACAACATCGTATATAATGTTCCTCAACGTTTTTCCCGCCATTTCAACCTGCTTTATGTTCCATTTTGCCGATCAAATTTTTCCATTGCTGATCCTTTTCGGAGATTATGCAATAATTATAACAATCTTTCTCAATTTATTGACTTTTCCTTGAATACATATTTAACTAAAGGTAACATAATTATTTTTCTGAATTCATGATTTATCTGTTTCTTACACAATATTTTGTAAATAGCTTAAGTTAAACACAATTAAATAGTCTGTAAGGATTCAATCCATTGACTTAATAAATAAATAAAAAAAATAAATAAATACTTTGAAAAAATATATACAAACCAAATTTAAGAAAAATCTGTGCAATATTTTTGTTTATTGATAGATTTAAGTGAAGATCGGGAAGCAGGTCTATATGGGGCCTATGACTAAGAATTGTCCTATTGGGATTAGTTTTGGACTACTAATTAATGGATATAATAAACACATACAAACCAAATTTTACTGAGGTCTATAAGATAATTTGGATCTTATGGCAATTTATGTCGACTTCATAGGGGTAATTTGTATGGGGACAAGGTCTGAACACGGACCGAATTTCACCAATTTCAACAGCATTCATCCCGAAGCCGATAGAAGCTTATATGCCAAATTTCATTAAAATATATTCATATTTGCGACCTGTAAATTAATTACAAAGTTTACATGGACACACAGACAGACGGACGGATGGAAATTAAAAATAAAAGTTAAGAAAAAAGGTGTAAAAAATTTGTACTGTTTGAGATTGTTTTTCAATGATGTTTTTAAACAAAGAAATATTAACAATGTCAATTCAAATAAGTAAGAGTGTCAAATTCGGCTGGGCCGAATTTTTGATACCCCCACCTTTTTCATTTTCATTCTTTTATCATTTTCCATTTTCCACTTTTCAATTTTCATCTTTCGTTTTTCATTTTTAGTTTTTCATTTTTAATTTCTCATTTTCCATTTTCCATTTTCCACTTTTCATTTTTCATTTTCCATATTCCATTTTCATTTTTCATTTTTAATTTCTCATTTTTCATTTTTCAATTTTCATTTTTCATTTTCCATTTTTCATTTTTCGCTTTCCATTTTTCATTTTTCATTTTCCATCTTTCATTTTTGATTTTCATATTTTCATTTTTCTTTTTCCATATTCCACTTTCCAGTTTTCATTTTTCATTTTCCATTTGCCATTTTTAATTTTAAATTTTTCATTTTCCATTTTCCATTTTTCATTTTTCATTTTCCATTTTTCACTTTCAATTTTTCATTTTTCATTTTCCATTTTCCATTTATCATTTTTCATTTTCCATTTTCCAATTTTCATTTTTCATTTTTAATTTTCCATTTTTAAGTTTTCGTTTTCCGTTTTCCATTTTTCATTTTCCATTTTTAATTTTTCATTTTCCATTTATCAAATTTTAATTTTTCATATTTTATTTTTCATTTTCCATATTCCATTTTCCATTTTTTTATTTTTCACTTTCCATTTTTCATATTTAATTTTTAATTTTTCATTTTCCATTTTGCATTTTTCATTTTCCATTTTCCATTTTTCATATTTCATTTTCCATTTTTAATTTTCCATTTTGCATTTTCCATTTTTCATTTTTCATTTTCCATTTTCCATTTCTCATTTTCCATTTTTAATTTTTCATTTTTCATTTTTCATTTTCCATTTTTAATTTTTCATTTTGCATTTTCCACTTTTCATTTTTCATTTTCCATTTTCCATTTTTCAATTTTCAATTTTCATTTTTCATTTTTAATTTTTCGTTTTTCGTTTTCCATTTTCCATTTTCCATTTTCCATTTTTCATTTTCCATTTTTCATTTTTCATATTCCATTTTCCATTTTTCTTTTTCCATTTTTTATTTTTATTAATTTTTAATATTTAATTTTAATGATAAAAAATATGTGGTAAAACTTGCTTAGGCCAATGTGACACGTGCAGTATTAATATACACACAACTGTAATGACTTCAACAATACGAAGAATTACAACATATACAACATATCTTTAGAAAAACAACAAACTTACTGAAAATTTTTATTTTTTCAAGAGTTTTTCAAAGTTTCATTCATAGCTCGTGAACCCTTTGACCTTTTTTGACGATTTTAAATAGCAACTCCTTTGGGATGTTAATTTTATACAAAAACGAACGGTCTAGCTTAGATATTGACGGCGTGATCGTGATTTCCACAGACAGACGGACAGAGGTCATCGGTAAATCAACTTCCTTTTTATAAGGATCAAGATAATATATATTTTTGGGGTCTCAGGAATTTATTTCGATGCGTTACAAACGGATTGACAAACCTATATATGCCCTCTGCCACTGAGGTGTGGAGGGTATAAAAATAAAACAATATTTTTTTAATATTGTAAAAATTGTATTTTGCAGTCGGCAAAACGAATATTTGCTCAAATGAATCTAAAAAATCTATTACATAAGTAGAATTTTTACTGAAATATTTCTGTTTTGTTTCAACAAATTTTGAAAATGTAAATGATTTCCTATAAAAATTCATTTTGTAAATAAAATATTTTATTAATTCTTATAAAAAAAATCATGTGAACCCGATCACAGGGGAGATGTATAAACATCTGGTAATAAATAAAATGCAGAAAACAGCGACAAAAAGGTTATTTCATATAATAATTTTTCATCAAACAATCATAAGTCATACCGATTTGTCTTAATGGTCACATCTTACGCGTAAGATGTGACTCTCACATGTACGCTGTTTTTGTGATTGTATTGTGAAATAGAAATTTACCCCCCTGTGCGTACTGATGTTTACACATCAAAATCTCATAATTAACCTAAGGTAAGATTTTTTGTATTAAAAATTCGGTTTTTAATTTTTCATAAAAACTATCGAAATAATCGCAACTAAATGGAATTATTTTCATATGTGTAAAGAAAAACTATACAAAAGAACTTCATATGAATTTTGTTAATATGAAAAAAATTCTATAAGAATACAGTAAGTTGTCAATATTTCAATAAATAATTATAGAAAATATATATATATTTTAATAAAGTTAAAAATTTTTTTAGATATTTTGTAGGAAACTTTTATAATTTGGATAGAAAAATTACAATAAAAACTTAAACTAGACTTAATGTACAATTTTTGTTGTTCCTAAGCTTGCTAAAAACCATTTAAGAAAGACTATTTGTACATTTTGTATATGAGTATTCTGTAAGAAAAAACATGATATTGAAATACATATATACAACTTCATTAAATTAATCTCTAATATCGTTTGGAATAAGAATTGTATGAATTTTCAAGTTTCAAGTTCATAATTTTGTATATTTAATCAAAATTAACTCAAAGTATAAAAAAAGTATTTAAAAAAATATTTCATAAATTAAATAAAAAATTAAAAAACTAAAAACTTAAATCAGAAATTAAAAAACTAAAAACTAAAAACTTAAATTCAAAATGAAAAGCAAATACAAAAACTAAAAACTAAAAATTTTAAAATTGAAGAATCAAAAATTAAAAAAATAAAAAACTAAAAATTTAAAAAACTAAAACCAAAATTAAAAAACTAAAAATTAGAAACTAAAAAACTAAAAACTTGAAATAAAAATTAAAAAACTAAAAACTTGAATTTAAAATTGAAACCCTGAAAACTAAAAACTTTTTTTTAAAAAATTGAAAAGCAAATATAAAAAACATAAAACTAAAAATTTAAAAATCAAAAAACTAAATAACTAAAAATTAAAAAAAACTAAAACTAAAGTTAAAATTGAAAATTGAAAATAGAAATTAAAAAATATAAAAACCAAAAATATAAAAAAGCATAGAAACTTGACTTCATGTTAGTGCGCTGTTTAAAATTGTTTCTTTGAATTATTTCTACCTTTAATAAAATTATATAATTTTATAAATTAGTCTATTTATTACAGAATGAAGTATTTAAAACATTAATGAAAACAACTATAGCAACTAACTGAAAGACGCTTGAAAAGCAAATAAAAATTGTAAAGCAAATATACATATAACAAATTGATTGAAAATCGTTAATATTTGTAAAAAAAAAAAACAAAGATTTGGTCTGAGTAATAACAAATTTAGTAAATAAATATTAAAGTCTGAAAAGTGATATTTAAATTATGATACTAAACATTAAAATTAGCTATAATTTAACTTAATAAGGAACAGAAAATATATTGGAATAATTCAAAAGAAAGAAACTTATAGACTTGAATAAACGAATATTTTCTCAAATATATCTAAAAAGAATGATTTTGTGAATAAATGTCTAAAAAAAACCTCAACAGAATATATAAAATGTATTTAAATTCAAAGTCAACGGATTATTTTTTACTTAATAAAGAACCTAAATTATATTGGAAATGAAAAAGAACTACGGTAACTAACGGAAAGACACTTGAAAATAAAAAATAGCTAAAAAATTTGACTATCTGAAATATGAAATCAAAAATGTTTTGAAATAAAAATTTAAATATGATAAATTTTTTCATTGAATTACTTATAGATTTAATAAAACCATGTAACTCTATAAACGAAAAAAACTTAAACTATTAAAAAAAAATCTTTTCTAAAAAAAGTATTCTTTATAAAACAAAAATAACTAACTGAAAGATACCTATCTACAATACATTGAAATGTTCTTATGCAATGTAACTACATGGAGATCCAATGTAACTACATGAAAACTGTATGAAAAACAATGTCATCTATATGTTATGAAAAAAAAAATTAAATAAATGTTGCCACTTCTAAAAAAATATCAACATTTTCTACTAAATATTAAATATTCAAAGTTAACGGAATAAAAACAGTGTCATCTATATGTTACGAAAAAAATTTTTAAAAGGTTTCTAAACTTGAATAATAATAATAGTCAGTGGGCGATTCAAAACTGCGTGAAAACTAACTTTCAAAAAAGCACATAAGCTTACACCCATACGTAAAAACCGCCAAAAGTATATGAGCTTATACTTAAAAAATCACACCGAACTTTATAGCAGTAAAAATAAAAAAACTTGCAATTAATAACTTTCAAAATCTTATAAAAAAAACATACTAAAGAAGCTTTAACAAAAAAAAAACAAACATGTAGACGGATGCGGGACATATTTGACTATGTGATTTAACAATATTGTAAAACAAAAATTTAATGTAAAAAAAATATAAAAAAATACGATACTAAAACATTAAAATTGATTTTAATTATCTAGAAATATTTTATTTTCATACAAGCTGATTCTGCAGCAGATATATATTAAATTCTGTACCTTTTTTCAAACAGTCCGTAAGTGGGGCTGCTAAGTCTACAAAATTGGGGATAAATTGGCAATACCAGCGGGTTATACCTACATAAATTCGGAAAATTCGGATTTGCATCAACTTTAGATTTATCGGTCCTTAAACAACCTTGACCTACAATATAGCCTAGATACCTAAATTCCTTTTAACAAAAACGACTTTTCCCGACAAAAACGACTTTCGCAACATATCAATGTGTGTTTTGAAATATTTTGTACACACCAGTATACAGTAATAGCTTTTATTGCAAAACAAAACATTGTGGAATCTAAGTGTATTTTTTCTCCACATCTAAAACAAAAAAAATTTGTTTTTCGGACGGACAATCATAGAAGGAATGCCCGATTAGGTCGCAATTCAAACATTTAAAATTCCTGGTATCTATCTGCTCTCTTTTCTCTAATCTGATTACCTTGATATTTAAATGCAGCAACTACTCCTTCATCTCTTTCTATTTTACTTTTCTTTTCTATCACTTCAAGATCCGAAACAAAACGTTTCTGATTGCTAAAAATTGCTAACAAATCTCCAATAATGGTCTAAGCTAAATAATTCAGTTGACGAGAAAAGAGATCCCAAGTTTTCCTTCACATTATTTTTAATAAGATCTATCATTTTATTCTCACTCATAGGTTGCGATAAACGTGCATTGATATAATTTCTGTGAAATAGCCATCAAATGACTCTTTTGGCATTTGCGATCATTCTGACGAGTTTGTCACAATCATTTTCAACTTTTCCAAACTGCTTTGTAATAGCTAGTTTTATTTCATCATACTTTCTGATTTGCCTTTTAAGAAGGTATAAAATGAACTATGCCAGCGATCCTTAAGATGTAGTGTAAGTTAACAAACAAAACATTTTGTTTAGTTAATTCTGCATACTCCCTCCCATTTCTTTTTTATTTCTTCTGCTTGCTGTGTTCGCTTTGCTAATCGATTTGTTTGGGTTCAATGAATTGATTTGTTGCTTAAATTGCATTGTGTGTCGCAACAGTAAAATATTTTATCAATCGATAATATGATTCGTAGGCGAAAGAATAAAATCCAATGTAAACTATAATTGTTGCGTCTCATATTACACTATGTGTCGCAACAATACTTTGTTCTTTCGATTGGTAAATTAGGTTGCCCATACAAACAACAAATTATTGATTTTGCTATTTTTTAAGGAGAGACCCAAGAATATCAAGTGGGCAATAAATTATTTATTTTGTTGTTTTAACGTAGAAAACAGAAAAGATGCAAAAATTGTCAAGTGGACAATAAACTATTTAATTTTAAGTATTGTAACAAAGAAATACAAAATTTGGCAAATGGGCAGCAATTATTGTAAACACTAGTTTTTAGTTTAAAATAAGAGAGAAATGTGAATAAAGAATCAGTTGATATTGAACACTCAAAAACTCAACGTGTTTTCATTTTACAATGTAAAAAGAACTAACTGGCGCCCAACGAAAAAAACACACATATCCTTAGAAGCCCTAAAGTAGTGCAAAGGATTAAAGTGGTAAGAGTTAAAATAGTGCATTTAGTTAGCCCTAAAGTAGCGCCAAATTAAAAAAAAAAAGCCGTTAAGTAGTGCAAAAACTAAAAAAGTGCATTTAATAGTGCAAATCTAAAAGCTAAATAAGTGCAATTAGTTTAAAAAAAAGCCCTAAAAGAGCGCAAAATCCAAAATAAAACTCTCATAAATATTTTTAAAAAGAAAAAATTTTCAATTAAAAAACTCTAATGCTAAAAGAGCTCTAGTAAAAATATAATAAACCAAGAAATTTTTTAAATAATATATACAAAAAATTAATAAATCAACCTAAAATAAAAAAGAGCAACTCTAATAAATTTTTTAGTGCATTAATAGCCCTACAACTTAAAAACAATAAATATTTTTAAAATTTAAAATCTAATGTTAAGAAAAAAAAAAAGAACTCTGATTAATTATAACTTAAAATAAACGAAGAACTTTGATAAATTTTTATAAAATATACAAAACCTTTTAAATTTTTAACTCAAAATAAAAAGAGAAGAACAACATCATCACCAACATCTATTACACTTCCAAAAAATTTTTTTTATAAATTCTAAATTGAACAGCTTTAAATTTAATAATAAAATTTTACAAAATAATTTTTTAATACCCTTTAAAGAAAGAAAATACAATATATTTTTAAGAACAGAAAAAAAAAATAATTTTTCAATACCCTTTAAAGAAAGAAAATACATTATATTAATACTTAGTTAATTCTAAAAAAAAAATAAAAATATATTATGGCCAACCAAAATAATCTAATTAGACCCCCAATCTTAGTTCACAATCCTGAAATCATTCCTCCTAACATTAACCCACAATTAGAAGCCTCTGCGGTAGACGTGGCGACTAGGGTATGTAGAGAACAATGCGGTAGCCTAGTTAGGGAACCTTTAAATCCTGGCACGTCCATGATGGGTATAGACCAGGTTATCGAAGATAGATATTTGGAAAATTTGACTGACCTGGACAAGGTACCAGATGTAGTACGATGTTTAAGGGAATTTTCAGGCAATCCTTCTGAATTTAGATCGTGGAAAAAGGTGTAGAACGTGTACATAAATTGTATGAATCAACCAGAGGGACACCAAAATACTACGGAATTCTCAACGTAGTAAGAAATAAGATCATAGGCCCAGCAGACGCCGCTTCAGAATCGTACAACACTCCCCTTAATTGGACCTGCATATCAAAATACCTTACTCTACACTACGTGGATAAACGGGACCTCAGAACATTAGAATACCAAATGACAACTTTGATTCAAGCAGGTGCCACAATCTAGGAATTTTACCAACAGCTTTATTCTCATCTTTCATTCATAATGAACAAACTCGCCTGTATGGACATTGGCAGAGAGGCTATGGACCTTTTGACACAGACATACCGGGACAAAGGACTCAAAGGAGACCTACCACGTTTTTTAGGAATTCGAGAGCCAACAGATCTTCCGCAAGCATTACACTTATGTCTCAAATTGCCTATACCCATAAGGTAACTGGGGCCCAACCACCTTTACCTCCGAAAAACTTCAAACCACAATTCCCACAATTAACCTTTAAAAGACCTCAATTCTATCCACACCTCGCACACATGCCTTCAACAGCCCAAAATTTCTACAGACAACCACACCAACAATATAACTCTCATCAAAACTTCAGCAGACAACCACAACAACAACATAACCCTCATCAAAACTTCAGCAGCCAACCACAACAATTTACACCATCAAATTCTTTTAATCAACCTAGAAATTTTCGTCCAAATAATCCACCACAAAGACCGTTTGGCCCCAAACCACTACCTGGACCAGAACCCATGGACGTGGACCGCTCAATGTAACCCAGAGCAGTCAACTACATGAATAGACCACGACCAAATACCGATTTCTCAGGGAAAAGGCCCACTGATAATACATACCAACAACCTCAAAAATTCCAAAGAAACTTCCATATATATGCTGGTGACTGGGGAACAGACAATCAAGATAATAACCCTTGCAACGAAGACGACTTCGAAGCCTATAACAACCATTTACTGGCTAGTGGCACAGAAGAAGACCTCCAGGACATGCAAGACTATCTTGACGGTCAAGGTGGAGAACATGTCGACGAGATCCTTAACGAAGATCAATAATTCGCTGACATTCATTTTTTAGATTAGCGAAATCGTCTTTGCCGTATTTCGAGGCTATGACGAGCTCCGGAAAAATACTCAAAATACTTGTCGACACCGGGTCGAACAAAAATTACGTACAAACATCTTTGTTAAAAAAAACAATACCCAATGACATCAGCTTCTATTCTCACTCCATTGGAGGCAAAACCCCGGTAACACACCACACATTTATTAAACTCTTTGAATCGGACATTAAATTTTTCTCACTGCCTTCATTAAAACCATTCCACGCAATATTAGGTAACGATAGCCTGAAGGAATTAGCAGCGATTATTCACGCAGCAGGAAGTTATATGATTATTAAAGGTCATATCAAAATAAATTTAAAACAGAAGGTTTCTCAATCAGTCAATTCTATAGATATTAGAACAGAACACATGACAGCCGAGCAAGAAAACAAAATTGAAGAAATTATAGGAAAATATCCCAACATATTCTCAGAACCAAATGAGAGCCTGACCTACACAACTTCAGTAAAAGGCGAAATTAGAACCACCACCGGCAACCCCGTATATTCTAGATGTTACCCATACCCTATGCATTTGAAGTACGAAGTGGAAATCCAAATTAAAGAATTGCTGGACCAGGGTATTATAAGGCCCTCAAAATCACCTTATAATTCGCCGGTATGGGTGGTCCCAAAAAACTAGACGCTTCAGGTAAAAGGAAATACCGAATAATTATCGACTATAGAAAATTAAACGCGGTCACAATCGCTGACCGATACCCCATCCCGGAAATTAATGAGGTACTCTCTCAGTTAGGTTAAAATAAATATTTCTCCGTTTTGGATTTGAAAAGTAGATTTCACCAAATTCCCTTGAATGAAAGGGACATAGAAAAAACCGCGTTCTCGATCAACAACGGCAAATACGAATTTACTAGACTTCCGTTCGGATTGAGAAATGCACCATCGATATTTCAAAGAGCCCTCGACGACATAATGCGTGAGCACATCGGAAAAATCTGCTATATTTATATAGACGATATTATTATATTTGGCAAGGACGAGAAATCCCACCTAGAAAATATCGAACAGGTATTCCACACCTTGGAGATGGCTAATATGAAGGTCCAGCTCGACAAATGCGAGTTTCTAAAGTCGGAAGTTGAATTCCTAGGGTTCTTGATATCCACAACAGGAATACAGGCTAACCCTAAAAAAGTAGAAGCAATCAACAACTTCCCGATACCAAGAACGCTTAAAGACCTCAGGTCCTTCCTTGGTATGGCAGGCTTCTATCGCCGTTTTATTAAGGATTATGTCAAACTGGCAAAACCTTTAACGGCTCTTTTGAAAGGGGAAGAGGGACGAATGTCCAAGAATGTTTCAAAAAAATAAAAATCACACTAGATGACAACGCCATAGAACACTAAATAAAACCAAAAGAACATTAACATCAGTGGATGTTATGTTATCTTAACCGGACTTTGAAAAAGAATTCCGACTGACAACAGATGCATCCAACTATGCGATCGGAGCTGTATTGGAACAAGGTGGTAGACCCGTGACATTTATCTCAAGAACTCTCAGTAAAACCGAGGAACACTAACCTACAATTGTTAGCAATTGTTTGGGCCCTTAAAAGCTTAAGGAACTACCTCTACGGAGCGATGAAAATAAAGATTTTTTACGGATCATCAACGACTGACGCATGCCCTGGGCAACGGAAATACTAACAGCAAACTCAGGCGATGGAAAGCAATATTAGAGGAGTATAATTACGAACTATTATACAAACCTGGCAATACCAATGCTGTAGCAGACGCACTTTCTAGACCTCCACAGGAAATATTCGATATTACTCAACAGACGCTACACAGAACAGTAACCAGAGCTTACCTCGAAATCTCATCCAACATACAAATGCTCCAATAAACGCATTCAAAAACCAGCTCATCATAGAACCGAGCGAAACTCAGTCATATGAATTCCAAGTTGTGTTTCCAACGTATCAGAGGCATGTCATATTGGAACCAAATCTTTCCGAAAAAAGATTGAAGGAAATCTTTACTAAATATTTGAATCCTTCGGTAACAAACTGTGTGAAAACAACCAACGAAATATTGGGAAAAGCTCAGGAAATATATTCTTCTAGCTTTCCAAAAATATAAATTCCTCTACACAAGAAACATGGTAACCGACATCCTTAGTGAGTCGGATCAAGAGATAGAAATCATATGTGAACAGAATAGGGCTCATAGAGGTACCAGCTAGAATAAGGCTCAACTTCTTGAGAGATGTTATTTCCCACAAATGACCGCGAAAATAAAGAAAATAGTGGCATCATGTAAGGTCTGTAAAGAGAATAAATACGAGAGACACCCTAATAATATTTATCTACAAGAGACCCCTATCCCACAGTATCCTGGCCAAATAATACATATCGATGTCTATATTACGGAAGGTACTTCTATCCTGACGGGATACTTAAATCAAGAGCGACGGAAGATATTAAACAAGTACTAAGAGAAACACTTTTAAACTTCGGTATGCCAGAAACGGTTGTGATGGATAACGAGAAATCCTTTGCTTCTAAAGCTCTTACATTTATGCCAGAATATCAATTTAACGTGAAGGTTTTCCGAATCCCACCATACTCCAGCACGGTTAACGGACAGATAGAAAGGTTCCACTCCACTCTTTCCGAGATTATGAAATGTATCAAAGCAAAGGGAGCTCATGGTAACTTATCCGAACTCTTGGATAAATCTACTTACGAATATAACAACACTGTTCATTCAACCTTGGGAAGAAAACCATATAATGCATTTTTCTGTAAAAGGTCATCGAGCGATCCTACGGAACGGGAAAAAGCTATGATTAAAATGATAGAAGACTTCAAGAATCGACAATTATCCGACTTGAAGTATCATAATCACCATAGGGAAGAACCGAAGAGTTACAAGGAGGGGAAAATGATTTTCGTCAAACAAAATAAAAGGTTAGGGACTAAACTGAGCAAGAATTATAAACAGGAGATAGTTAAAGAAAACAGACACACCACTGTTCTGACGAATACCGGAAGAGTAGTACACAAAAACAACATTCGTAAATGAAAGAATTTCTGCCTTGCTATCACTTTTGCTTTCTTTTTTTTTAGTGCCATCTTGTTGCTCTTTGTCCAGAGCGAGGTAAAGAGTTTGGACCACACTAGTTCACGAATTGTGGCGATTGACACAGGTATAGCGAAACTCCAAATGGGGTCCGTAAAATTGATACATGAGATAGAATTCGACAATTACCAGAGGTTTATCGACAACACAAAAGCGACAGTAACTGCGAAGATAAGTACATCCCATCCTTTACATCCTTTCCTCGATCATGAGTTATCCCAATTGCAAAACAAACTAGATCAGCTGAAACCTAGATCAAAAGATCTCTCAACTTCATAGGTTTGGCATGGAAATGGATAGCAGGAAGCCCTCACCATGACGATTTCGAAATACTAACACAGAAGACAAACAAGGTGCTAAAAAACAACAATAAGCAGGTACCGAATTAAAGTGCAAATTGGAAATAGTAAGTAAGGAGATAATAAATTTACAATACGCTATCCACTGGGCAAAGGTGGGTGTTACTAACTCGTTTATTCTGTCTCATGATGAAATAGAAACTGTAAAGAAACTATATGAAAATAATAAAATTCCATACCTTAATATGGAAGATATATTAGAGTTTAGCGAGGCAAAAATTGCTTCTAGCGACAATTCCCTGACCTATATTGTTAGTGTACCCACAACCCACAATGTTTCATGTACCAAATTACTTATAAGGCCTATAAAGATTAATAGGGTTGTAACTAACTAAACGAAATATTGGTGTGTGATAAAAAGGTGTTTGGATTAAAAAACAATTGTAAGTACTACAAAAAGTTGACCATATGCAAAGACGAAGATATCGAGGATATCAGTGAATCTGAATGCCTCCCCAATTTAATACACAGTAAACCCTCTAATTGTACATTGACAAGTAACTTCCATATACCCACAATACAGGAAATATTTCCTGGAACGCTCATACTGAATCAATTTAGTGGGACGATTCTGATAAGCCAAGAATCGTATGATTTAAATCGCACTTTCATCATTAAATTCCATAATGAAACCGTATCAATCGGTGATAAAACCTTTTCATATTCTAAAATTAGCTTTTCTAACGTTCTCCCAGCAGTGGTATAACCAATTATAGGGAATCCACACGTGGAGGAAATTCTCACGATGGAACTAATTAAGGAGATGCATGCAAACAATACAGAGGCAATAGAGCTCCTAAATATGGAAAGCAAAATAGGTGATGCCATTACCTACATTTTATCGGTTCTCATAACCGGCATAATACTGTCCGCCTGTTTGAAAAAATTGTGTAATAGAAATGAATTTAAGCGGTCGGAAATTATTAATATCAATACTCCACTACCACTGCAGAATATTACCTTTAATGAAAACGAGCCGAGAGAATACCCTATGTCGAGGATCTCTCAAATACCTTTTTTTTGATTGGGGACAATCAAAATTTTTGTGGGAAAGAGTTAACAAACAAAACATTTTGTTTAGTTAATTCTGCATACTCCCTCCCATTTCTTTTTTATTTCTTCTGTTTGGTGTGTTCGCTTTGCTAATCGATTTGTTTGAGTTCAATGAATGATTGATTTGTGGCTTAAACTGAATTGTGTGTCGCAACAGTAAAATATTTAATCAGAAACCAATCGATAATATGATTCGTAGGCGAAAGAATAAAATCCAATGTAAACTATAATTGTTGCGTCTCATATTACACTATGTGTCGCAACAATACCTTGTTCTTTCGATTGGTAAATTAGGTTGTCCATACAAACAACAAATTATTGATTTTGCTATTTTTAAAGGAGAGACCCAAGAATGTCAAGTGGGCAATAAATTATTTACTTTGTTGTTTTAACGTAGAAAACATAAAAGATCCAAAAATTGTTAAGTGGGCAATAAACTATTTAATTTTAAGTATTGTAACAAAGAAAGACCCAAATTTGTCAAATGGGCAGCAATTATTGTATTGAGAGAAATGTGAATAAAGAATCAGTTGATATTGAACACTCAAAAACTCAACGTGTTTTAATTTTACAATGTAAAAAGAAATAACTTGTATACATGACGTCACACACAATCTAAATACAAACAATAAGAAATGTGTCATGGATAGCTAACCGCCCGATGTTGTAATAGGTTGTAAATATTAAAATAATTGTAACAAGCAGTCATGAAATAAACAAATGACTGAACATATACATATAAATATCCCAGGTCAGCTACAAATTAATAAGCAATTGTTTTCCTTTATATTTAATATAAACAACACATCGTGCTTCAATAAAATTGGAGTAAAAGGTTTAAAATTACACTACTAAAAAACCAAATCAGAACATTGCAATGGAAATGTTTTTGAAGTCTTCAGTATCATTCTATAATTAAGAAAGTTACTCAATGTCTTATGTATTATACGTACATTATTATGTTACGGTTGTAGAATTTTGAAATAAAAATTTAACTTGACATAATATATACTGCGCAAAATATTTTAATTTTTATTTTTTTTTAAATCAATGATTCTTTGAAAAAAAATGAAAACGTTTTTTGGATTTTTTTTTTTTTGAATTGAAAAGGCGATTTGTTGGTAATTCTTAAAGATAGAAAAAGTAAACTCTTGATAGTGTGCTGAAAAATAAAACTGAAATATAGAAAATTCTAGAATTTTTATGTCAATGGATAAAATAAAGAATTTAAAAACAAGTAAGAGTGTTAAATTCGGCTGGGCCGAATCTTTGATACCCTACACCTTTTTAATTTTCATTTTTATTATCATTTTCCAATTTTCACTTTTCAATTTCCATCTTTCGTTTTTAATTTTTAGTTTTTCATTTTTAATTTCTCATTTTCCATTTTCACATTTCATTTTCCATTTTCATTTTTCATTTTCCATTTTTCATTTTTCAATTTTCAATTTTCATTTTTCATTTTCCATTTTTAATTTTTCATTTTTCATTTTCCGTTTTCCATTTTTAATTTTCCATTTTTCATTTTTATATTTTCGTTTTTCATTTTCCATATTCAACTTTCCATTTTTCATTTTTAATTTTTCATTTTCCATATGCCACTTTTAATTTTAAATTTTCCATTTTCCATTTATCATTTTCCAATTTCCCTTTCTCATTTTTCATTTTTAATTTTTCATTTTTCATTTTTCACTTTCAATTTTTCATTTTTCATTTTCAATTTTCCATTTTCCATTTTCCATTTTTAATTTTTCGTTTTCCGTTTTCCATTTTACGTTTTTTATTTTCCATTTTTCAATTTTAATTTTTCATTTTCCATTTTTTATTTTTCATTCTTCATTTTCCATATTCCATTTTCCATTTTTTCATTTTTCATTTTCCATTTTTCACATTTCATTTTTTATTTTCCATTTTGCATATTTTTCATTTTTCATTTTTCATTTTCCATTTTTCATTTTTCATTTTCCATTTTTCGTTTTTAATTTTTCATTTTCATTTTGCATTTTCATTTTCCATTTTCTATTTTTCATTTTTCAATTTTCAATTTCCATTTTTCATTTTTCATTTTCCATTTTCTCATTTCTCATTTTCCATTTTTAATTTTTTATTTTCCATTTTCCATTTTCAATTTTCCATTTTTAATTTTTCATTTTCCACTTTTCATTTTTCATTTTCATTTTGCATTTTTCATTTTCCATTTTCTATTTTTCATTTTTCAGTTTTCAGTTTTCATTTTCCATTTTCCATTTTCCATTTCTCATTTTCCATTTTTAATTTTTCATTTTCCATTTTCCATTTTCCATTTTTAATTTTTAATTTTTCATTTTCCACTTTTCATTTTTCATTTTCATTTTTAATTTTCCATTTCCCATTTTCCATTTTCGATTTTAAATTTTTCATTTTTCATTTTTTATTTTCGATTTTTCATCTTCCCTTTTTTCATTTTTCATTTTCCATTTTTCATTTTTCATTTTCCATTTTTCATTTTCCATTTTTTATTTTTCATTAATTTTTAAAATTTAATTTTAATGATAAAATATATGTGGTAAAACTTGCTTAGGCCAATGTGACACGTGCAGTATTAATATACACACAACTGTAATGACTTCAACAATACGATAAATTACAACATATACAACATATCTTTAGAAAAACAACAAACCCACTGAAAATTTTTATTTTTTCAAGAGTTTTTCAAAGTTTCATTCATAGCTCGTGAACCCTTTGACCGATTTTGACGATTTTAAATAGCAACTCCTTTGGGATGTTATTAAACGATTTTATACAAAAACGAACGGTGTAGCTTATATATTGACGGCGTGATCGTGATTTCCACAGATAGATGGACAGACGGTCATCGGTAAATCAACTTCCCTTGTTATAAGGATCAAGAAAATATATTTTTTTGGGTCTCAGGAATTTATTTCGATGCGTTACAAACGGAATGACAAACCTATATATACGCTCTGCCACTGAGGTGTGGAGGGTATAATAATATGATACATATATATTGACAATAAAACAATATGTACATACATATATGAATAATTAAATTCTTTTTTTTTTTTTTGAGTTTTAAAATTGGAAATTTTGTATAAATACGAGTAAATGCGAACTTCTGTACAGAAAAAGAAAAACAAATCTTTATTAATAAAATGAACTGGAGAAAATCATTACAAAAGAAATATAAAAAAGAAAGAAAAATTTGGTGAACGTTAAATTGAACAATTTTGTAACCTGCTACATTCATAAGAAAGGAAACCCGAAATTTTTGGATTGAAATTAATTAAAGTAGCTGATGAAACCTTACAAAAAAGGATAAAAAAGAAGAGAAAGAAAAATTATATAACAAAATCTTATTTTTTTTTATATATGATAAATTTCAATTTCATTATATATTTTTTATAATTTGATTAATTATTTTTTTTTTTATAATATATTATTCCTTTTCTATTATTATTAATTGTTTTATAAACCATCTTCGACAAAGATCATACGGCCATATCATCATGATAAGTCTAGGTAAGTTACTATGTATAATCAAAGAAATTTTTGAAAATTTAAATAGAAGATTAAATTACTCTCAAATTTGAAATAGATAATATAGACATATTAACTTTGAATTTTGTTTTTGTGTTATGTAAATATATACTTTTTTTATTTTTTTTTTTTTTGTCAATTCAATATATTATAGATACATATATATTCATTTTCTTATTAAAAATAAATCATATAATTATAAACATAACAAGGTATAATAAATGAATTTTAAATGTTTGTTTTCAAAATAATGTTGGAATAATTTATTTAATTCAGAGTTGTGGGTATAATGGGCAAAATTAATGTACACATAAAATAAACAGGTAACTAATATTAGTTAGGGATTATTTCAAAGTGAAAAGCCTATTAGATAATCAAAGGTGACATCTAGTGTCAATGGGGTGGGTATAGGTTAGGAGTATCCAACATCTAGTCTCCTGCAAAATATTCGTATGAATAATGTACAGCACTAGAGATACCTGGAAAGAGCTAGACTAGGAAACTAGTGATGTAACAAATGGCGCCCAACGAAACACCGTGTAAATTTTATATAATTTTGTATAGTAAAATGTTTTTAGTATATCTAAATATATGTTATAAATAATTGTGTATTTAATTGTGTACTTAATTTTTTTTCTGTTAAAAGTTATTAATATTCTTGGTCACTTGCATGTTGGTTAGATTGTGTCTCAGCAAACCTAAATTTTCTTAAATGAACATTAGATGTTGTTGAAATTCTAATCTTTTAATTTTCCGAATGTTTTGCTACTTTTTTGTTTTTTTAAGTACATTAGCTCATATAACCCACAACTTAGAATATTTTATGGTTTGATTGTAATTTGTCAAAAACTGAAATTTTAGATTGATACATTTTTTTTTTGGAAAATAAATATATGTATATATTTTTTTTTAAATAGTAATTATTTAATAATATAATTTTTTTGACATTTCATTATATTGTTTTCGTTAACAGTTCATTTTGTTTTAAAAAAATTTTTTTGTTTTTGAAATTTAATTTTTTTATAATGTCTCAGGACGCATAACGGGAAATATGGCTAAGTCCATGAATGATTTAACAGGTAGTTCTAACGTCACAGGCTCGAAGGAATCATTGATTGGCGAAGACTTAAATACGACAATGATAGATGTAGAAGGTAACTTAGATTTTCGTTCTAAAGGAAATATTGAAAAGGAGACAGATAATTCAAATATTGATAATATTAATACATTTATTGCAGAAAAGGTAAAAGAACAGCTTGTTTTACATTTGTCAAGTTTAGAAGAACATTTATTTAATAGAATCAATCGATCGGTGTCTGATATGATTACATCTATTATACCAAATCAAAACTTGAATAATGAACGTCGTGATACTATTTCCCAGAATAAAAATCTGGTGGCCGGTGTAGTCGTTTGGAAATGCATCGATGGAATCTCTATTTTTCTGGAGATGAAAATACACTAGGGGTTGATGAATTTCTGAAACGCGTTGAACCCATATCTTTAACTCTAAATTTTAATATGAAGGAAATCGTTCATAATCTTTATATTTTACTGAAGCATTGGAAATTAAGTTTCGTTCTGCAGAAACTGACTATGACTTAGAACACCGGATAATGAACCGTGTTCAAAGGAGCAATGAATCTTTTGACCAATTCTTTAACGCAGTTTTAGGTCTTAATTCCCGAATGAGGACGCCAAGAACTGATAGGGATAGGGATTATAATAGAGATTATGAAGAGAAACCTTTCTAGTAAATTGTTAATATTTGTCTTCAATTTGTCAACTTCATCTTTGCCAGAATTTTTGTTGGAATGTAGACGTGCTGAAAAAAATGTTTCAAAAATTGAAGTAGGCTTTAGTAAAGTTTTATTCAAACCCAAAGTTAGTGAAATCGAACATCGAAATGAGGAATTCGCTGAAGAAACTTTTTCAGAATCATTTGTAGAAGCATTAGTTTCATCATAAAGAAATGAAAAAAATCTTTCAGATATAACTTGTTTTGACTGCAAGCAAAAAGGTCATGTTGCAATAAATTGCACACAAAAATCTGGCAGAATTTTTTGTTATAAATGTGGCAAAGATAATTTTGTCACATCAAATTGCCCAGCTTGTGCTGAGGGAAACTTTCAAAGGAACAAGAATACCGGGGGGTCTTGTTCAATAAATATTTCCGGATCCTTGACTAGTAACATTTTAAACCAAGATAGTACAATTGATAATAATTTAGGAGAGTTTCCCGATGAAGTACGAGAAAGTTTTCACGAAAGATGGATAAAATACCAGTCCACAAGATCTAAAATTTTTGATGAACATAAGAATATATCAGAGTTACTTCCTAGGAAAATTATTAAGACAAGACTGAGACACAAAGAACTAAAGGATGAGCATCGCTCCGTTGAGAGTACAATCTTAGCCAACAATAAAGATGATATTAGACCTTATACTACTGTTAAAATTTTTAATGAACAAATATGTGGCTTACTAGATAGCGGTGCAACTATAACAGTGTTAGGAACGGGTTCTATGGAGTTTCTATCTAAACATAAAATAAAAATGTCAGAATTTAATTCATCTATTAAAACTGCTAATGGTTCCACAATGCTTATTGTTGGAAAAATTAATACGTCAGTCACATATAAAGATAGAACCGAACCAATTACAATTTATATCGCGCCTGGGATACAATTTTTGGAAACTTTTTGGACTTGATACTACATTATCTTTTCAAATACATGAGCTCGAAATTGTTATTGATCCCAATATTCACACATTGAACGAAGTAGAGTTAAAACAACTGGAAAATGTGAAGTCTTTATTCCCTTTCTTTCAGCAATTTGTTTAGGTAGGACAGATCTTATTGAACATGTTATAGACACTGGCAGTTTAAAGCTAATCAAGCGTAGACATTATCCCATATCTCCAGCTAAACAGAAATTGCTTTATGAAGAGCTCGACCGAATGATTAGTTTAGGGGTAATTGAGGAAAGTCAAAGTCCTTGGTCATCACCCATAACAATGGCTGTGAAACCAGGTAAGGTTAGAGTCTGCCTTGATAGTCGGGATGTGAATAAAGTAACCGTCAAAGATGCTTATCCAATTCCTAATATTGAAGGTTTGTTGATACGTCTCAATGATACTCGGTATATTTCTGCTATTGACCTTAAAGATGTATTTTGGCAAATACCCCTCGAGAAATCTAGTAAAGAAAAGACAGGTTTTTCAGTTTCTTAAAGACCCTTATACCAATTTACGATTATACCATTTGGGCTGTGTAATGCCCCGCAGACTATGATGACACTTATGGATAAGGTTATTCCTTCAGAACTTCGTGAGCATGTATTTGTCTATTTAGAGGACCTTCTTATATTTTCGGGAAATTTTAAGGATCATGTGCGGCTTTTGAGAATGGTTGCGGAATGTTTGCGGAATGTTTGCGGAAAAGTGCTTTGACTATTAATATCCAAAAATCTAAATTTTGTATGAAAGAAGTCAACTACTTGTAGGTAACGGTGTACTTAAAACTTCAGATTCAAAAGTTCAAGCAATTCGGGATTTTCAAATTCCTCGTACTACTCGTGAAGTTTGCCAATTTTTGGGAATGGCCGCTCCAATATCAGATTTAATTAAAAAGGGTACAAAATTTGAGATAACTACTGATGCCTTAAATGCAATTTGTAAACTTAAACACTTGTTAACTACCGCCCCTGGTTTGGTACACTCAGATTACACAAAGCTATTTAGAGTTCAATGTGATGCATCGAAATCAGGATTAGGAGCAGTTCTTTGCCAAGCAGATAATAAAGGAAATGAACGACCCATAATTACTTTTCAAAAAAATTTAATAAGTGCCAAAGAAACTATTCTGTAACAGAACTTGAATGTTTAGCTGCGGTAACTGCATTAAAAAAATTTCGACCGTATTTAGAAATGCAACCTTTCAAGATAATTACTGACCACGCTAGTCTAAGGTGGTTGATGAACCAACGTGATTTGTCTGGTAGATTGGCTCGATGGAGTATGGCGTTGACTTCATATGATTTTGAAATTGAACACCGAAAAGGAGCTGATAATGTAGTTCCTGACGCTCTTTCGAGATCCTTCTCCGATGAAGTTTCAGAACTCCATTTATGTGTGGTGGATGTTGACCTTAATTCTCCTGAGTTCAATAGTGATGATTATAAAACACTAAGGGAAAATTGTGAGTCTAACTGTAATTCTTTACCTGAGATAAAGGTTTCTGGAAAATATTTTTTTAAACGAACAACATTTACATCTGGTGAGAAAATTAGTGATACATTGGTGTATAAATTATGGATTCGTGGTAGATTGACGGAATCAATCATAAAGTCTGCACATGAACCACCTCAAGCATCACATGGTGGCATTGCCAAAACATTAGGGTGTTTACATGAAAAATATTATATTATTTGGTGAAAGTTAAATAGAACAATTTTGTAACCTGCTACCCGAAATTTTTGGATTGAAATTAACTAAAGTAGCTGATGAAACCTTAAAAAATTAAAAAAAAGAAGAGAAGGAAAAATTATATAACAAAATCTTATTTTTTTTTTAATATATGATAAATTTCAATTATATTATTTTTTTTATAAATTGATTAATTTTCTTTTTTTTTTTTTGTGTAATAAATTATTATTCCTTTTCTAATATTATTAATTGTTGTATAAACCATCTTCAACAAAGATTATATGGCCATATCATCATGAGAAATCTTGGTAAGTTACTATAATCAAAGAAATTTTTGAAAATTTAAATAGATTAAATTACTCTCAAATTTGAAATAGATAATATAGACATATTAACTTTGAATTTTGTTTTTGTGTTATGTAAATATATACTTTTTTTTATTTTTTTTTGTCAATTCAATATATTATAGATACATATATATTCATTTTCTTATTAAAAATAAATCAAATAATTATAAACATAACAATGTATAATAAATGAATTTTAAATGCTTGTTTTAAAAATAATGTTGGAATAATTTATCTAATTCAGAATTGTGGGTATAATGGGCAAAATTAATGTACACATAAAATAAACAGGTAACTAATATTAGTTTGGGATTATTTCAAAGTGGAAAGCCTATGAGATAATCAAAGGTGACATCTAGTGTCAATGGGGTGGGTATAGGGTAGGAGCATCCAACATCTAGTCTCCTGCAAAATATTCGGATGATAATGTACAGCACTAGAGAGACCTGGAAAGAGCTAGACTAGGAAACTAGTGATGTAACAATTAAAACAAAATTGTAATATGAATTTTAACTATATGCAGAGGGTATATATAAGTTTGTCATTCCGTTTGTAATGATTAGAAAAAAATTTTGGACCCCATAAAATATATATATTTGTGATCCATATAACAACCAGAGTTGATATAGCGATGTCCGTCTGTCCGTCTGTGGAAATCATGATGACGGCATGAATCGGGCAGATAGGGTGCTCTTTGACATAAAAAATGATTTTCTACCATCCTGAGAAGTTTGCTATTTAAAATCGTCCAAATCGGGCGATTAAAGCCCGAGATTTTAATGAAGAACTAAAAAGTCTTGAAAAAATATAATTTTCTATGTTGTTCTTGTCACGATCACGCACTCAATAGGATAGCTAAGGTGATCATTTTCAGTGAGAATGATTCACCAAATTCGTGGGAAGATTTCTATTTCAAAAATCATTAAAATCGCTGGAACAGGTCCAGGGAAATCTCTGAAAAATTAAAGAAAAAATTAAAAATATGATGTTTCTATATTGTTCTTGTTGCTATTCTAAATGTTGTATTGTTGTCATGGCTGTACTTGTTGTTTTGGTGGTCATTGTGGTAATAATATAATAAAAACTAACCCTTTGTACATTTTTTTTATCAACTCTGGTAGAAAAATTTAACAGTTTCCATTGTTTTGGCATCACTAAAAAAATTTATTAGATCATTTCTGTCATTGCCACGAGCCTGCCTGCAAACTTTCAGATCGATTGGGTCACGGGAAAGGGGATAAAATCGATCCAAAATTTTTTCGACAAGCAGACACTTCGTGTTAATATAAAGGGAGAAAAAATTCACCAGCATCTATAGCAAATAATGCTAAAATACCTAGTTGTCAATAAAAAAAAAAACAATGTAAATTTAGCAAAAAAAAAAAAAATTTTATGTATTAATTTAATTAAAGAGAAAAACTCAAAAATAACGTTTGATGTTGTATTTTTTGTGTGTAATATTTACATATACATACATCACATATTAAATACAAATAATATAAATATATTCTATATATGTATATCCATAATAACTGCATGTTAAAAATAAATCGGTATATTATTTTATTTACATAAATTTCTGCAATATTTTGTTGTGGCGAAAATACATTTCTTTTGCATTAACAGAGTGTCACTTCATTTTGCTCAGCGTGACAATGCCACAGTAGATGGCGCCACAATTTTTGTTCTAATTAGCTTTGCAATACATAGTTATTTATATTTTAACATGAATGTCAATATTTTCAGATAGATATCATACAGCACAATGTTAAGAGTGTACACGGACTGGTCTTTTATTTCATACGTTTTTTTTATTATTCTTTTACAAATATGAATATAAGTTTGGCATATTAACTTTTTGTTGTCTTTACAAAATAGAGTTACCTAGTTATCAATGAGTTTTTTGCTTTCAAAAAAGTTCTACACAGTTATATAGAATTATTATTCTGCTTTACCTACAAAATATCTGATTGCGATTACATCTAATTTTTAAAAATTGTTTATAATTACTAAAGCATTATTATTCACATAAATACAAAATTGCACTTTTTAAATTTTCCATTCAAATTTTAGAAAATATCAATTCTAAAAACTGGAATTAAAATTTCCAATTATAAATTAGAAAACATTAACTGAATTTCAGAAAATCATATAAAAACGTCGGAAATAATAATTTTAAATTTAGAAGACATCATTTGCATCTTTAATATATAAATTTTATTCGTTAAACACAAATTGAAATTCCAAAGAAAACACCAAATATGTTTACATTTAAAAAATGTTTACATTTAAAAAAAATATTGGCATTGGCATAATAGCTTTTCAGTAACTTCTTTTATCGTTAAAAAAAAGAAAATAGCAAAATTATCACTAAAATTTTTACACGATATTCGCTATTGTTAAAGTCAGCTGTTGTTGTTATCTAAACGACAACCATTTTTGTGTTGTTTATTCAATCGATGAAAACTTAAATTTAATGTCGTCATACATACAATGAAAATCATAAAATAGTGAAAATATTTTGTTTTTATTAAAAAACTTTTTTTTATAAATAAAAAAATTAAATAGCATATTCAATTCATTATTTCATTTTCAAATAAATAAACAGAAATATTAGTAAAAAAATAAAGATATTAAACATAAACATAAAATCATCCTGTCAAACACGAACTAATTTATTTTTTTCTATTCTTCTTTGTGTTTTTCGCTTATTTTGACAGAGATGCCACTCGTTTACAATTTAAATAAATAGAAAAATAGATTTGTCGACTGTCGTTAAGATGTATGTACTTAGTGAATCACTTAATCCTTAATGCAAACAACAATAGCTGTCTATATATTTTGCGATTGTCGGATCATTGAAATTTACAGAATCGGACTACAGAAAACATTGATTTAAATTCAATGAATTTTAGAAAACCTCAAATGATATTTAAGAATTGCGAACACAAAAATTGTTACATAAATAAACGCAATTTGATGAGAATGTTATTTATGTATTATTTTTCACAATTTTTTTTGGATGAAAATTTTAAGTTTTTCAGAAAATAAAGATAACAAATTATTTTATTTAAAATGTTTGAGAAATTTGGTTTTTTGCATTTGGCATCCCTAATTTGATTATTTATTATTATTATAAATGTATTCTCCATGTTTTCCAAATATGGCAATATTTTAATAAAAAAGTTAAGAGAGCTTTTTTTTGGTTATTATTTTGTTACTCCATCCGACCTATATGGCCGCAATAAAGAAATATTTGGCCAGTTAAAAGAAACTATGCAGCCATCTCCAATTAGCACGATTTAATGCATGTAGGAGGTTAAGGCGAGCTTTTTAATTAGCAAAAACTAAATTAAACGAGAAGTTATGTCATATAACCGGAAACGCATGCATATAGGTATATAACCTAAATGCATGCCGATCAGCAACCACAATGACCAAAAAGCAAACACCGAAATAAATCCGAAATAATAGAAAAGACGAAAACCAACCCAAAGAATTTGCTGAAATAATTTGGTATTAAGTTTAACAAATTGTTTACTTTTTCCAATATTTTGTTTACATTTATTATCATTACTCAAACCGAGGTGGAGGGTATCAGAGATTCGGCACAGCCGAATTTAACACTCTTACTTGTTCTTAATACGTTTTAATGTCACAAACATTCATTACTGGGTTGAGTTCTAATGACAGTACTAAAAATATGATACGAGTTTTAACAAAACAGCGTAATGGATTGAACATATGCCATATTTATGCACAAACTTTGGTCAATAAAATGGATGAGTTCCGATATTTGTTTGAGGAATCTGATGTGGATATCGTGTGTATATCAGAAACTTGGTATAACGAATGTGTAACTGCTGGCATGGTTGCTGCCAAAGGCTATAAATTATTAAGAAATGATAGACTAAAACACGGAGGTGGTGTTGCTATTTACATTAAAAATCATATTTGTACAAAATTTATTTGTTCATCGAAGGCGAACGACAAAATAGAATATTTATTTGTTGAAACTATCGCACGTGAAAGTAAATTTCTATTATGTTGTATCTACAGAACTAACAAACAAATTCCATATGAATCTTTTTTAAACCTTCTTGAAACCCTTACTATACAGTACAATGATGTTGTTATCGCTAGCGATTTTAATTCAAATATTCTGGATGGTTCGGATATGTTTCAATCCATCATTTCAAGTGGATTATATATCGTCAACACTGTAAATCCTACTTATTATACATCTACAACTCGTTCGTTGCTTGACATTTTTATTATAAGTAATCCTTCCAATTTATTGTTATTTGATCAACTTTGCGTGCCGTTTCTCTAAACATGACCTCATTTATTTGTGATTCGTCTTCCCATTGTGTGAAACCAAAACCCTTATAGATATCGGGATTTCCGTAACATCAATTTGTATCTATTGGATGAGTACTTCAACTGTATTGACTGGAGCAGTATTTATTACATGGTCTCTGCCAAAGAACAACTACATTTCTTAAATAGTAATTTGCACGTAATTGTCGTGGAGATAAAATAAAAATTGCTGGTTCACCTCTTCCATAAAGAACCAGATTGATCTTCGGGATGAGTTATATGCACGCTGGAAGAGATTCAGAACATCTAATATTCATTAGTATATCGTATTGCGCGACGTAATATCACTAAAAGTATAAGAGACGCAAAGTCGAGCTATTACGCAAGACGCGATAGGCTCAAAGAAGAAATGGCAAACAATTACGGAGATAGGAATAGGAAGTAAAAACACAATAGTTAACAACTTAGACGTCAATAAATTAAATGAATTGTTCGTCAATATTCCCACTATATCATTTACTGCAACTTAAGAGAATGCAGTCGCACGCACAAACGAGGAAATGGTACCATTACCTACACAAACAACCTATCAATTTGAATTTTCCTGTGTAATCCTACCTGATGTCCTATCGTGTTGCTTATCTGTTAAGTCAAATGCTGTCGGATTAGATCTCATGGACCCAAAATTATAAAATTGTTGCTACCAAAATTAATACATATTATCACTCATATTTACAATACAATCATTACTACCAGTTGTTTTCCGAGTTTCTGGAAATACACTAAAATTATTCCGGTTCCAAAATCTAAAACTGAGTATAGACCAATTGCAATACTTCCCCATTTGTCGAAAGTATTTGAACGAATGTTTCTTCTTCAGATGATGAGATATTTGACCGATCATGGCCTCCTCAATAATAACTTTTGACCAAAACATAGCTGTGTCACTGCTCTCTTAAATGTATTTGAGGACATTAGAAAAAACATTGATAGTAGCTATACAACGTTTCTTGTATTGCTGTACCATTCTAAGGCTTTTGATTGTGTCAACCATAAAACTCTTTGCAGCAAACTGTCTGCATTTTTTAACTTTTCCAGGACAGCTGTCTTGCTAATGGCTATATATCCCTCAGGACAAATTCAGTCAGTGACCGTGAACGACTCAACATCAATTCCATTGCCAGTACCTAATGGTGTATTACAAGGTTTTGGGTCCTCTCATATTTTCTTTGTACATCTATGATCTACCTCAACCACTTTCTCACTGCAAAATTCATCTCCATCTTAACCCTAAAAAGTCAAAATGCCTTATCATCTCAAAAAGAAAACAGAACATCCTACCTGACATTTCTCTTATATTAGGTGATCAAACTATTGAATTCGTGGAATAACGAATTGTAATTATATTTTTTTACTATTATAAATTACAACCTAACAAATCAATGTATGTATGTCAATATAGGATCACACACTTTAATTAAAAAGATGTATGTATATCTTGTTGTGTGTGACATCAATGTAAATAAATAAATAAATAATTTTTAATATTATCATTATTATTATATTTTTTTTAAAGAAATGATTTCTGAAATTGCTGGGATATTGACACAAATACATAGAGTTAAGATAGAATTTATTGTAAAATAAAAACTGTAAAATAATCAAAAAAAAACATTGAGTGGCTTTATGAATGTCTAAATATATTAAGATTTGTTGGATGCAAAATATTATTATTTGCAGTTCCATTTAGGCTTTCAACTAAAATCTGCTTTAAGACTGATATTTCACCCATAACAGCATTATGGTTTATTGTGAAGACTCTTTCTCTCATGAAGTTAAATCATCTAAACTTATTAAGTCACTAGGGCCAACTGAAAGATCGTGACTATGGTTAGATTGAATAGATTTTTCAGAAACGAAAAAATGGTGTGCGGTAGGTTTTAAAACAAAAGGACTTTTACAATTTCCAGATCCTGAAGCAAAAGGATTTTCTAAATTTTTGTCGACAATTTGTTTAGATGCAACAAACTTTTTCGCTCTGGATCTTGTGACAATAGTGCTTTTATCTGTTCTTGGTCTAGATACAAACGGATTGTTTGAACTAACGTCAAACGTATAATCTACTTGACTATCACTATTTTTTTTTTTTTTTTTTTTCGAAATTGTAGGATAATGTGAAATACCATCAATATCCTCACCCTTTATTTTTTATTTATTTTTATTTATTTATTAATTTGGAATTCTATACACAAGACTAATGTCTCTTATTACAGTATAGAATTATTAATTTGTTGAAAAAAAAAGTTATACATTACAAATAATTTATAAAAAGAAAGAAAAAAACAAATTACAAATAGTTACAATATTAACTTAAATGTAAATGTATTAGACATAAGTTTAATTTTGACTCAAAAAAAGACTAAAAAAAGTACTAATTAAAATACTTAGTAATAATAAAGTTTTAAAGTTTTACAAATCAAAGTTTTCAAAATGATCAAATGACAAAAGAGAAAAAAGAATTTTTATCCAATCAAACAATAAGGTTCAAAATAGTTAAATCGAGAACAGACTAACAATGCTTTTTTTGAAAATTTGTGCGTTACTTATAGTTTGTATATGGTATGGGATTGAATTCCAAAGACGGACAGCATTAATGAAGAACTGCCAGCTGGAAATTAAATAACGACGTTTGAGAGGTATAATTCTGTTTCCTTTATTAGAATTGGAAAAAGTTAAACGTTTGTAAAAATATTAATATTTTGAGTAATTCATCAAACTGAAAACCATAGAGCTTAGCTGTTGTAATTGGTGAAATGGAATCATACCTTCTCTTGCCGTAAACGTAACGTGTTATATTTTTAAATGCAGAGTTGAGTTTATCTCTACTAGCAGCATCACATTCAGCAAACAGTTCACATCCATACATCAGAATTGGCATTAAATAGGTTTTTACAATAAGTGATCTAATATTGATGGGTGTGCAATGCTGCGTTGACCAAAGTGTTCTTAGCATCGAAAAAGTTCTACCATATGCATAGTTAATGTGGTCGGACCATGTAAGAGTATTGTTGAAGAAGATTCCTAGATTTTTTGCTGAATTTACAGTTTCTATACGTTCATTATTAAGATTTAGGTCAGGTATATAAACAGTTCTATTAAATCGTGTTTGAATAACAAGGCATTTAGACTTCCTTGGATTTATGCTAAGTCCGTTTGCTGTAGCCCAGGTATTAACCCTCTGAAGTTCCTCATTCAAAATTGTGATACATTGTTGAATCATAGAAACGTTACAGCTGATGTAAAGTTGTACATCGTCGGCGTACATTCTTACTTTACAATACTGAAGTTGGTTCGGAAGATCATTCGCATAAAGAGAAAACAGAAGAGGGCCTACAATTGATCCTTGCGGAGCACCTCTTCTAACTGGCAGTAATTTAGATTGGGTTGAAATACTTTGAACAAACTGATATCTATTATCAAGATAGGTCGATATTAAACGTGTGGCAGTAGTTGAGAAATTGAACATGTTTTTAAGCTTATAGCATAAAATATTGTGATCAACAATATCAAAACCTTTCGAGTGAACTAACAGTACTAAAAAATTTGTCTTCCCTGCATCACTCTCTTTCCTTATATCCTCCGCTACATCTACCAAAGCAGTAATACAGCTATGTTTTCTTCGAAAACCGGACTGACGATCTGTTAATAGATTGTATGTATTAAGATAAAGTGATATTTGTTCGTGAATGATTCTTTCAAAAGCTTTAGATAAAAATGGTAATATTGCAATTGGTCTATAATCGGATTTCGTTTTGGGTATTGGGATAATTTTTGAATTTTTCCATTTAGTAGGGTAGCAGCTAGTAGTTATAATGCTATTAAATATACATATGTGTTACGAATGGCAAAATTTGAGGGAGAATAATTTTGAGAAATTTAGGATGAATTTCGTCCGCTCCAACAGCATTTGATTTAATAGACATACAACTTTTCAAAACAACAATCTCATTTACACAATCAAAACTAAATTGGTTAATTGAGGGATCAAAGTGATTAAAAAAGTAATTATTGTAGTAACTCATGTCTGCTACCACCATAGGAATATTTACGAACTGTTCATTTACAACGTCAGGATCAAAGGACACCGGTTCGTTTTTCATATCTTTGCCGATGCCAATTTCTCTAATCGTTTGCCACGTTTTTCTGGATCCTAAGGCTGATGAGCACAGTATTCAGTATATAAATTTGTCGTTTTAAACTTTTTCCAGCGAGAGTAAGCGAGGTCTCTTCGATTAATGGATTGTTGTATTCTATATGAGAACCATGGATTTTTCGTTGGACGTATTATATTAGTTTTTAGTGGTACTGATTGATTAAACAAATTAAGTATATTGCTTTCAAGGAATGATAGTTGATCATTCACCGAAATCATGTAATATATTTGTTGCCAATCAATTTTAGAAAATTAATCTTCAAGAAATGAGTAGTTTAAATTCTTGAAATCACGATATGTAATTGACTGAGTGGGAACATGCAATTTAAGGTTATACGTCATAAAAACTAGATCATGTTTGGAAAAACAGGGTGCAGAAATTTGATCGTAGAGGATAGCATTGTGTGTATCACTTACAAAGAACAGGTCCAGTAAGGTACTGCTATAAAATATTAAATACTATGCCCTTTTGCACATAAATAGCAACGCCGCCTGTATATTTTACTCTGTCGACTCTTAGTAGGACATATCTGTTTAAAGAAACTGATAAGTTAGTGTCATTGGAGTCAAACCACGTTTCCGAGACACATATAACATGTATGCCACAGTTTTCAAAAATAAATCTAAATTCGTCCATCTTGTTTCTCAAACTTTGAGCATTAATATGGCAAATCTGCAAACCATCACATTGTTTGGTCAAGATTCTGATCATATTTGCTGTGACGTATTTGGAATTTACCCTGATATTATTGAAATTGTGCATTAATATACACGAGTAACTGGAGAAAAATAACGCACAAATTATCACAAAAAGTAATATTTAAACAAGCCAATAAAAACATTATACTAAAGGTGGAATTAAGGATATAAAAAATTAGATTTAGATAATAAAGAAGGTATAAAAAAAATTTTACAGTTAATAAAATTATCAAAACAAATCAAGATAAATTTGTGAAAAGTTAAAAATTTTAATGAAATAAGATAACATCACCACTTTGCTGATTGATGGAAAATGAAAAACTGTCGGCTCCCTCAGGTGGACGAAACAAGAAATTAAGATCATCAATTTCATCAATACGGATTACCTGGCTGTCAGCGGCTTTCTTCACATAGACCAATCCACGCATTGTAAAGGCACTATGAATTTGATTATCCTTTTTCATACGTACTGCTTTACGAAAAATTTGGTAATTGGACACCGTGAGGCTTTCATTAACGAAAAATTTATGATTTGAACCGAGGCCAATATGATTTAATGTAAAGCGGGCAACGACAAATTAATTGTAGAGCAAATTAAACCAAAAATATCTATTAAATTTTCTCTTTCATCAAACGGAATTCCATTTATATGTAGATCAGACGCTACGGTGTTGTTTTCATGCCTTTTTAATTGTGTCTTTAATGATATAATATCTTCCTTCATACTTATTACTTCAGACGCGACTGTTTCTAATTTATTTACTCTGGCTGTGAGTGTAGTTATTTCACACTTCATTACATTAAATCTTTCATCAAGTTCACGTAAGAGATCATTTTTGTATTCAAGAAATTTTGTACTTATGTGTTCAGAGAGTTTATCAAAACGTTTATCCATAATTGTAATAAACTTCAGCGGGGACTCTGTATCAGTCAATTTTGGTGTTTTGTGAGCATTACCAGTAATGCTGCCTACAGACGAGGCAACCGGTTGAAGCAATGGTTGTATGTATCAACAATGATATACACGTAGCAACGGTTGCCTCAACCAACGAAAAATATCAAAACTTTTTGATATATCTGGCTAATTGAGGCAACCGTTGCTACGTGTATATCATTGTTGATACAACCATTGCTTCAACCGGTTGCCTCGTGTGTAGGCAGCATAAGAGTGTATTGTGTAACTTCTCTTAATCTTTTAAGCGCGGGAGTTTTATTTAGTGTTGTTGTTGTCTCTGTATTTCTAACTTCTTGTGTATTGTTTAATTGCTCATCCATTGTGGTATTGTTCCTATTGTTATTGTTAATATTTTTGCGGGTTTTTTTTGCAATTTCTTTTTTTTAGACTTTGTTACCTACATTTAAAACCTGATCTTTAAAGTTTTAAAACTCTTTTAAATAAAAAACTCTCATAAATGGAGTATATTTTGCTTATTTTTGTGAGATATTCACTAAGGCAATTGAATTGTTTATTGATTATTGAAAATTTAGTTTTTGTATTTTTGTTTAGTTTTTGTATTTATGTTTAGTTTTTGTATTTTTGTAAATAAAATTGAAAATAATTGTTGCTATGCACTGCTTTTAACTTATTGTTTTTGAGATTTTTTGTGGTATCAACTAATTGATTATTAAATTAAATGTACTTTATTTATTTAAAAAAGAAAAATAAAAATGTTACGGAGCTTATGAAAACACGTCCGTCTCTTTCGACTTTTTCAAGTTTTTTATATATCCTTTATCGATATGATTAATTTTACGCCTTAATTTTTGACAATACTTATAAAAATCGAATATTTTCTTTATTTGGGAATACTGAAACCACTATACCCGCAGCAGCAGTAAAAACATTATATAGTACACGTATGTATATGTACTTGTATATGCGTGTACGTTCATATATTGCTTTGAATTTTTTTTCATGTTTTTGCTACTCAAAACAGGTTTCTTATAATTTCACAACAACAAAACATTCAATAGTTCAACAAATATTAATATTAATAATTGTTTATCAAAACGTTTATCCATAATTGTAATAAACTTCAGCGGGGACTCTGTATCAGTCAATTTTGGTGTTTTGTGAGCATTACCAGTAATGCTGCCTACAGACGAGGCAACCGGTTGAAGCAATGGTTGTATGTATCAACAATGATATACACGTAGCAACGGTTGCCTCAACCAACGAAAAATATCAAAACTTTTTGATATATCTGGCTAATTGAGGCAACCGTTGCTACGTGTATATCATTGTTGATACAACCATTGCTTCAACCGGTTGCCTCGTGTGTAGGCAGCATAAGAGTGTATTGTGTAACTTCTCTTAATCTTTTAAGCGCGGGAGTTTTATTTAGTGTTGTTGTTGTCTCTGTATTTCTAACTTCTTGTGTATTGTTTAATTGCTCATCCATTGTGGTATTGTTCCTATTGTTATTGTTAATATTTTTGCGGGTTTTTTTTGCAATTTCTTTTTTTTAGACTTTGTTACCTACATTTAAAACCTGATCTTTAAAGTTTTAAAACTCTTTTAAATAAAAAACTCTCATAAATGGAGTATATTTTGCTTATTTTTGTGAGATATTCACTAAGGCAATTGAATTGTTTATTGATTATTGAAAATTTAGTTTTTGTATTTTTGTTTAGTTTTTGTATTTATGTTTAGTTTTTGTATTTTTGTAAATAAAATTGAAAATAATTGTTGCTATGCACTGCTTTTAACTTATTGTTTTTGAGATTTTTTGTGGTATCAACTAATTGATTATTAAATTAAATGTACTTTATTTATTTAAAAAAGAAAAATAAAAATGTTACGGAGCTTATGAAAACACGTCCGTCTCTTTCGACTTTTTCAAGTTTTTTATATATCCTTTATCGATATGATTAATTTTACGCCTTAATTTTTGACAATACTTATAAAAATCGAATATTTTCTTTATTTGGGAATACTGAAACCACTATACCCGCAGCAGCAGTAAAAACATTATATAGTACACGTATGTATATGTACTTGTATATGCGTGTACGTTCATATATTGCTTTGAATTTTTTTTCATGTTTTTGCTACTCAAAACAGGTTTCTTATAATTTCACAACAACAAAACATTCAATAGTTCAACAAATATTAATATTAATAATTGTAACGGTTCAACTGAACGTAATAATTATGTTAAGTTGAAGAATGTTTTGTGGATTAAAATTATTTAAATTTTTCGCTTGTAAACCAATTATAATTTGTATTTTTTTTCAAACTCGCCTGTAAAAAAGCGCAGTGCTTGAGACTTTAACTTCAAAACGGATCATTAAATAAGTTTACAAAAATTATTAAACAGGATAACTCCCTCCCTGCATTTGATTTGATAATTGATTTTAATTTCGTATCAAGTATGAGATACGCTATTTCAACAGAGGTAAAATATGACTTATAAAAATCAAAACAAATGCTGTTGAAACAAAATATTTATAATGTCAGTAAAAAGTAACAATGATATTTTATGATTTTTAACAATATTTGTATATTTCTGATATTTTATGATTTTTACAATATTTGTATATTTATGATATTTTATGATCTTTACAATATTTTGTATATTTATGATATTTTATGATCTTTACAATATTTGTATATTTATGATATTTGTTTGACCCTTTTTATCTTATTCCTTTGCTCAGTAGTTTAGATACAATATTTAATTAGGGTTGTTTAAGTGTGTTTACATAAATTGTTCTTTATGATATGTCTAGTTACTAATTACTCTTATCATCTATGGAAATTTACTTGTTGTCTTAAAAGAATATTAGGGAAACAACATGTATATGTTTATTAACATGTTTATGCATGAGCGTCGCTAACTCTCCCCTGGGTTAAAACGAGAGCGTCCTCACGGTCTTCCTTCACAATGTGCTTAATGTATCTGGCGTCTTTTTTCTTTCTCACACCTTTTATTTTCACAAGAATTTGTTCATTTGGTTGAAAGGTTCGATGTTTAGTACCTTGATTTAGTCTTTCAAGTGTTTTTTCTGATGCCTTTTTTAGTTTTTCATATATGGCTTTTTTGTCGTATTTTATTTTGTTAAATAAAATATCAACTGGTTTTTGTCCTGTGACTGTGTGTATGGTGTTATTTATTTATATTATTGTTTTATGTATTTCCTCAGCTATTGTTGTATCGTTTTGTATTTTAAATATTCTTGCTAGCTCGGAAATGGTACTGTGGACGCGTTCTACTTGTCCATTTGATGTCGATCTGTAGACTGGTGTGTTTATCTTTTTTATGCCATATTTTATACACATCATATTTACTGCTGGTGTATTTAGACATTTTTCGTTATCAGTCATCAATCGTGTGCAGTTTGGATAGTTATTTGTGAGAATTTCTTCAATTTTCTCAGCCATGCGCTCTCTTGAGTCGATTTCCCTCAAAGTAACATATTTTGATAATTTATCAATGGCGACTAGAAATGTTTTGTTGTCGTTGAAATATATGTCCATATGTATGTATTTGCCTGGTTCTGTTGGAATGTCGGAATCTCCTAATGGTTCTCTTGTTGGATTCCTCTCATATTTACCATATAGGCAAGGTGTGCACTTTTTGTTAAATGCTTTTCATTGTTGTTTAATTTCTGGCCAATAGTAATTTTCGAGTATCTCCTGTATGTTGTTTCTGTAGCCTCTGTGTGCTCTATCGTGTATTTTTTTGACTATTTCAGCTTGTTTTTCTTTCTCTCGGACATCAATAAGTTTTGTTGGTGTATATACAAAGTTTATACCATTGAAAGTGTTTGTTATAAAAGGGCTTAGTGCATAGATTTTTTCTCTTGTGGTATATAATACGGTCGTCTTATTTTGTTGTAGTATTTTTCTCAATTCAAGTATAAGGTTTTGTTCATTCGTAAAATTTATCGTGTGTCTAACTCTATTTTGAAATATCGTACGAGTTCGTGTTTCATTTATTTTATTATTTGGTACAAGCTCGACTTGAATGCTGTATGCATTTAGTGGTTGTTTTACCTGTTTGATAGTTTCTGAAAACGAACTTTCAGCTGAGTGTACCGTATCGATGGATGACGTGTTTATGTGTTGTCTTGACAAGGCGTCAGCTACCACATTTTGATGTCCTGGCTTATATACTAATTTTGCTCCAAAATCCTCTATTATGGCCTTCCATCGCTTTAGTTTTGGGTTTGGGTTTTTTTCTGATATGGAGTGAGTTAGTGACTGATGATCTGTGTAGATAGTGAGGTCAGTTGTTCCGTATATGTAATTCCTAAGTTTCTGTAATGCCCAAATTATTGCTAGTAATTCTTTCTCATTTGTGCTATAATTTTCTTCCGTTTTACTTAATGTTCTGCTAAGGAAAAATATTGTTTTTTTTGTTTGGCTAAGCACGGCTCCAATAGCTATGTTGGATGCATCAGTAGTTAGTTCAAATGGTTTATCATAATTCGGTTGGAAGAGTTCAACCTGTTCTTTTAAACATTTTTTTAATTTTCTAAATGCTTGTATAGCAGCTTCGTCTAAATTGATTTTTGTTGTAGCACTTTTATTTTTTCCTATCTGTCCGTTGTCTCCTCGTAAGTGAACTGTAAGGGGCTTAGCTATGCTGGCGTATCCTTGTATAAATTTTCTATAATAACCTGTCATACCCAAAAATTCTCTCAAGTCTTTGAGTGTTTCTGGTAAAGGATATTTTTCAATTGTTTCTACTTTTTCTGGATTTGTCGAAATTCTGTTATGTTTGATAATGTGACCTAAGTATTCGACCTCTGTATGAAAAACTTTGATTTTTCGTTTGATACCCTAAGTGTTGCCTGATTTAAAGCATTGAATATGATATTGATATGTTTCATATGTTCTTCTGGTGTTGAAGAATATATTAGTACATCATCAATGTAGACGTATGCGAACTTGCCAATATACTCCCTCAGGATATCATCAACACATCTTTGAAATATTGAAGGAGCATTTTTTAGTCCGAACGGCACACGCACAAATTCGTACTTGCCACCATTTACACAGAATGCAGTTTTTTCTCTATCTTCTTCCTTAATTTTAACCTGATGGAATCCTGATTCTAAATCTAAAGTTGTAAAATATTTGGCTTTTCCTAAGTTCTGTATAGTCATGTTTACGTCAGGAATAATATATCTGTCTGTTATCGTATTTGAATTTAATTTTTGAAAATCAACGACCATACGACGCTTTGGTCGACCTGTATCGTCTACGCCTTTTTTTTGAACAGTCCAAATGGGTGAATTATATGGGCTATTACTTCGTTGGATTATACCATCTTGTAATAACTTTCTAATTTCATTGTTTACGAAGTCGTTATCCGCTATGGGGTATGGGTACTGCTTCGTCCAAATGGGTTCGTCTGTTTTTGTCCTAATCGTGGCTTCAATCGTTGTAGTGAAGGGTAATGGTCCTATGCCATTGTTATCCTTCATCAACTTATCTATATCTTTTTTATATAATTCATTACCTGTGGTATAGTTTATATTACTAATTTCTTCAGTTCTATTTATTGTAAATGTCATGTTTCTACTATCTATTGTTGCGTTTAGCATATTTACTCCCTTCCATCCTAATATCAAATCAGTTTTTTCCATGTTATCTAACTCGAAGAAATCTATGTTCCTGCCGAGAAATTTTAGTGTTTGTTTGGTATTAACTAGTGACGTTCCATGCATTGAAATGACTTGCATAGGTTGTATTTTTTGTGGATAATTTAATTGTAATGACTTTTTAATGCCATTAATACATCATATGATATTTTTTTTTCATCGATCATGGTTATGTAGGGCAACCCGTTTTTTAGTTATAGATTCTTAACAACTAGTTTATTTACAGTACCTGGTTCTACAATGATGCTGCTAGTATCATCTTCAGTGGTGATGTTGTTATTTCTCATTAGTTTGTTCTGCTGGAAATTTCCGCTGGGCTCACGTTGTCGTTTCCATGGTTGATTGTTGTATTGATGATTTAAGTTAAAGTATGTGGGTTGTCGCTGGATTGTGTTGCCGGAACTTACATCCATGGGCTCTGGTCGTGGTTGGAATTTGTTGAAATGTTGTTTTGTTGAGAACTGTTGCCGTGGTTGTTGGAAAAACTGTTGTTGGGAAAATTGTTGCCGTGGTGGATACTTCTGAGTTGACTGGAACTGCTGTCTCTGTGCTTCGTGCGTCTTCTGCGGATGTTTAGATTCACATGACAGCTTCAAGTTCTGGTATCTACTGTCATGCTCTAAATTTTCTGGAGCATTTGCATATAACGTGGATTGTACAAACGTATTGTTAACTCCCGTTATAAATACTCTGACGGAATCTTGTTTGGCTTGATCTGTCATTGCACTTACGGCTTCTTGTCCATATCCGGACATCGATATTTTTGAAATTATCAGGCTCAAGCTTTTATTTATTTCATCATGGAATTCTTCTAGGGTTTTTCTTCCCTGATAACACCTTTTCATTTCCCCCTGCAAAACGTACAGTCGAGTCTATTTCTAATGGCATCAAAATTGAATATAGTGCCATGATTTGCCAAGACCTGCGCTGCTGCTCCTTGTAGTTTTGTCTTGACAATTTGTAATGCTTGTGAATAGATACTTGTGCCCTTGAGAGGCTCTATGCTATCCATCATACGAGATGTATCCTCTCTCCATACTCGGTATTTTGTGATTTCACCATCAAATATAGGGAGTGATTTAAAAACTTCTAACTTGACTTCATTGGGGTTTGTAATTCTTGTTTCTATTGCTTCCAGTGATGCGGGTCGAGGTTGGTTTATAAGAGGGTTTACTCCTACCTGTTGTATTTGATGTGTCAGTGCATTAACTTCCGTTGTATATTACTGTATCATTGTCTGCATCATGGCTTGTAATGCCGCCATTTGCTGTGTAAGCATTTCGATTTCTACGTTATTTGACATAGTCGTTTCTTCTGTATGCTCTAAAGGGCGTAATTTATCAAATAAAGATCTCCTTTTTGACATCTCTGCACGACCTTATTAAAAAAAAATTATTCACATATGTAGATTTTTACTGAGTACTTTGTTTAAATTATATCCTCTTCTATGGAGAATTATTTATTTTTCTTCTATGAAGATTTATATGTCCTTGCTGCGACAAGGATTCCGATGGTCCATCTCGCTGAAACAACAAAGTATATGTTGCTCCTGGCAGGATCGCCAATTAAGTTCTACGTTTTCACGTTAAATAAAAAATATAATTTTTTGGTCGGCTACGCGACTTTTATTTTTATTTATATTTTCTTAAAATGAGTTCTGTTCAGTCCTTATGCTAAATCTTAACTAACTCTCTCAAATTCCAAAAAATATCTTTTTAAATACTAATTTGTTACATATAATATTTCCTTTGTCTTAATGGATATTTTGGAACAAAGAGATAAGGAACATGTTTTGTACATATGCTTACAATATTTATGATATTTTATGATTTTTAACAATATTTGTATATATATGATATTTTATGATTTTTACAATATATGTATATTTATGATATTTTATGATCTTTACAATATTTTGTATATTTATGATATTTTATGATCTTTACAATATTTGTATATTTATGATATTTGTTTGACCCTTTTTATCTTATTCCTTTGCTCAGTAGTTTAGATACAATATTTAATTAGGGTTGTTTAAGTGTGTTTACATAAATTGTTGTTTATGATATGTCTAGTTACTAATTACCCTCTTATCATCTACGGAAATTTACTTGTTGTCTTAAAAGAATATTAGGGAAACAACATGTATATGTTTATTAACATGTTTATGCATGAGCGTCGCTAACTCGCACGAAACAGCTTTATTGCTACTTCTCCACAAAAACATATGACTTGTGACCGAGTAGGGTCTTTAGAAAAAAAATTTGGGATAGTAAATTGCATAAACTTCAGCTGACTTTCAACAAACTTAATCAGCTAAGGCTAATTTACAGAACTTTTAACATACGAATAAGACAATTCTGTCCAATTCATTTTCGATATGACATATTCGTTATGTAGTACCTAAGTACCTTTAAGTTATTAGACTTTCTTGGTTTTCTTAATGGTCGATGCTTTGAAAGCTTGAAGGGTACGCCCGTCGGATATGGGAGGGTTCTTGACCATTTGAAAACTCCTAGAACAACAGAAAACATACTCTTTCCAAGGCTTTTCTAGCAAATAACCATTATATAACTATGCCAAACAAAAAACATATACCATAGTGAAAATTGTTATCACAAATAAAAACAATGTAATAATTATCCATAATATTCGTTTCTTTTCAACTTTTCCAATTAAATTCTCTCTACTCAAGTTTGTCCATTTCTATTAATACTTTTTCATTATAGTTTAGTACTAATAGTTTAATAAATTTAAAATAATGTCCTGTCCATATATCATAAAAAAATGGACGGATATTATATATGAATATTATATAAAATTATTTAAATATGTATTTAAAACGAAAGCATGTTGAAAAAGATATTGTATATTTTGACTTACGACTTTAGATTGCTTGCTGCTGTGCAGGCGATGATTTGAGCTCAAAGCATTCATGGAAGTGTAATTTAATTTGTGATGTGTAAACATCTATACGCGCAGGGGAGTAAATTTCTATTGCACAATACAATCACAAAAACAGCGTAACATGTGAGCTTTTATCATGTAAGCTCACATGTTACGCTGTACCCACGCGTAATGGTATTTTCACGAATCAGCTGATTCAACATGTCTTATGAAAAACGCATACAAGTGCTTATCCAACTTAAGCTAAACGTATCGTATCGTTAGCTTCTGTTGATTTTAGATTTTCTTAACGTTTTTACGTGACAGTTGTGAAACAGCTTAAATTAGTGATGTCAACTATTTGAGGTAGTTTAAAACCACTAAAAATAGTGCCAAAAGCACAAATTTGGCATCACTGTATTTTATATGTCAAAAAAAAAGAAAAAAGCAGGAAAATTAAGTTGAAAGAGAAGATAAGTTGTCGAGATAAGTTCTTAAAAAATAAAACACATAAAACGCACAAATGGATAAAGAGAAATTTAGGAACAAGTCTAGTTTAGTGGCTATACCCCGATTTTTTTAATTTTTTTTGGAGGGGATAGGGGCTTTTGGTGTGATTTAAGAGAAATATTTTTTTTGCGGACGGTCCTATTTTCGGAGTTATGGACCGACAAAGGTTTGACCTTGATTTATACACAACTTTGTCAATTATTATCGGATTTCAGCAATATATATATATCATTGGAAAGTTAAGTTAACCCATTATGAACCTCTTGAATTTTTTGTATTTTTTGGAAATTTTTTTTCGGAAACGTCCTATTGTCTCATAAAATGATATATATAATGTTGGTATTTACATCAACTGTGTTATAGCTTTACCTACACTTTTTAAATTTCTTTTCAGGAAATTAACCCATAACATATAAAACTATTATTGTACTTTTATTTATTCGGCCTGTTATTAAAATTTTTGAAAATATCACATTTTTCCTTTTTGTTGGAATTATAACATTACTTATATTTTTATTTTAAAATAAGGGTTGATTTGGGCATAAAAATAGAAAAGATATTATTTAAAAAAATTGTTGTGTGGAAAAGCGCTGCAGGATAGGACGGATAAAAAAGGGTTGATTTGGGCATAAAAATAGAAAAAATATTATTTAAAAAATTGTTGTGTGGAAAAGCGCCGCAGGCGAAATTTTTTTTGAAAAAATTGCGCGATTTTTTCAAAAAATTTTTCATAATAGAACGGATAAATAAGAGTAGAATAATACTAGAATAATAGTAGATACCAGAACGCATAAATAAAAGCAGAATAATATTTTAATATGGTATGGGTTAACTTTGCGAAAAAATGTAAAAAGTGTGGGTAAAATCCCTAATATCTCCGGTCCTAAGAGGGTTAAGTGGTCAAGGCATACATCAAAATAAAGCTAGTGGACCCAGATATTAGACAGTTGATGCAAATACCAACATTATATAGATGATTTTATGAGATAATGGGACTTTTCCGGAAAAAGAATTGCCCAAAAATACAAAAAATTCAATAGGTTCATAACAGGTTAATGGATTTTAAATTTTGAAATACCAAATGAAAGCCACTCCAGTAATCTTTCCAATGATATATATATTGCTGAAATCCGATAACAACTGACAAAGTTGTGTACAAATCAAAGTCAAAACTTTGTCGGTCCATAACTCCGAAAGTAGGTCCGACCGAAAAAAAAAGTATTTCTCCTAAATCGCACCAACAGCCCCTATCACCTCCAAAAAAATAAAGAAATTGGGGAGTAGCCACTAAACTAGACTGAAAACGAAATTTATATTGTTGGTGCAGCAAAATGAATGCATATACAATAAATATGATGGTACATATAAAATACCGGAAAAGAAAAGGGCGGCTTGGACCCAAATCGCCACTGAAATGGGATCCACAGCAAAGAAAATAATAAAATTAAACATTTTTATTTATTAGTCTGTATTTTATAGAAGAGGTACGCATGAGGAGATGGACACCTCTACGTAACCGCTATGTACGGTAGAAGAAGATACAAAACCCACCTTCTGGCAGTGGTTCAAGTTCGAGACCTATATGGCCTCTAATGAGTGCGATGAAATTTTTAAATCCATATATCATACCTCGCCCGTAAGTATTCCCTTTTATACCAATATTGCAATTATACTTGTTTTCATTTTTTGTTCAAATTCACTATTTTTATTTGCAGAATGAGATCACCAAAAAATATCATGGAAGAGCTAGTAATTGAAGTGCCATCTGACTCACAATCGCCAATAATCTCCCCATCGATTCCTACACCGCCTCCCAGAAAGCGTAATAAAATAGAAGTGGATGATGTGTTTTCCGAAGCCCTGGGAGCATTTAAAGATTTATGCGAATCACAAAAAAAAAAGGATGTTTATATCGATACCCTTCTTGGCTTTGGGTACCATTGGGTCCATGAACTCGAAATACCATTCAAAGGCCATGCAGATGGTGACGACTTTGGTGATGGACGTTGAGTCACAACATGACAGTGAGGTCAATTTTTGAATTTTTGTTTTTTATAATACAGAACATTAATAAATATAACTAAAAACATAATAACAAAAAATATAAGAAACTTACAATGAGTAACAATTAACATTTCATATTGTACTATTATATTAGCAATAATTTTTATTAGTTTTGATTATTGATACTCATTGTAAGCTTCTTATATTTTTTGTTACTATGTTTCTAGTTATAGTTATTAAAGTTCTGTGTTAAAAAAAACAAAAATTCAAAAACTGACCTCAATCTTAATCGATCATTTACTTTTTTTAAAACTAAAAACATAATTACAAAAAATATAAGAAACTTGCAATGAATATCAATAATTAAAACTAACAAAAATTGACCTCAAGCTTAATCGATCATTTGCTTTGTTTATAACTAAAAACATAATAATAATTAGTTTTAATTATTGTTACTCATTGTAAGTTTCTTATATATTTTGTTATTATGTTTCTAGTTATAAAACAAGCAAATGATTGATTAAGATTGAGGTCAATTTTTGTTAGTTTTAATTATTGATACTCATTGTAAGTTTCTTCTATTTTTTATGTTCTGTGTTATAAAAAACAAAAATTCAAAAATTGACTTTAAGCTTAATTAATTTTTCATTTAATAACAACTAAAAGCGAAGAGACTTATTTTTTTTATTAAAAAAATTTATATATGGGGGATTTCATGTCAAGTGCACCAACTTTTGAAACCGATGTCTTCCGATGTCCAGGATGAAATTTGCACCAAGGTTAGTCCTATTGGATAGTAGTTTAGACACAATTTTTCAACAAGATCGGTCAAGAGCTCTCTGAGTTAGAGGGGATCAAAATTTGACATTTTGTTTTGTAACTCAAGACAACGGTTTTTCAATTTTTCACAAATGCACTATCTTGAATTTTTTTCCTATTTGTGTGAAAAACCTTACAAATAAAACTTATACTGAGAAACTAGACAAATTAACCTTTCCGAAAAATTATCTCGTAAATATAGTAAAGGGTATGTAAGCTTATATCGGCCGTAGGACGAACCCTATTGAAATTGGTGAAAATCAGTTCATGTTCAGACCTAGTGCCCATATAATGACCCCTATGGGATCAACTTAAATTGCTATAAGATCCAAATTATCATATAGTTCTTGGCCAAATTGGGTTTTTCCATTAATTATTAGTCCAAAAATAAACCCTATACGACAATTATTAATCATATGCCCCATATAAAGCTGCTTCCCGATCTTAAACCTTTAAAAATTTAAATTATTGCAGACATTTTTCTAAAATTTGGTTTGTATATGTTTTAGCAAAATTCAGGTGACCTTATCAAATATGCACAAGATCGGTCCATTTTTCGACGCAGTCCCCATATTAAAATAGCATCCGATATGAACTTTTTCATATCCGAAGGCAAAAAAATTATAACCATGCCACCTAAATTTGGTTTATCCTTATATTCTATATCTAATTAGTTTAACCTAAGAGATAGTGTCTCTAAACGCACCGGCTATAATTTTCTTGTTTTAATTTAACTTTTTTGTACAAAGTAAACAATATATTTATTAAAAGTTGTATATTGGGTGATATGTTTTCAATTTATTTAATTTTGAAATTTGAAAAAATAATACATATTAAACTGTAATATGAAAAAAAATTTGAAAATCATCAAGATTAAACATATTTACAAAAATTTTTTGTGCATATAAATTTAAAATTACTTTATTATTTGTAAGATGAAGGTCGAACATACAAAAACAACTAACTTTTTTTCATAAACTGTTTTAAATGCTTTTAATTAACTCTCTTTGTCTGTTTGTTTGTTTGAGGTGGAATATTTTAAGTTCCAAGTTCTTTGATCATATCATTCAGTTTTGTTATGGAATCGCTCCTTCATTTAAAAAGTATTCTGCAAATCTCTCTCTCAATTGTATAGCATATTCGGAAGATCTGCGTGCATGAGTTGTCATAGATCGCAGTGGTCGGCCATTCTCTCTCACTGCACTACGCCATTCACCTTTTTGAATACAACCGTCTTGTTCCTCTGGATTTAGGAAGTTGTCTGGACAATACCATCCTTGTTGGTCGTTCATCATAACAAAGTTATGCAGTGCAATTAACGCTAGGACGATGGCATCACAGTTATCTGGTGAACATTCAATTGTTGTTAAAAGTATTCTCCAACGTGCAGACTATATCCCAAAACTATTTTCAATAACTCTACGAGCGCGAGATAATCTCGCGCATAACGTTCGGTTTCAAAGGGAATGCTGCATCTCCAATAAAATAGTGAGGGAATGGTAAAGACGATGGATATAATGGCTTAGTTGGTGGCACTGGTGTTTTGTCAGATAATACCGCTTCGCCAAACGGGGATAAACGAAATATTCCTTTAATTATGTAGAAATATATAAATGTTGCACCCATTGATCATTGCTAATAAGGTATAAATAAAATATATACATAAATAAGTATTAAAATAAGTATTAAAAAATTCAGTAAATGTACATAAGCTTTGTAATACTTACAGCAGTGTAATTTCAAGTCTTTCTTCTGTGCCAATTCTTTGTCTGTTTTTTTAATGATTAAAATTAGTTCAAATATAGTTCTGGACATAGAGTATGTTTAAAAAATTCGCCTTGATCCATGGTTTTCATTCATATAAAAACCTTTCGGTGGTAACCACTTATTACCCAATCTTGATTAATTGGACGAACGCCCCACCTTCTTGTACGGCGTTTTTTGTTTTTTTTTACTTCAAAATATATTTTGCATAATTTTAAAAAACTTAAATTTACTCCCATATAGTTTAGGTCCATTATTTTCTTTTTTATTATAACAAACGGAAACACAAAAAATAATCACGACCGCCATAGAAATGTATAATGTTTTTTATTAATTCTTCTTCTTCTCGTTCTGTGTTTATTTACATAATATAAAAACATATGATACATTTACGTTTTTCGGTAACTGCACAAAAATTGCTAATTTACGTTAACTTTACGTATGCTACTGTTACGCGTGGGTAACTAGTCCTAATATATATATTTTGAGCTGAATCTACTGATTTCTTCTTTAACTTTTGGTATGGTGAGGTCCTTGTGTATATTGTCATTCGTCAAATACCATGGGGCGTCAGCAATCATTCTAACCGTTTTAGAGTGGCTTGCAGTAGCTCAAAGTTGTATTCCGTATATCCCCGCGAGTTTTAGAATAGCTTTATTTAGTAGAACTTTATTATACCCTCTACCACTATGTGGTTTGGGTATAATGACTTTATGCTGCTGTTTGTAACTACCAAAAATATTTGACCTAGACCCATCTTTTATTATACCGATCGCCTCAGAATCACTTTCTGAGTTGATTTAGCGCTGTCCGACCGTCCGTCCGTCCGTCTGTGTGTCCATGTAAACTTTGTAATCGAACTACATGTCGCAAATATGAATATATTTTGATGAAATTTGGTATATAAGCTTTTATCGGCCATAGGATGAACGCTATTGAAATTGGTGAAATTCGGTCAATGTTCAGACCTAGTCCCCATACAAATGAGCCCTATGAAATCGACTTAAATTGCCATAAGATCCAAAATATCATATAGATCTCAGTCAAATTGGGTTTGTATATGTTTATTATATCCATTAATTACTAGTCCAAAAATAGTCCCTACAGGACAATTCTTGGTCATAGGCCCCATATAGAACTGCTTCCCGATCTTCACTTAACTCTATCAAAAAACAAAAATATTGCACAGATTTTTTCCAAATTTGGTTTGCATATATTTTTTCAAAATATAAGTGACTTTACCAAATATGGTCAGCATCGGTCTATTTTTCGACCTAGTCCCCCATATAAATATAACACCCGATATGAACTTTTTCATATCTGCAGCCACAAAATTAATAACAAATTTGGTTTATGCTTATTTTCTATATCCAATTAGTTGGACCGAAGAGAAAGGGCCTCTAAACCATGGTATAGGGTATCGTATAGTCGGTCTAGACCGACTATAATTATCTTACTTGTTTTCAATGCTAAACTCCGATCTTCGGCCTTGTAATCAATACATACGTTTAGTCTTAATATTTATATAATCTCTCTTGGCTTTTATATACGTTTTTCACGTCAGCCTTCTATCTATTAGATTGGCCTGCAGTATTTCGTAGAAATGGTGTCTCATTTTTCCAAATATCTTTTGTTTGCGTTGTATTCACAGTATCTGAATCTTCCAAAATCTTTTGCAATCGCAATGGTACAAATGATACCATGGAAATATCTGAGTCCGAAATATTTTCACATATTACTTGTTTGTATTATTTTTGTCCTGAAGAACCATCACATCCCCATTTACAAAAAAGAATTAAGTTTGTGTTTCCATATTTCTTTAACTCATTTCCTTTTATTGATTGTAGCAAGCGTTCGGCTTGTCCTATTTTCGGAGTTATGGACCGACAAAGGTTTGACCTTGATTTATACACAACTTTGTCAATTATTATCGGATTTCAGCAATATATATATATCATTGGAAAGTTAAGTTAACCCATTATGAACCTCTTGAATTTTTTGTATTTTTTGGAAATTTTTTTTCGGAAACGTCCTATTATCTCATAAAATGATATATATAATGTTGGTATTTACATCAACTGTGTTATAGCTTTACCTACACTTTTTAAATTTCTTTTCGCGAAATTAACCCATAACATATAAAACTATTATTGTACTTTTATTTATTCGGCCTGTTATTAAAATTTTTGAAAATATCACATTTTTCCTTTTTGTTGGAATTATAACATTACTTATATTTTTATTTTAAAATAAGGGTTGATTTGGGCATAAAAATAGAAAAGATATTATTTAAAAAAATTGTTGTGTGGAAAAGCGCTGCAGGATAGGACGGATAAAAAAGGGTTGATTTGGGCATAAAAATAGAAAAAATATTATTTAAAAAATTGTTGTGTGGAAAAGCGCCGCAGGCGAAATTTTTTTTGAAAAAATTGCGCGATTTTTTCAAAAAATTTTTCATAATAGAACGGATAAATAAGAGTAGAATAATACTAGAATAATAGTAGATACCAGAACGCATAAATAAAAGCAGAATATTTTAATATGGTATGGGTTAATTTTGCGAAAAAATGTAAAAAGTGTGGGTAAAATCCCTAATATCTCCGGTCCTAAGAGGGTTAAGTGGTCAAGGCATACATCAAAATAAAGCTAGTGGACCCAGATATTAGACAGTTGATGCAAATACCAACATTATATAGATGATTTTATGAGATAATGGGACTTTTCCGGAAAAAGAATTGCCCAAAAATACAAAAAATTCAATAGGTTCATAACAGGTTAATGGATTTTAAATTTTGAAATACCAAATGAAAGCCACTCCAGTAATCTTTCCAATGATATATATATTGCTGAAATCCGATAACAACTGACAAAGTTGTGTACAAATCAAAGTCAAAACTTTGTCGGTCCATAACTCCGAAAGTAGGTCCGACCGAAAAAAAAGTATTTCTCCTAAATCGCACCAACAGCCCCTATCACCTCCAAAAAAATAAAGAAATTGGGGAGTAGCCACTAAACTAGACTGAAAACGAAATTTATATTGTTGGTGCAGCAAAATGAATGCATATATAATAAATATGATGGTACATATAAAATACCGGAAAAGAAAAGGGCGGCTTGGACCCAAATCGCCACTGAAATGGGATCCACAGCAAAGAAAATAATAAAATTAAACATTTTTATTTATTAGTCTGTATTTTATAGAAGAGGTACGCATGAGGAGATGGACACCTCTACGTAACCGCTATGTACGGTAGAAGAAGATACAAAACCCACCTTCTGGCAGTGGTTCAAGTTCGAGACCTATATGGCCTCTAATGAGTGCGATGAAATTTTTAAATCCATATATCATACCTCGCCCGTAAGTATTCCCTTTTATACCAATATTGCAATTATACTTGTTTTCATTTTTTGTTCAAATTCACTATTTTTATTTGCAGAATGAGATCACCAAAAAATATCATGGAATATATAATCTCCCCATCGATTCCTACACCGCCTCCCAGAAAGCGTAATAAAATAGAAGTGGATGATGTGTTTTCCGAAGCCCTGGGAGCATTTAAAGATTTATGCGAATCACAAAAAAAAGGATGTTTATATCGATACCCTTCTTGGCTTTGGGTACCATTGGGTCCATGAACTCGAAATACCAATCAAAGGCCATGCAGATGGTGACGACTTTGGTGATGGACGTTGAGTCACAACATGACAGTGAGGTCAATTTTTGAATTTTTGTTTTTTATAATACAGAACATTAATAAATATAACTAAAAACATAATAACAAAAAATATAAGAAACTTACAATGAGTAACAATTAACATTTCATATTGTACTATTATATTAGCAATAATTTTTATTAGTTTTGATTATTGATACTCATTGTAAGCTTCTTATATTTTTTGTTACTATGTTTCTAGTTATAGTTATTAAAGTTCTGTGTTAAAAAAAACAAAAATTCAAAAACTGACCTCAATCTTAATCGATCATTTACTTTTTTAAAACTAAAAACATAATTACAAAAAATATAAGAAACTTACAATGAATATCAATAATTAAAACTAACAAAAATTGACCTCAAGCTTAATCGATCATTTGCTTTGTTTATAACTAAAAACATAATAATAATTAGTTTTAATTATTGTTACTCATTGTAAGTTTCTTATATATTTTGTTATTATGTTTCTAGTTATAAAACAAGCAAATGATTGATTAAGATTGAGGTCAATTTTTGTTAGTTTTAATTATTGATACTCATTGTAAGTTTCTTATATTTTTTATGTTCTGTGTTATAAAAAACAAAAATTCAAAAATTGACTTTAAGCTTAATTAATTTTTCATTTAATAACAACTAAAAGCGAAGAGACTTATTTTTTTTATTAAAAAAATTTATATATGGGGGATTTCATGTCAAGTGCACCAACTTTTGAAACCGATGTCTTCCGATGTCCAGGATGAAATTTGCACCAAGGTTAGTCCTATTGGATAGTAGTTTAGACACAATTTTTCAACAAGATCGGTCAAGAGCTCTCTGAGTTAGAGGGGATCAAAATTTGACATTTTGGCCAAACAGGTGTTTTTTCTCATCCATGTAACTTATTACCTATTGTTCTTAGAAATTTTCTCTCAAATAGTTTAGATAGCTATTTGTTCAATATTTCGAAAAAAAAAATACTTTAAAAAAAATAAAAAAATTTTTAGACTTTTTTTTTACTAAATTAAAGCATTTTTTGCCTTTATTTTCAAAAAGGGCATTTTTTTTTTTCATAAGAAAGCTTAGGATTTTTCCTTTAAGAGCTTTTTGGTCGCTTAGTGGGATGGGATTGGGATATCTATCAAAATAAATGTTTTGTAACTCAAGACAACGGTTTTTCAATTTTTCACAAATGCACTATTTTGAATTTTTTCCTATTTGTGTGAAAAACCTTACAAATAAAACTTATACTGAGAAACTAGACAAATTAACCTTTCCGAAAAATTATCTCGTAAATATAGTAAAGGGTATGTAAGCTTATATCGGCCGTAGGACGAACCCTATTGAAATTGGTGAAAATCAGTTCATGTTCAGACCTAGTGCCCATATAATGACCCCTATGGGATCAACTTAAATTGCTATAAGATCCAAATTATCATATAGATCTTGGCCAAATTGGGTTTTTCCATTAATTATTAGTCCAAAAATAAACCCTATACGACAATTATTAATCATATGCCCCATATAAAGCTGCTTCCCGATCTTAAACCTTTAAAAATTTAAATTATTGCAGACATTTTTCTAAAATTTGGTTTGTATATGTTTTAGCAAAATTCAGGTGACCTTATCAAATATGCACAAGATCGGTCCATTTTTCGACCCAGTCCCCATATTAAAATAGCATCCGATATGAACTTTTTCATATCCGAAGGCAAAAAAATTATAACCATGCCACCTAAATTTGGTTTATCCTTATATTCTATATCTAATTAGTTTAACCTAAGAGATAGGGTCTCTAAACGCACCGACTATAATTTTCTTGTTTTAATTTAACTTTTTTGTACAAAGTAAACAATATATTTATTAAAAGTTGTATATTGGGTGAAATGTTTTCAATTTATTTAATTTTGAAATTTGAAAAAATAATTCATATTAAACTGTAATATGAAAAAAAATTTGAAAATCATCAAGATTAAACATATTTACAAAAATTTTTTGTGCATATAAATTTAAAATTACTTTATTATTTGTAAGAAGATGAAGGTCGAACATACAAAAACAACTAACTTTTTTTCATAAACTGTTTTAAATGCTTTTAATTAACTCTCTTTGTCTGTTTGTTTGAGGTGGAATATTTTAAGTTCCAAGTTCTTTGATCATATCATTCAGTTTTGTTATGGAATCGCTCCTTCATTTAAAAAGTATTCTGCAAATCTCTCTCTCAATTGTATAGCATATTCGGAAGATCTGCGTGCATGAGTTGTCATAGATCGCAGTGGTCGGCCATTCCCTCTCACTGCACTACGCCATTCACCTTCTTGAATACTACCGTCTTGTTCCTCTGGATTTAGGAAGTTGTCTGGACAATACCATTCTTGTTGGTCGTTCATCATAACAAAGTTATGCAGTGCAATTAACGCTAGGACGATGGCATCACAGTTATCTGGTGAACATTCAATTGTTGTTAAAAGTATTCTCCAACGTGCAGACTATATCCCAAAACTATTTTCAATAACTCTACGAGCGCGAGATAATCTCGCGCATAACGTTCGGTTTCAAAGGGAATGCTGCATTTCCAATAAAATAGTGAGGGAATGGTAAAGACGATGGATATAATGGCTTAGTTGGTGGCACTGGTGTTTTGTCAGATAATACCGCTTCGCCAAACGGGGATAAACGAAATATTCCTTTAATTATGTAGAAATATATAAATGTTGCACCCATTGATCATTGCTAATAAGGTATAAATAAAATATATACATAAATAAGTATTAAAATAAGTATTAAAAAATTCAGTAAATGTACATAAGCTTTGTAATACTTACAGCAGTGTAATTTCAAGTCTTTCTTCTGTGCCAATTCTTTGTCTGTTTTTTTAATGATTAAAATTAGTTCAAATATAGTTCTGGACATAGAGTATGTTTAAAAAATTCGCCTTGATCCATGGTTTTCATTCATATAAAAACCTTTCGGTGGTAACCACTTATTACCCAATCTTGATTAATTGGACGAACGCCCCACCTTCTTGTACGGCGTTTTTTGTTTTTTTTTTACTTCAAAATATATTTTGCATAATTTTAAAAAACTTAAATTTACTCCCATATAGTTTAGGTCCATTATTTTCTTTTTTAATTATTATAACAAACGGAAACACAAAAAATAATCACGACCGCCATAGAAATGTATAATGTTTTTTATTAATTCTTCTTCTTCTCGTTCTGTGTTTATTTACATAATATAAAAACATATGATACATTTACGTTTTTCGGTAACTGCACAAAAATTGCTAATTTACGTTAACTTTACGTATGCTACTGTTACGCGTGGGTAACTAGTCCTAATATATATATTTTGAGCTGAATCTACTGATTTCTTCTTTAACTTTTGGTATGGTGAGGTCCTTGTGTATATTGTCATTCGTCAAATACCATGGGGCGTCAGCAATCATTCTAACCGTTTTAGAGTGGCTTGCAGTAGCTCAAAGTTGTATTCCGTATATCCCCGCGAGTTTTAGAATAGCTTTATTTAGTAGAACTTTATTATACCCTCTACCACTATGTGGTTTGGGTATAATGACTTTATGCTGCTGTTTGTAACTACCAAAAATATTTGACCTAGACCCATCTTTTATTATACCGATCGCCTCAGAATCACTTTCTGAGTTGATTTAGCGCTGTCCGACCGTCCGTCCGTCCGTCTGTGTGTCCATGTAAACTTTGTAATCGAACTACATGTCGCAAATATGAATATATTTTGATGAAATTTGGTATATAAGCTTTTATCGGCCATAGGATGAACGCTATTGAAATTGGTGAAATTCGGTCAATGTTCAGACCTAGTCCCCATACAAATGAGCCCTATGAAATCGACTTAAATTGCCATAAGATCCAAAATATCATATAGATCTCAGTCAAATTGGGTTTGTATATGTTTATTATATCCATTAATTACTAGTCCAAAAATAGTCCCTACAGGACAATTCTTGGTCATAGGCCCCATATAGAACTGCTTCCCGATCTTCACTTAACTCTATCAAAAAACAAAAATATTGCACAGATTTTTTCCAAATTTGGTTTGCATATATTTTTTCAAAATATAAGTGACTTTACCAAATATGGTCAGCATCGGTCTATTTTTCGACCTAGTCCCCCATATAAATATAACACCCGATATGAACTTTTTCATATCTGCAGCCACAAAATTAATAACAAATTTGGTTTATGCTTATTTTCTATATCCAATTAGTTGGACCGAAGAGAAAGGGCCTCTAAACCATGGTATAGGGTATCGTATAGTCGGTCTAGACCGACTATAATTATCTTACTTGTTTTCAATGCTAAACTCCGATCTTCGGCCTTGTAATCAATACATACGTTTAGTCTTAATATTTATATAATCTCTCTTGGCTTTTATATACGTTTTTCACGTCAGCCTTCTATCTATTAGATTGGCCTGCAGTATTTCGTAGAAATGGTGTCTCATATTTCCAAATATCTTTTGTTTGCGTTGTATTCACAGTATCTGAATCTTCCAAAATCTTTTGCAATCGCAATGGTACAAATGATACCATGGAAATATCTGAGTCCGAAATATTTTCACATATTACTTGTTTGTATTATTTTTGTCCTGAAGAACCATCACATCCCCATTTACAAAAAAGAATTAAGTTTGTGTTTCCATATTTCTTTAACTCATTTCCTTTTATTGATTGTAGCAAGCGTTCGGCTTGTCCTATTTTCGGAGTTATGGACCGACAAAGGTTTGACCTTGATTTATACACAACTTTGTCAATTATTATCGGATTTCAGCAATATATATATATCATTGGAAAGTTAAGTTAACCCATTATGAACCTCTTGAATTTTTTGTATTTTTTGGAAATTTTTTTTCGGAAACGTCCTATTATCTCATAAAATGATATATATAATGTTGGTATTTACATCAACTGTGTTATAGCTTTACCTACACTTTTTAAATTTCTTTTCGCGAAATTAACCCATAACATATAAAACTATTATTGTACTTTTATTTATTCGGCCTGTTATTAAAATTTTTGAAAATATCACATTTTTCCTTTTTGTTGGAATTATAACATTACTTATATTTTTATTTTAAAATAAGGGTTGATTTGGGCATAAAAATAGAAAAGATATTATTTAAAAAAATTGTTGTGTGGAAAAGCGCTGCAGGATAGGACGGATAAAAAAGGGTTGATTTGGGCATAAAAATAGAAAAAATATTATTTAAAAAATTGTTGTGTGGAAAAGCGCCGCAGGCGAAATTTTTTTTGAAAAAATTGCGCGATTTTTTCAAAAAATTTTTCATAATAGAACGGATAAATAAGAGTAGAATAATACTAGAATAATAGTAGATACCAGAACGCATAAATAAAAGCAGAATATTTTAATATGGTATGGGTTAATTTTGCGAAAAAATGTAAAAAGTGTGGGTAAAATCCCTAATATCTCCGGTCCTAAGAGGGTTAAGTGGTCAAATCCGATAACAACTGACAAAGTTGTGTACAAATCAAAGTCAAAACTTTGTCGGTCCATAACTCCGAAAGTAGGTCCGACCGAAAAAAAAGTATTTCTCCTAAATCGCACCAACAGCCCCTATCACCTCCAAAAAAATAAAGAAATTGGGGAGTAGCCACTAAACTAGACTGAAAACGAAATTTATATTGTTGGTGCAGCAAAATGAATGCATATATAATAAATATGATGGTACATATAAAATACCGGAAAAGAAAAGGGCGGCTTGGACCCAAATCGCCACTGAAATGGGATCCACAGCAAAGAAAATAATAAAATTAAACATTTTTATTTATTAGTCTGTATTTTATAGAAGAGGTACGCATGAGGAGATGGACACCTCTACGTAACCGCTGTGTACGGTAGAAGAAGATACAAAACCCACCTTCTGGCAGTGGTTCAAGTTCGAGACCTATATGGCCTCTAATGAGTGCGATGAAATTTTTAAATCCATATATCATACCTCGCCCGTAAGTATTCCCTTTTATACCAATATTGCAATTATACTTGTTTTCATTTTTTGTTCAAATTCACTATTTTTATTTGCAGAATGAGATCACCAAAAAATATCATGGAATATATAATCTCCCCATCGATTCCTACACCGCCTCCCAGAAAGCGTAATAAAATAGAAGTGGATGATGTGTTTTCCGAAGCCCTGGGAGCATTTAAAGATTTATGCGAATCACAAAAAAAAGGATGTTTATATCGATACCCTTCTTGGCTTTGGGTACCATTGGGTCCATGAACTCGAAATACCAATCAAAGGCCATGCAGATGGTGACGACTTTGGTGATGGACGTTGAGTCACAACATGACAGTGAGGTCAATTTTTGAATTTTTGTTTTTTATAATACAGAACATTAATAAATATAACTAAAAACATAATAACAAAAAATATAAGAAACTTACAATGAGTAACAATTAACATTTCATATTGTACTATTATATTAGCAATAATTTTTATTAGTTTTGATTATTGATACTCATTGTAAGCTTCTTATATTTTTTGTTACTATGTTTCTAGTTATAGTTATTAAAGTTCTGTGTTAAAAAAAAACAAAAATTCAAAAACTGACCTCAATCTTAATCGATCATTTACTTTTTTAAAACTAAAAACATAATTACAAAAAATATAAGAAACTTACAATGAATATCAATAATTAAAACTAACAAAAATTGACCTCAAGCTTAATCGATCATTTGCTTTGTTTATAACTAAAAACATAATAATAATTAGTTTTAATTATTGTTACTCATTGTAAGTTTCTTATATATTTTGTTATTATGTTTCTAGTTATAAAACAAGCAAATGATTGATTAAGATTGAGGTCAATTTTTGTTAGTTTTAATTATTGATACTCATTGTAAGTTTCTTATATTTTTTATGTTCTGTGTTATAAAAAACAAAAATTCAAAAATTGACTTTAAGCTTAATTAATTTTTCATTTAATAACAACTAAAAGCGAAGAGACTTATTTTTTTTATTAAAAAAATTTATATATGGGGGATTTCATGTCAAGTGCACCAACTTTTGAAACCGATGTCTTCCGATGTCCAGGATGAAATTTGCACCAAGGTTAGTCCTATTGGATAGTAGTTTAGACACAATTTTTCAACAAGATCGGTCAAGAGCTCTCTGAGTTAGAGGGGATCAAAATTTGACATTTTGGCCAAACAGGTGTTTTTTCTCATCCATGTAACTTATTACCTATTGTTCTTAGAAATTTTCTCTCAAATAGTTTAGATAGCTATTTGTTCAATATTTCGAAAAAAAAAAATACTTTAAAAAAAATAAAAAAATTTTTAGACTTTTTTTTTACTAAATTAAAGCATTTTTTGCCTTTATTTTCAAAAAGGGCATTTTTTTTTCATAAGAAAGCTTAGGATTTTTCCTTTAAGAGCTTTTTGGTCGCTTAGTGGGATGGGATTGGGATATCTATCAAAATAAATGTTTTGTAACTCAAGACAACGGTTTTTCAATTTTTCACAAATGCACTATTTTGAATTTTTTCCTATTTGTGTGAAAAACCTTACAAATAAAACTTATACTGAGAAACTAGACAAATTAACCTTTCCGAAAAATTATCTCGTAAATATAGTAAAGGGTATGTAAGCTTATATCGGCCGTAGGACGAACCCTATTGAAATTGGTGAAAATCAGTTCATGTTCAGACCTAGTGCCCATATAATGACCCCTATGGGATCAACTTAAATTGCTATAAGATCCAAATTATCATATAGATCTTGGCCAAATTGGGTTTTTCCATTAATTATTAGTCCAAAAATAAACCCTATACGACAATTATTAATCATATGCCCCATATAAAGCTGCTTCCCGATCTTAAACCTTTAAAAATTTAAATTATTGCAGACATTTTTCTAAAATTTGGTTTGTATATGTTTTAGCAAAATTCAGGTGACCTTATCAAATATGCACAAGATCGGTCCATTTTTCGACCCAGTCCCCATATTAAAATAGCATCCGATATGAACTTTTTCATATCCGAAGGCAAAAAAATTATAACCATGCCACCTAAATTTGGTTTATCCTTATATTCTATATCTAATTAGTTTAACCTAAGAGATAGGGTCTCTAAACGCACCGACTATAATTTTCTTGTTTTAATTTAACTTTTTTGTACAAAGTAAACAATATATTTATTAAAAGTTGTATATTGGGTGAAATGTTTTCAATTTATTTAATTTTGAAATTTGAAAAAATAATTCATATTAAACTGTAATATGAAAAAAAATTTGAAAATCATCAAGATTAAACATATTTACAAAAATTTTTTGTGCATATAAATTTAAAATTACTTTATTATTTGTAAGAAGATGAAGGTCGAACATACAAAAACAACTAACTTTTTTTCATAAACTGTTTTAAATGCTTTTAATTAACTCTCTTTGTCTGTTTGTTTGTTTGAGGTGGAATATTTTAAGTTCCAAGTTCTTTGATCATATCATTCAGTTTTGTTATGGAATCGCTCCTTCATTTAAAAAGTATTCTGCAAATCTCTCTCTCAATTGTATAGCATATTCGGAAGATCTGCGTGCATGAGTTGTCATAGATCGCAGTGGTCGGCCATTCCCTCTCACTGCACTACGCCATTCACCTTCTTGAATACTACCGTCTTGTTCCTCTGGATTTAGGAAGTTGTCTGGACAATACCATTCTTGTTGGTCGTTCATCATAACAAAGTTATGCAGTGCAATTAACGCTAGGACGATGGCATCACAGTTATCTGGTGAACATTCAATTGTTGTTAAAAGTATTCTCCAACGTGCAGACTATATCCCAAAACTATTTTCAATAACTCTACGAGCGCGAGATAATCTCGCGCATAACGTTCGGTTTCAAAGGGAATGCTGCATTTCCAATAAAATAGTGAGGGAATGGTAAAGACGATGGATATAATGGCTTAGTTGGTGGCACTGGTGTTTTGTCAGATAATACCGCTTCGCCAAACGGGGATAAACGAAATATTCCTTTAATTATGTAGAAATATATAAATGTTGCACCCATTGATCATTGCTAATAAGGTATAAATAAAATATATACTTACATAAATAAGTATTAAAATAAGTATTAAAAAATTCAGTAAATGTACATAAGCTTTGTAATACTTACAGCAGTGTCTGTTTTTTTAATGATTAAAATTAGTTCAAATATAGTTCTGGACATAGAGTATGTTTAAAAAATTCGCCTTGATCCATGGTTTTCATTCATATAAAAACCTTTCGGTGGTAACCACTTATTACCCAATCTTGATTAATTGGACGAACGCCCCACCTTCTTGTACGGCGTTTTTTGGTTTTTTTTTACTTCAAAATATATTTTGCATAATTTTAAAAAACTTAAATTTACTCCCATATAGTTTAGGTCCATTATTTTCTTTTTTAATTATTATAACAAACGGAAACACAAAAAATAATCACGACCGCCATAGAAATGTATAATGTTTTTTATTAATTCTTCTTCTTCTCGTTCTGTGTTTATTTACATAATATAAAAACATATGATACATTTACGTTTTTCGGTAACTGCACAAAAATTGCTAATTTACGTTAACTTTACGTATGCTACTGTTACGCGTGGGTAACTAGTCCTAATATATATATTTTGAGCTGAATCTACTGATTTCTTCTTTAACTTTTGGTATGGTGAGGTCCTTGTGTATATTGTCATTCGTCAAATACCATGGGGCGTCAGCAATCATTCTAACCGTTTTAGAGTGGCTTGCAGTAGCTCAAAGTTGTATTCCGTATATCCCCGCGAGTTTTAGAATAGCTTTATTTAGTAGAACTTTATTATACCCTCTACCACTATGTGGTTTGGGTATAATGACTTTATGCTGCTGTTTGTAACTACCAAAAATATTTGACCTAGACCCATCTTTTATTATACCGATCGCCTCAGAATCACTTTCTGAGTTGATTTAGCGCTGTCCGACCGTCCGTCCGTCCGTCTGTGTGTCCATGTAAACTTTGTAATCGAACTACATGTCGCAAATATGAATATATTTTGATGAAATTTGGTATATAAGCTTTTATCGGCCATAGGATGAACGCTATTGAAATTGGTGAAATTCGGTCAATGTTCAGACCTAGTCCCCATACAAATGAGCCCTATGAAATCGACTTAAATTGCCATAAGATCCAAAATATCATATAGATCTCAGTCAAATTGGGTTTGTATATGTTTATTATATCCATTAATTACTAGTCCAAAAATAGTCCCTACAGGACAATTCTTGGTCATAGGCCCCATATAGAACTGCTTCCCGATCTTCACTTAACTCTATCAAAAAACAAAAATATTGCACAGATTTTTTCCAAATTTGGTTTGCATATATTTTTTCAAAATATAAGTGACTTTACCAAATATGGTCAGCATCGGTCTATTTTTCGACCTAGTCCCCCATATAAATATAACACCCGATATGAACTTTTTCATATCTGCAGCCACAAAATTAATAACAAATTTGGTTTATGCTTATTTTCTATATCCAATTAGTTGGACCGAAGAGAAAGGGCCTCTAAACCATGGTATAGGGTATCGTATAGTCGGTCTAGACCGACTATAATTATCTTACTTGTTTTCAATGCTAAACTCCGATCTTCGGCCTTGTAATCAATACATACGTTTAGTCTTAATATTTATATAATCTCTCTTGGCTTTTATATACGTTTTTCACGTCAGCCTTCTATCTATTAGATTGGCCTGCAGTATTTCGTAGAAATGGTGTCTCATTTTTCCAAATATCTTTTGTTTGCGTTGTATTCACAGTATCTGAATCTTCCAAAATCTTTTGCAATCGCAATGGTACAAATGATACCATGGAAATATCTGAGTCCGAAATATTTTCACATATTACTTGTTTGTATTATTTTTGTCCTGAAGAACCATCACATCCCCATTTACAAAAAAGAATTAAGTTTGTGTTTCCATATTTCTTTAACTCATTTCCTTTTATTGATTGTAGCAAGCGTTCGGCTTGTCCTATTTTCGGAGTTATGGACCGACAAAGGTTTGACCTTGATTTATACACAACTTTGTCAATTATTATCGGATTTCAGCAATATATATATATCATTGGAAAGTTAAGTTAACCCATTATGAACCTCTTGAATTTTTTGTATTTTTTGGAAATTTTTTTTCGGAAACGTCCTATTATCTCATAAAATGATATATATAATGTTGGTATTTACATCAACTGTGTTATAGCTTTACCTACACTTTTTAAATTTCTTTTCGCGAAATTAACCCATAACATATAAAACTATTATTGTACTTTTATTTATTCGGCCTGTTATTAAAATTTTTGAAAATATCACATTTTTCCTTTTTGTTGGAATTATAACATTACTTATATTTTTATTTTAAAATAAGGGTTGATTTGGGCATAAAAATAGAAAAGATATTATTTAAAAAAATTGTTGTGTGGAAAAGCGCTGCAGGATAGGACGGATAAAAAAGGGTTGATTTGGGCATAAAAATAGAAAAAATATTATTTAAAAAATTGTTGTGTGGAAAAGCGCCGCAGCCGAAATTTTTTTTGAAAAAATTGCGCGATTTTTTCAAAAAATTTTTCATAATAGAACGGATAAATAAGAGTAGAATAATACTAGAATAATAGTAGATACCAGAACGCATAAATAAAAGCAGAATATTTTAATATGGTATGGGTTAATTTTGCGAAAAAATGTAAAAAGTGTGGGTAAAATCCCTAATATCTCCGGTCCTAAGAGGGTTAAGTGGTCAAGGCATACATCAAAATAAAGCTAGTGGACCCAGATATTAGACAGTTGATGCAAATACCAACATTATATAGATGATTTTATGAGATAATGGGACTTTTCCGGAAAAAGAATTGCCCAAAAATACAAAAAATTCAATAGGTTCATAACAGGTTAATGGATTTTAAATTTTGAAATACCAAATGAAAGCCACTCCAGTAATCTTTCCAATGATATATATATTGCTGAAATCCGATAACAACTGACAAAGTTGTGTACAAATCAAAGTCAAAACTTTGTCGGTCCATAACTCCGAAAGTAGGTCCGACCGAAAAAAAAGTATTTCTCCTAAATCGCACCAACAGCCCCTATCACCTCCAAAAAAATAAAGAAATTGGGGAGTAGCCACTAAACTAGACTGAAAACGAAATTTATATTGTTGGTGCAGCAAAATGAATGCATATATAATAAATATGATGGTACATATAAAATACCGGAAAAGAAAAGGGCGGCTTGGACCCAAATCGCCACTGAAATGGGATCCACAGCAAAGAAAATAATAAAATTAAACATTTTTATTTATTAGTCTGTATTTTATAGAAGAGGTACGCATGAGGAGATGGACACCTCTACGTAACCGCTATGTACGGTAGAAGAAGATACAAAACCCACCTTCTGGCAGTGGTTCAAGTTCGAGACCTATATGGCCTCTAATGAGTGCGATGAAATTTTTAAATCCATATATCATACCTCGCCCGTAAGTATTCCCTTTTATACCAATATTGCAATTATACTTGTTTTCATTTTTTGTTCAAATTCACTATTTTTATTTGCAGAATGAGATCACCAAAAAATATCATGGAATATATAATCTCCCCATCGATTCCTACACCGCCTCCCAGAAAGCGTAATAAAATAGAAGTGGATGATGTGTTTTCCGAAGCCCTGGGAGCATTTAAAGATTTATGCGAATCACAAAAAAAAGGATGTTTATATCGATACCCTTCTTGGCTTTGGGTACCATTGGGTCCATGAACTCGAAATACCAATCAAAGGCCATGCAGATGGTGACGACTTTGGTGATGGACGTTGAGTCACAACATGACAGTGAGGTCAATTTTTGAATTTTTGTTTTTTATAATACAGAACATTAATAAATATAACTAAAAACATAATAACAAAAAATATAAGAAACTTACAATGAGTAACAATTAACATTTCATATTGTACTATTATATTAGCAATAATTTTTATTAGTTTTGATTATTGATACTCATTGTAAGCTTCTTATATTTTTTGTTACTATGTTTCTAGTTATAGTTATTAAAGTTCTGTGTTAAAAAAAACAAAAATTCAAAAACTGACCTCAATCTTAATCGATCATTTACTTTTTTAAAACTAAAAACATAATTACAAAAAATATAAGAAACTTACAATGAATATCAATAATTAAAACTAACAAAAATTGACCTCAAGCTTAATCGATCATTTGCTTTGTTTATAACTAAAAACATAATAATAATTAGTTTTAATTATTGTTACTCATTGTAAGTTTCTTATATATTTTGTTATTATGTTTCTAGTTATAAAACAAGCAAATGATTGATTAAGATTGAGGTCAATTTTTGTTAGTTTTAATTATTGATACTCATTGTAAGTTTCTTATATTTTTTATGTTCTGTGTTATAAAAAACAAAAATTCAAAAATTGACTTTTAGCTTAATTAATTTTTCATTTAATAACAACTAAAAGCGAAGAGACTTATTTTTTTTATTAAAAAAATTTATATATGGGGGATTTCATGTCAAGTGCACCAACTTTTGAAACCGATGTCTTCCGATGTCCAGGATGAAATTTGCACCAAGGTTAGTCCTATTGGATAGTAGTTTAGACACATTTTTCAACAAGATCGGTCAAGAGCTCTCTGAGTTAGAGGGGATCAAAATTTGACATTTTGGCCAAACAGGTGTTTTTTCTCATCCATGTAACTTATTACCTATTGTTCTTAGAAATTTTCTCTCAAATAGTTTAGATAGCTATTTGTTCAATATTTCGAAAAAAAAATACTTTAAAAAAAATAAAAAAATTTTTAGACTTTTTTTTTACTAAATTAAAGCATTTTTTGCCTTTATTTTCAAAAAGGGCATTTTTTTTTTCATAAGAAAGCTTAGGATTTTTCCTTTAAGAGCTTTTTGGTCGCTTAGTGGGATGGGATTGGGATATCTATCAAAATAAATGTTTTGTAACTCAAGACAACGGTTTTTCAATTTTTCACAAATGCACTATTTTGAATTTTTTCCTATTTGTGTGAAAAACCTTACAAATAAAACTTATACTGAGAAACTAGACAAATTAACCTTTCCGAAAAATTATCTCGTAAATATAGTAAAGGGTATGTAAGCTTATATCGGCCGTAGGACGAACCCTATTGAAATTGGTGAAAATCAGTTCATGTTCAGACCTAGTGCCCATATAATGACCCCTATGGGATCAACTTAAATTGCTATAAGATCCAAATTATCATATAGATCTTGGCCAAATTGGGTTTTTCCATTAATTATTAGTCCAAAAATAAACCCTATACGACAATTATTAATCATATGCCCCATATAAAGCTGCTTCCCGATCTTAAACCTTTAAAAATTTAAATTATTGCAGACATTTTTCTAAAATTTGGTTTGTATATGTTTTAGCAAAATTCAGGTGACCTTATCAAATATGCACAAGATCGGTCCATTTTTCGACCCAGTCCCCATATTAAAATAGCATCCGATATGAACTTTTTCATATCCGAAGGCAAAAAAATTATAACCATGCCACCTAAATTTGGTTTATCCTTATATTCTATATCTAATTAGTTTAACCTAAGAGATAGGGTCTCTAAACGCACCGACTATAATTTTCTTGTTTTAATTTAACTTTTTTGTACAAAGTAAACAATATATTTATTAAAAGTTGTATATTGGGTGAAATGTTTTCAATTTATTTAATTTTGAAATTTGAAAAAATAATTCATATTAAACTGTAATATGAAAAAAAATTTGAAAATCATCAAGATTAAACATATTTACAAAAATTTTTTGTGCATATAAATTTAAAATTACTTTATTATTTGTAAGAAGATGAAGGTCGAACATACAAAAACAACTAACTTTTTTTCATAAACTGTTTTAAATGCTTTTAATTAACTCTCTTTGTCTGTTTGTTTGAGGTGGAATATTTTAAGTTCCAAGTTCTTTGATCATATCATTCAGTTTTGTTATGGAATCGCTCCTTCATTTAAAAAGTATTCTGCAAATCTCTCTCTCAATTGTATAGCATATTCGGAAGATCTGCGTGCATGAGTTGTCATAGATCGCAGTGGTCGGCCATTCCCTCTCACTGCACTACGCCATTCACCTTCTTGAATACTACCGTCTTGTTCCTCTGGATTTAGGAAGTTGTCTGGACAATACCATCCTTGTTGGTCGTTCATCATAACAAAGTTATGCAGTGCAATTAACGCTAGGACGATGGCATCACAGTTATCTGGTGAACATTCAATTGTTGTTAAAAGTATTCTCCAACGTGCAGACTATATCCCAAAACTATTTTCAATAACTCTACGAGCGCGAGATAATCTCGCGCATAACGTTCGGTTTCAAAGGGAATGCTGCATTTCCAATAAAATAGTGAGGGAATGGTAAAGACGATGGATATAATGGCTTAGTTGGTGGCACTGGTGTTTTGTCAGATAATACCGCTTCGCCAAACGGGGATAAACGAAATATTCCTTTAATTATGTAGAAATATATAAATGTTGCACCCATTGATCATTGCTAATAAGGTATAAATAAAATATATACATAAATAAGTATTAAAATAAGTATTAAAAAATTCAGTAAATGTACATAAGCTTTGTAATACTTACAGCAGTGTAATTTCAAGTCTTTCTTCTGTGCCAATTCTTTGTCTGTTTTTTTAATGATTAAAATTAGTTCAAATATAGTTCTGGACATAGAGTATGTTTAAAAAATTCGCCTTGGTCCATGGTTTTCATTCATATAAAAACCTTTCGGTGGTAACCACTTATTACCCAATCTTGATTAATTGGACGAACGCCCCACCTTCTTGTACGGCGTTTTTTGTTTTTTTTTTTTACTTCAAAATATATTTTGCATAATTTTAAAAAACTTAAATTTACTCCCATATAGTTTAGGTCCATTATTTTCTTTTTTAATTATTATAACAAACGGAAACACAAAAAATAATCACGACCGCCATAGAAATGTATAATGTTTTTTATTAATTCTTCTTCTTCTCGTTCTGTGTTTATTTACATAATATAAAAACATATGATACATTTACGTTTTTCGGTAACTGCACAAAAATTGCTAATTTACGTTAACTTTACGTATGCTACTGTTACGCGTGGGTAACTAGTCCTAATATATATATTTTGAGCTGAATCTACTGATTTCTTCTTTAACTTTTGGTATGGTGAGGTCCTTGTGTATATTGTCATTCGTCAAATACCATGGGGCGTCAGCAATCATTCTAACCGTTTTAGAGTGGCTTGCAGTAGCTCAAAGTTGTATTCCGTATATCCCCGCGAGTTTTAGAATAGCTTTATTTAGTAGAACTTTATTATACCCTCTACCACTATGTGGTTTGGGTATAATGACTTTATGCTGCTGTTTGTAACTACCAAAAATATTTGACCTAGACCCATCTTTTATTATACTGATCGCCTCAGAATCACTTTCTGAGTTGATTTAGCGCTGTCCGACCGTCCGTCCGTCCGTCTGTGTGTCCATGTAAACTTTGTAATCGAACTACATGTCGCAAATATGAATATATTTTGATGAAATTTGGTATATAAGCTTTTATCGGCCATAGGATGAACGCTATTGAAATTGGTGAAATTCGGTCAATGTTCAGACCTAGTCCCCATACAAATGAGCCCTATGAAATCGACTTAAATTGCCATAAGATCCAAAATATCATATAGATCTCAGTCAAATTGGGTTTGTATATGTTTATTATATCCATTAATTACTAGTCCAAAAATAGTCCCTACAGGACAATTCTTGGTCATAGGCCCCATATAGAACTGCTTCCCGATCTTCACTTAACTCTATCAAAAAACAAAAATATTGCACAGATTTTTTCCAAATTTGGTTTGCATATATTTTTTCAAAATATAAGTGACTTTACCAAATATGGTCAGCATCGGTCTATTTTTCGACCTAGTCCCCCATATAAATATAACACCCGATATGAACTTTTTCATATCTGCAGCCACAAAATTAATAACAAATTTGGTTTATGCTTATTTTCTATATCCAATTAGTTGGACCGAAGAGAAAGGGCCTCTAAACCATGGTATAGGGTATCGTATAGTCGGTCTAGACCGACTATAATTATCTTACTTGTTTTCAATGCTAAACTCCGATCTTCGGCCTTGTAATCAATACATACGTTTAGTCTTAATATTTATATAATCTCTCTTGGCTTTTATATACGTTTTTCACGTCAGCCTTCTATCTATTAGATTGGCCTGCAGTATTTCGTAGAAATTGTGTCTCATTTTTCCAAATATCTTTTGTTTGCGTTGTATTCACAGTATCTGAATCTTCCAAAATCTTTTGCAATCGCAATGGTACAAATGATACCATGGAAATATCTGAGTCCGAAATATTTTCACATATTACTTGTTTGTATTATTTTTGTCCTGAAGAACCATCACATCCCCATTTACAAAAAAGAATTAAGTTTGTGTTTCCATATTTCTTTAACTCATTTCCTTTTATTGATTGTAGCAAGCGTTCGGCTTGTCCTATTTTCGGAGTTATGGACCGACAAAGGTTTGACCTTGATTTATACACAACTTTGTCAATTATTATCGGATTTCAGCAATATATATATATCATTGGAAAGTTAAGTTAACCCATTATGAACCTCTTGAATTTTTTGTATTTTTTGGAAATTTTTTTTCGGAAACGTCCTATTATCTCATAAAATGATATATATAATGTTGGTATTTACATCAACTGTGTTATAGCTTTACCTACACTTTTTAAATTTCTTTTCGCGAAATTAACCCATAACATATAAAACTATTATTGTACTTTTATTTATTCGGCCTGTTATTAAAATTTTTGAAAATATCACATTTTTCCTTTTTGTTGGAATTATAACATTACTTATATTTTTATTTTAAAATAAGGGTTGATTTGGGCATAAAAATAGAAAAGATATTATTTAAAAAAATTGTTGTGTGGAAAAGCGCTGCAGGATAGGACGGATAAAAAAGGGTTGATTTGGGCATAAAAATAGAAAAAATATTATTTAAAAAATTGTTGTGTGGAAAAGCGCCGCAGGCGAAATTTTTTTTGATAAAATTGCGCGATTTTTTCAAAAAATTTTTCATAATAGAACGGATAAATAAGAGTAGAATAATACTAGAATAATAGTAGATACCAGAACGCATAAATAAAAGCAGAATAATATTTTAATATGGTATGGGTTAATTTTGCGAAAAAATGTAAAAAGTGTGGGTAAAATCCCTAATATCTCCGGTCCTAAGAGGGTTAAGTGGTCAAGGCATACATCAAAATAAAGCTAGTGGACCCAGATATTAGACAGTTGATGCAAATACCAACATTATATAGATGATTTTATGAGATAATGGGACTTTTCCGGAAAAAGAATTGCGCGATTTTTTCAAAAAATTTTTCATAATAGAACGGATAAATAAGAGTAGAATAATACTAGAATAATAGTAGATACCAGAACGCATAAATAAAAGCAGAATAATATTTTAATATGGTATGGGTTAATTTTGCGAAAAAATGTAAAAAGTGTGGGTAAAATCCCTAATATCTCCGGTCCTAAGAGGGTTAAGTGGTCAAGGCATACATCAAAATAAAGCTAGTGGACCCAGATATTAGACAGTTGATGCAAATACCAACATTATATAGATGATTTTATGAGATAATGGGACTTTTCCGGAAAAAGAATTGCCCAAAAATACAAAAAATTCAATAGGTTCATAACAGGTTAATGGATTTTAAATTTTGAAATACCAAATGAAAGCCACTCCAGTAATCTTTCCAATGATATATATATTGCTGAAATCCGATAACAACTGACAAAGTTGTGTACAAATCAAAGTCAAAACTTTGTCGGTCCATAACTCCGAAAGTAGGTCCGACCGAAAAAAAAGTATTTCTCCTAAATCGCACCAACAGCCCCTATCACCTCCAAAAAAATAAAGAAATTGGGGAGTAGCCACTAAACTAGACTGAAAACGAAATTTATATTGTTGGTGCAGCAAAATGAATGCATATACAATAAATATGATGGTACATATAAAATACCGGAAAAGAAAAGGGCGGCTTGGACCCAAATCGCCACTGAAATGGGATCCACAGCAAAGAAAATAATAAAATTAAACATTTTTATTTATTAGTCTGTATTTTATAGAAGAGGTACGCATGAGGAGATGGACACCTCTACGTAACCGCTATGTACGGTAGAAGAAGATACAAAACCCACCTTCTGGCAGTGGTTCAAGTTCGAGACCTATATGGCCTCTAATGAGTGCGATGAAATTTTTAAATCCATATATCATACCTCGCCCGTAAGTATTCCCTTTTATACCAATATTGCAATTATACTTGTTTTCATTTTTTGTTCAAATTCACTATTTTTATTTGCAGAATGAGATCACCAAAAAATATCATGGAATATATAATCTCCCCATCGATTCCTACACCGCCTCCCAGAAAGCGTAATAAAATAGAAGTGGATGATGTGTTTTCCGAAGCCCTGGGAGCATTTAAAGATTTATGCGAATCACAAAAAAAAAAGGATATTTATATCGATACCCTTCTTGGCTTTGGGTACCATTGGGTCCATGAACTCGAAATACCAATCAAAGGCCATGCAGATGGTGACGACTTTGGTGATGGACGTTGAGTCACAACATGACAGTGAGGTCAATTTTTGAATTTTTGTTTTTTATAATACAGAACATTAATAAATATAACTAAAAACATAATAACAAAAAATATAAGAAACTTACAATGAGTAACAATTAACATTTCATATTGTACTATTATATTAGCAATAATTTTTATTAGTTTTGATTATTGATACTCATTGTAAGCTTCTTATATTTTTTGTTACTATGTTTCTAGTTATAGTTATTAAAGTTCTGTGTTAAAAAAAACAAAAATTCAAAAACTGACCTCAATCTTAATCGATCATTTACTTTTTTAAAACTAAAAACATAATTACAAAAAATATAAGAAACTTACAATGAATATCAATAATTAAAACTAACAAAAATTGACCTCAAGCTTAATCGATCATTTGCTTTGTTTATAACTAAAAACATAATAATAATTAGTTTTAATTATTGTTACTCATTGTAAGTTTCTTATATATTTTGTTATTATGTTTCTAGTTATAAAACAAGCAAATGATTGATTAAGATTGAGGTCAATTTTTGTTAGTTTTAATTATTGATACTCATTGTAAGTTTCTTATATTTTTTATGTTCTGTGTTATAAAAAACAAAAATTCAAAAATTGACTTTAAGCTTAATTAATTTTTCATTTAATAACAACTAAAAGCGAAGAGACTTATTTTTTTTATTAAAAAAATTTATATATGGGGGATTTCATGTCAAGTGCACCAACTTTTGAAACCGATGTCTTCCGATGTCCAGGATGAAATTTGCACCAAGGTTAGTCCTATTGGATAGTAGTTTAGACACAATTTTTCAACAAGATCGGTCAAGAGCTCTCTGAGTTAGAGGGGATCAAAATTTGACATTTTGGCCAAACAGGTGTTTTTTCTCATCCATGTAACTTATTACCTATTGTTCTTAGAAATTTTCTCTCAAATAGTTTAGATAGCTATTTGTTCAATATTTCGAAAAAAAAAATACTTTAAAAAAAATAAAAAAATTTTTAGACTTTTTTTTTTATACTAAATTAAAGCATTTTTTGCCTTTATTTTCAAAAAGGGCATTTTTTTTCATAAGAAAGCTTAGGATTTTTCCTTTAAGAGCTTTTTGGTCGCTTAGTGGGATGGGATTGGGATATCTATCAAAATAAATGTTTTGTAACTCAAGACAACGGTTTTTCAATTTTTCACAAATGCACTATTTTGAATTTTTTCCTATTTGTGTGAAAAACCTTACAAATAAAACTTATACTGAGAAACTAGACAAATTAACCTTTCCGAAAAATTATCTCGTAAATATAGTAAAGGGTATGTAAGCTTATATCGGCCGTAGGACGAACCCTATTGAAATTGGTGAAAATCAGTTCATGTTCAGACCTAGTGCCCATATAATGACCCCTATGGGATCAACTTAAATTGCTATAAGATCCAAATTATCATATAGATCTTGGCCAAATTGGGTTTTTCCATTAATTATTAGTCCAAAAATAAACCCTATACGACAATTATTAATCATATGCCCCATATAAAGCTGCTTCCCGATCTTAAACCTTTAAAAATTTAAATTATTGCAGACATTTTTCTAAAATTTGGTTTGTATATGTTTTAGCAAAATTCAGGTGACCTTATCAAATATGCACAAGATCGGTCCATTTTTCGACCCAGTCCCCATATTAAAATAGCATCCGATATGAACTTTTTCATATCCGAAGGCAAAAAAATTATAACCATGCCACCTAAATTTGGTTTATCCTTATATTCTATATCTAATTAGTTTAACCTAAGAGATAGGGTCTCTAAACGCACCGACTATAATTTTCTTGTTTTAATTTAACTTTTTTGTACAAAGTAAACAATATATTTATTAAAAGTTGTATATTGGGTGAAATGTTTTCAATTTATTTAATTTTGAAATTTGAAAAAATAATACATATTAAACTGTAATATGAAAAAAAAATTGAAAATCATCAAGATTAAACATATTTACAAAAATTTTTTGTGCATATAAATTTAAAATTACTTTATTATTTGTAAGAAGATGAAGGTCGAACATACAAAAACAACTAACTTTTTTTCATAAACTGTTTTAAATGCTTTTAATTAACTCTCTTTGTCTGTTTGTTTGAGGTGGAATATTTTAAGTTCCAAGTTCTTTGATCATATCATTCAGTTTTGTTATGGAATCGCTCCTTCATTTAAAAAGTATTCTGCAAATCTCTCTCTCAATTGTATAGCATATTCGGAAGATCTGCGTGCATGAGTTGTCATAGATCGCAGTGGTCGGCCATTCCCTCTCACTGCACTACGCCATTCACCTTCTTGAATACTACCGTCTTGTTCCTCTGGATTTAGGAAGTTGTCTGGACAATACCATCCTTGTTGGTCGTTCATCATAACAAAGTTATGCAGTGCAATTAACGCTAGGACGATGGCATCACAGTTATCTGGTGAACATTCAATTGTTGTTAAAAGTATTCTCCAACGTGCAGACTATATCCCAAAACTATTTTCAATAACTCTACGAGCGCGAGATAATCTCGCGCATAACGTTCGGTTTCAAAGGGAATGCTGCATTTCCAATAAAATAGTGAGGGAATGGTAAAGACGATGGATATAATGGCTTAGTTGGTGGCACTGGTGTTTTGTCAGATAATACCGCTTCGCCAAACGGGGATAAACGAAATATTCCTTTAATTATGTAGAAATATATAAATGTTGCACCCATTGATCATTGCTAATAAGGTATAAATAAAATATATACATACCTCCATCACTTTGACTTCCATAGCTTCCAACGCTAACAGCTGTAAATGTATATTTTGCATCACACACAGCCATCAAAACAATGTTAAAAAACTTTTTATAGTTATAAAACATTGATCCTGAGTTTGCAGAACACTTTATGGCCAAATGCTTGCCATCTATTGCGCATACACAGTTAGGAATGTCCCACATGCGCTTAAAATTGTTGGCAATGTCTCTGTATTGTTGAGTTGATGGTTCACTAACATATATTGGTGAAAGTACTTGCCACATTACATGTGTGTAGAACAATTTTCCGAACAGTTGATTTACCCAGCTTATGACTCCATGCTGTTGATTGTAGGGAAGTCCCGTGTGCTAAATATCTAAATAAGTATTTTAAAATAAGTATTAAAAAATTCAGTAAATGTACATAAGCTTTGTAATACTTACAGCAGTGTAATTTCAAGTCTTTCTTCTGTGCCAATTCTTTGTCTGTTTTTTTAATTATTAAAATTTGTTCAAATATAGTTCTGGACATAGAGTATGTTTAAAAAATTCGCCTTGATCCATGGTTTTCATTCATATAAAAACCTTTCGGTGGTAACCACTTATTACCCAATCTTGATTAATTGGACGAACGCCCCACCTTCTTGTACGGCGTTTTTTGTTTTTTTTTTTTACTTCAAAATATATTTTGCATAATTTTAAAAAACTTAAATTTACTCCCATATAGTTTAGGTCCATTATTTTCTTTTTTAATTATTATAACAAACGGAAACACAAAAAATAATCACGACCGCCATAGAAATGTATAATGTTTTTTATTAATTCTTCTTCTTCTCGTTCTGTGTTTATTTACATAATATAAAAACATATGATACATTTACGTTTTTCGGTAACTGCACAAAAATTGCTAATTTACGTTAACTTTACGTATGCTACTGTTAAGCGTGGGTAACTAGTCCTAATATATATATTTTGAGCTGAATCTACTGATTTCTTCTTTAACTTTTGGTATGGTGAGGTCCTTGTGTATATTGTCATTCGTCAAATACCATGGGGCGTCAGCAATCATTCTAACCGTTTTAGAGTGGCTTGCAGTAGCTCAAAGTTGTATTCCGTATATCCCCGCGAGTTTTAGAATAGCTTTATTTAGTAGAACTTTATTATACCCTCTACCACTATGTGGTTTGGGTATAATGACTTTATGCTGCTGTTTGTAACTACCAAAAATATTTGACCTAGACCCATCTTTTATTATACTGATCGCCTCAGAATCACTTTCTGAGTTGATTTAGCGCTGTCCGACCGTCCGTCCGTCCGTCTGTGTGTCCATGTAAACTTTGTAATCGAACTACATGTCGCAAATATGAATATATTTTGATGAAATTTGGTATATAAGCTTTTATCGGCCATAGGATGAACGCTATTGAAATTGGTGAAATTCGGTCAATGTTCAGACCTAGTCCCCATACAAATGAGCCCTATGAAATCGACTTAAATTGCCATAAGATCCAAAATATCATATAGATCTCAGTCAAATTGGGTTTGTATATGTTTATTATATCCATTAATTACTAGTCCAAAAATAGTCCCTACAGGACAATTCTTGGTCATAGGCCCCATATAGAACTGCTTCCCGATCTTCACTTAACTCTATCAAAAAACAAAAATATTGCACAGATTTTTTCCAAATTTGGTTTGCATATATTTTTTCAAAATATAAGTGACTTTACCAAATATGGTCAGCATCGGTCTATTTTTCGACCTAGTCCCCCATATAAATATAACACCCGATATGAACTTTTTCATATCTGCAGCCACAAAATTAATAACAAATTTGGTTTATGCTTATTTTCTATATCCAATTAGTTGGACCGAAGAGAAAGGGCCTCTAAACCATGGTATAGGGTATCGTATAGTCGGTCTAGACCGACTATAATTATCTTACTTGTTTTCAATGCTAAACTCCGATCTTCGGCCTTGTAATCAATACATACGTTTAGTCTTAATATTTATATAATCTCTCTTGGCTTTTATATACGTTTTTCACGTCAGCCTTCTATCTATTAGATTGGCCTGTAGTATTTCGTAGAAATGGTGTCTCATTTTTCCAAATATCTTTTGTTTGCGTTGTATTCACAGTATCTGAATCTTCCAAAATCTTTTGCAATCGCAATGGTACAAATGATACCATGGAAATATCTGAGTCCGAAATATTTTCACATATTACTTGTTTGTATTATTTTTGTCCTGAAGAACCATCACATCCCCATTTACAAAAAAGAATTAAGTTTGTGTTTCCATATTTCTTTAACTCATTTCCTTTTATTGATTGTAGCAAGCGTTCGGCTGTGTGATCAAGGAGAGATTGTAGTTATACCTCTGCCGAAAGGGGGTGTGATTGTGATACTGTCTTTTGATGGCAAACAGTCCATTTTAGCAGCGGTTATGTGATGATATGCTGGATACATATTTGAGCCTTTTTCAATCGTACGCAATCTGAGCTGAATATATTGCTGTTTTGTTAATTTCAAATCCAGAAATAATGCTAATGCCTCCTCATTTGTGAGGTTGGACTAGCTTTAACAACTTTTTCAATGGTATCCACTTTTGTCAATTGTCTCTGTGATCGTAATTGATGTAGGAGAGAGTCTTTTATATTTATACATCCAATTTCATCGTAAACTTCTTTAAGTTTCCGCCTCTTAGATCTATCGCTGATTTGCGTGGTCTTCCAGCCTTATTTTGCTTTGTTGTTTCTGAAGCGACAGTAAGTTGGCCTTCTAACCAGTTTGCGCTTTTTTATAAAAGTTTTGTTTATTGTAGCTTAATTCTTTGTAGCGTTGTTAAGTGCTTTGACGAAATTAGATAATTGCTCTTGTATTTCGATGCTGCACGAATTTAAGTTTAATTTTATTTTAACGTAACTAAGAACATCTTCCTGGTTTTGGTTCCTAAAATACTCTTCGGCCAGTTCTTTATAACTGAAGCTCCCCATATTTTTCTGAACATTTTTATTTGCGACTTTTATTGTTGAAATGTATTATAGCAATTGAGTTTGTATTCAAATGTTACTTTCTTCTAAGCCTTTTCATAAGCCATCATACTATGTTTCTAGGTAAAATAAAAAGATAAGAAAATGGCATTAGTGCATTACTACCTAAAATGATGTATAAAAAAAACCCACTATACAAATGAGTTACCTTTGTGTGTTTTCTTTACTACTTGCATTAGTGCATCGTTAGGTAAAATAAACAGGTATAAAAAGGTATGATAATAAAAAAAAAACCAAGGTTACAAATGAATTACATCCTCTGTGTATTGACGTTCTTACTTACAAATATATCAAAAGGGTGTAAGCAGATATCATTACTGGTAATAGAACAAATAATGACTATTAAAAGCTATAAAATACCTAAAACAAAAATTCAACACACCATTGTATACTTATATGGCTGTTTAAATTACCGTAATTTGAAATATTTTTGGAATAATTTCATTAAAATGAAAAAAGTGTTTCACCCGCGGATCGTCACGGGTGCAAAAGTATACATTGGATTAAAGAGGACACTTTCACCTTTCTCCTGGTTATACGTTTATTGTTCCCTTTTGTTGCCTAGAAGTTCTGTTCCACTAAATTTTAAATTTGACACATATATAGTAGTTTAATATATATTTCAGAACACCCTAATATTAAACGGTAGGGTTGTGACCACTTACAACAACTAAAGACTGTAATCCTGCCAACCTTGTAAAGAAGACCGCAGGTCATTACCGACGATAACTTGCGAGTAGTAACCATTCTTTTATGATAAAAACACAAAAAAATCACCTTTTTCTGAAATTAAAAAACAGTTGAGTTTGACAGCATGACACGCCCACAATTAGCAATAGTTTAACCTAATTTTTTGGCTACTTTAATTTGGATATATTAGCTACAAAATGTCGTTAACATTTTTAAAATCGGTTAAAAAAAATTGTACTTTTGGCCAATGAAATCAAAATTTCAGCCACAGTGCGACGATCATTCTCTTTACTATTTTCCCCTTATTAAATTACACTTTTCATAAGTGCGTACTCTCTTCAAATACTTACCTTTCGTACTCTTATCTTAATAACTGTCCAGAGCTAGAAAAAGGGGAATATTCCACTCTTAGTTGTGTGTTTCAAATTCATTTCTTTTTTTTTTCTGCATAGTCGATCACACTATAAGAGTCTCTTCATTGGTTTTCCCCTTCACTCTTTCTTATTGGAATAGAAATTAAAACTGCATGGTTTGTTTCTATACGCACATTAACATCTCGCACCTTAAATACGAAAGAGTCACAACTCTGAATTTTCCAAAATTGACTTTTTTCCATAAATTAATTCACAGTACACATTTCTATCTACTGCAAAAATTTATTTCTCACAACTATCTTCTTTAACAGGAAAAATGCTGTTATATCTGGGGCACAACTTGAGATAATATCAGTAGTCAAACAAAAAAATTTCAGTCAGAGAGTCATAACTCAAAATTATATTTTATTTCCACAAATACAATATAAATTTAAAAAAAAAGTATGGCATAACTTTCCTCAAAATGGACATTTTTCATAATGAAACTACATTTCTTTAAATAATAATATAATTTTTACATAAACAGTTTTTTGCCTCTCCTGAAAATTTGAAAATTTTGGGTTGTGACTGTTTGTATTTAAGGTGCGATATGTGCATACATATGCTAACATTGCTTTCTAGTTGATTACTGTTCCGCAGCTTAAAAAATACATCTTTTCTTTTAATAAGTTCAAGAGTCTATTCACTGTTTTTTTCCATCGGAATAATAATTAAAATTGATTTTTTTTTAATACGGACACACATTGACATGTGTTAATATTCATGATTGATAATTGTTCGACAGCTTTAAAAATCTATTTTCCAATAAGGAATATATTAATCTAGACAACCCATATTAATATTAAAAGGGTTATTAAACTTTTTTGATATTTATATGTAGGGTTTTATTATACATATCTTGGTTTTCGATATTTATTTAAACACTGATGTTTTTATACCCTCCACTCCAGTGTGCAGAGGGTATATATAAGTTTGTCATTCCGTTTGTAATAATTAGAAAAAAAAATTTGGACCCCATAAAATATATATATTTGTGATCCTTATAACAACCGGAGTTGATATAGCGATGTCCGTCTGTCCGTCTGTCCGTCTGTCCACGATGACGTCATCAATCGGGCAGCTAGGGTGCTCGTTGATATAAAAAATGATTCACTAACATCCTGAAAAGTTTGCTATTTAAAATCGTCCAAATCGGCCGATTAGGGCCCGAGATTTGAATGAAGAACTAAAAAAAGTCTTGAAAAAATATAATTTTCTATGTTGTTCTTGTCACGATCACGCCCTCCATAGTGCAGCTACAGTGATAATTTTTAATGAGAATGATTCAACAAATTCATAGGAAGATTTCTATTTCAAAAATCATTAAAATCGGTGGAACAGGTCCAGGGAAATCTCTGAAAAAGTAAAAAAAAATGAAAAATATGATGTTTCTATATTGTTCTTGTTGTTATTCTAAATGTTGTGTTGTTGTCATAGCTGGACTTGTTGTTTTTGTGGTCGTTGTGGTAATAGTATAATAAAAACTAACAATTTGTGAATTTTTTTTTAACTCTGGTAGAAAAATTTAAAAGTTTCCATTGTTTTGGCATCACTAAAAAAATTTGTTAAATCATTTCTGTTATTACCACGAGCCTGCCTGCAAAATTTCAGATCGAATGGGTTACGGGAAAGGGGTTAAAATCGATCCAAAATTTTTTCGAAAGCAGACACTACGAGTTAATATAAAGGGAGCAAAAATTCACCAACATCTAAAGCAAATAATGCTAAAATACCTAGTTGTTAATAAAAAAAAATGTAAATTTAGCAAAAAAATTTTATGTATAAATTTATTTAAAAAGAAAAACACAAAAATAACGTTTGATGTTGTATTTTTTGTGTGTAATATTTACATATACATACATAAACGTATTAGATAATACAAATAATATACATATATTATATATATGTATATCCATAACAACTGCATGTTAGAAATAAATCGGTATATTATTTTATTTACATAATTTTCTGCAATATTTTGTTGTGGGGAAAATACATTTCTTTTGCTTTAACAGAGTGTCACTTCATTTTGCTCAGCTTGACTATGCCGCAATAGATGACGCCACAATTTTTGTTCTAATTAGCCTTGCAATAGTTACTTCTATTTTAACATGAATGTCAATATTTTCAACTAGATATCATACAGAACAATGTTAAGAGTATACACGGGCTGGTCTTTTATTTCATATGTTTTTTCATTATTCTTTTACAAATATGAACATAAGTTTGGCATGTTAACTTTTTGTTGTCTTTATAAAATAGAGTTACCGAGTTCATCAATGAGTTTTTTGCTTTCAAAACAGTTTTACATAGTTATATAGAACTATTATTCTGCTTTACCTACAAAATATCTGATTGCGATTACATCTAATTTTTAAAAATTGTTTATAATTACTAAAGCATTACTTTCCACATAAATACAAAATTGCTCTTTTTAAATTTTCCATTCAAATTCAAGAAAATATCAATTCTAAAAACTGGAATTAAAAATTTCCAATTATAAATTACAATTAATTGAATTTCAGAAAATTATATCAAAACGTTGGAAATTATAATTTTAAATTTAGAAGACATCTATTGCATCTTTAATATATAAATTTTATTCGTTAAACACAAATTGAAATTCAAAAAAAAAAAAAAAAAAAACACCAATACCTACGTTTCATTTAAAAAATTTTTACATTTAAAAAAAATATTGACATTTAGGAGAAATTAATAGCTTTTCACTACCGCGATTCAGTAACTTCTTTTAACGATAGTCGAATCGTTAAAAAAAAAGAAAATCGCAAAATTATCAGTAACATTTTTAAACGATATTCGCTTTTATTAAACTCAGCTGTTGTTGTTATCTAAACGACAACCATTTTTGTGTTGTTTATTCAATCGATAAAAACTAAAATTTTTAGGTTGAAATGTCGTCATACTTAAATAAAAATCATAAAATAGTGAAAATATTTTGCTTTTATTAAATGACTTTTTTATATAAATAAAAAAATTAAATAGCATATTCAATTCATTATTTCATTTTCAAATAAATAAACACAAATATTAGTAAAAAAAAAGATATTAAACATAAAGATAAAATCATCCTGTCAAACACGAAGTAATTTGTTTTTTTTTCTATTCTTCTTTGTGATTTTCGCTTATTTTGACAGAGATGCCACTCGTCTACAATTTAAATAAATAGAAAAATAGATTTGTCGACTGTCGTTAAGATGTATGTACTTAGTGAATTACTTAATCCTTAGTGCAAACAACAATAGCTGTCGATATATTTTGCGATTGTCGGATCGTTGAAATTTTCAGAATCGGACTACAGAAAACATTGATTTAAATTCAATGAATTTTAGAAAACGTCAAATGCTATTTAAGAATTGCGAACATAAAAACTGTTGCAATACATATATGTATATTCATATCTTATATATTAATTACAAACTTAAATTATATACTTATTTACAAAAAAAAAAAAAAAAAAACAAATATATGTATATATATATATATATATATATATATATATATATATATTATAATAACATTTCATATTGCTTTCAAATATTCGTTTATAAATTTGAAAAATATTATATACTCTTCAAATATTTATAAAATGTAATATTTTCATGTGAAAAAAAAACAAAAAGAATTTCTAAAATAAATTTGTATAGTTAATTATAGTTAAAATACTTTTATTAAAATTGTAAAAATTTCATGCATATCATTACATAATAAAATCAAATGAATTATTTCAATTTTGTACAAAAACAAAAAATATAACATTAATGTTTCTTTTTTTGGTTCAAAAAACATTAATATTGTAATTGTAGAAATGTTACATGGTGGTAGAAATGATATAAATAATAAACATATCATTTTAAAATGAACATACAATCCTGTCCACTTAAATAGCGCGTGCTTTAAGCTTTTGATATATATACATTTAGGTGTGCTATTCAAGTGGATAGGACTGTACATGGATTGTAGTTTTCATTTCTCAATTAAATTCACTGCTTGCCAAAATCAGGTCGATTTTGTTACTGTTACTACATGCAAAACATCCCAACAAAGCAAAATAATGTAAAAACTGTTTGTATGAATAACTTTTTCTCCATTTCATTTGCATTTTACTACTGGCATCGTTTGTTGGGATAAAATTTTAAACGTATCAACGTTCTCTCCTCAACGTTCTATCCCAACATTCTCACCACAACGTTCCCATCACAATATTCTCTGTTGAACGTTCTGCCTATGATTTTGTTTAACTAAAGAAACATTTATATGCATAACTGCCGAATAACATATTGGTGGTCGAGTGCGTAGTGCGCTGGCTCTTGATCTTTTTCGCTTATGTTCGAATTCCAATGAAATAAGAAATATTGTATTTTTTTTTATCATATTTTTTTTTTCTTCAAACTTATTGAAAACAATAAATTCTTAACATATCAATAAGATCTAATAAAAATAATCATTTATTTATTTAATTTCATATAAAATTCTATAAATATTTTTTTTTACGATATTACATTTTCAACATTATTGGTGAATAAAACAAAATTATATATACATGTTTCTTTTTATTAATCAACAATGTTGCAGTAAATACAGACTTTTGGTTTAACCGTTCCATTATCGTTTTGCACATCCTCATTATGTATAGTCCTTGGATGACTTCAAAATTTGACTTCATGGTAGGCAAAGTAAACCCCAAAAATTGAAGTTCGATGATAATTCCCAGGTAGTAGTATTTGGAGTCAATAAATGAAAATATATTTTATTAACATAATTTAATTCAAAATCAAAAGTTGGCATCACTGAGTTAGATTTTGTATTGTATGGTGTTATTTTGTGTTGCCACAAGATCTAATAGAGAAAACTCCCTTTTAATTGTAAAAAAAATTATTTTCCCAATATGATAATATTTTAACAACAGAAAAAAATTGAGAGAGCTTTTTCGCAATGAAGGTTAGGGTGAGATATTTAATTTGCAAAAATTTTAAATTAATCGAGAGGTTATATCATATAACCGGAAACGCATGAATATAGGTATATAACCTAAATGCATGCCGATCAGCAACAACGATGTCCAAAAAGCAAACACCGAAACGTGTTTTCTTTTATCCGAAATAAGAGAAAAGACGAAAACGATCTTTCCTCGTTGGAGTGCGAATTACTAATGTGAGAAAGCTTTTTAGACCAACTCTTGAAATAAACAAAAAACATCTGTTAAGCGGACCAACCCAATGAATTTGCTGAAATAATCTGGTATTAAGTTTAACAAATTGTTTACTTTTTCAAATATATTGTTTACATTTATTATCAATACTCAAACCGAGGTGGAGGGTATCAAAGATTCGGCACAGCCGAATTTAACACTCTTAATTGTTTTATAAACTCTTTTTGCAATAATATTTTATTATATATGTCGGAGTATTGAATGTATTTTTGAGTAGAAAACCGCAAGCGTTGACTGTTATGTCAAGCTTGGGCAGAATCGACTGGCGCTACTGAATATATAAGGAAGAATAGAGAAGGCGGAGAACAGTTTGTGAAGAGTAGTGGCAAGATCGAGACTGCCTTGTTAAATTAATAAAAATAAATATTTGAAAGCGATTTGAAGCTTTATTGAAAATAATTTGAAGTTAAAATAAATTGAAAAAAACATGGAAAATTATAATTCTGAAAAGAATACTTTTACTTATTCGACATCAGAAGTGGGATGTACTCAAAACAGCCTACAAAATCCAAAGCAAGCACCTGTCTCAGAAGAAGAAAAATGGCGAACAATGTTTGAGCAGCAAAATCGTAGCTTTTTAGCTATTGTGGAAGCGCTCAAACCATCCTCATGTGTTGATACATATTTGCCAGAATTCAACCCAGATGTTGGAATTGCTGACGCTCGTGCCTGGTTCTCAATGGCAAACATGTGCGTCTCGGATCAGTTACCAAAATCATCCTTTGATGAATATTCTTGGTAGAGCTCTGAAAGGACAAGCATCTATCTGGCTGGCTCAAATATCCTATCCGGGAATGACCTGGGTAGAATTCAAGGATCTTTTTTCGTCTCGCTTCGATTGTCCGGAAACCTCAGCTGCATTTTTAATCGGGTTGAACAGCAGCCGACCTAAAGACGGGGAATGTTTATCCGCATATGCTGCCACTCTGATGACGTCTTTGATGGCTAGATGGAAGAATTTGTCTGTTGAAGAAATAGCTGTATCCACAGTATTAACCCATCTTTCTCAGTTTGAGCCAAGAGTACATCGCATGTCCTTTACGGCTGATATTGGTACAAGGAATCTGCTACAAAGAGAACTAAAGGCGATGTCGTTCTTGAAGAGGAAAGTTACAACAGAAAATGATGTCGGTGGCCACGATGCAAAAAGGAACAAATTATCAACATCATTGCAAGGCATTAAATGTTTTAACTGTGGCCAACAAGGACATAAGGCGACACAATGCAGACTAAAAAGAAGAGACTCGAATGCTTTGAATTGGATGAACAACAAGGATTTAAAAAACTCAACGAAGCCAGAGAAGTCAAGAGACTGGTCGCTACGCATCAAGTTGCCCCAAGATTAACCGCAAAAGGTTTAGTGAAAGCGATGAGATTGCTGCAAGAAACCGACGGGTGGAGCTATGTACTGTTGGTGTACCTGCTGGGATATTTAATCATTCTGGTGAGGAATTCGGTTTCATTTTTGACTCAGGTTCCGAATGTTCACTCATTCAAGAGTCTATAAGTTATAAATTTCGGGGTAAACGTTGTTTTAATGTAGTGACAATGACAGGGATTGGAAAAACGATTGTTAATAGTACTTTTCAAATTTTATCGGTAATTGAAGTCGAGGGAATCGTTCTGGAAGTTTTGTTTCATGTTCTGCCAGATCCCTATTTGCATAATAAGATAATGATTGGGAGAGAAATTCTTCATCAAGGTATTACGGTACATATGGCGTCAGACAAGTTGTGTTTAAGTGGAGAGAACTTTGTTTTGACTTGTGAGACAACTACACCTTGGGATATAAATTTTGATTCAATTGACACTGACATTCCTCAGAACCTAAAGCCAAAATTGATAGATACCTTAAATTTTTTTAGAGAAAATTTTGTTACAACATTTCCTAAATCTCATGCTGATGTGACACCGATGCAAATAGGCCTAAAAGATCCTTACAAAACGGTTTATAGACGTCCCTATCGTTTAAGTGCAGAGGAACGCTGTGTTGTTCGAAACAGAGTTAATGAACTTCTAGATTGTGGTATTATTCGTCCTAGTTCATCACCTTTTGCCAGTCCTATACTTCTTGTGAAGAAGAAAGATGGTGCTGACCGAATGTGTGTGGATTTTCGGGGATTAAACGATAATACTATTCCGGATAGGTTGCCTTGCCTTTAATATCAGATCAAATTGATCGTTTACATGGTTCTAACTTTTTCACGAGCTTGGACATGGCTTCAGGATTCCATCAAATACCTATTCATTTTGACTCGGTTAAGTATACAGCTTTTGTAACACCTGATGGTCAATATGAGTTTTTGACAATGCCATTTGGACTTCGAAATGCCCCATCGGTTTTTCAACGTGCGGTAATGAATGCTTTGGGTGATTTAGTTAATTCGTTTGTTGTTGTCTACATGGATGACATTTTAATTGTAGCTTCTAATGCTGAAGAAGCATTGGAAAGACTCCGCATTGTACTCCAGGTGCTCACTGACAAGGGTTTCTCACTGAATTTGAAAAAATGTTCGTTTCTTAAGCAGAAAGTACAATACCTCGGTTTTGAAGTCAGTGCTGGAAAGGTAAAGCCAAACCCTAAGAAAATTGAGGCCTTGACTACGTTGCCTCCACCCGAAACTGTTACTCAATTGCGCCAATTTATAGGACTTGCATCCTACTTTAGAAAGTTTGTCCCTAAATTTTCTCAGATTATGGCCCCATTGTATTCTTTAACATCTAGCAAGAGTAAAATTGATTGGAAACCCGTGCATGAAGCTTTAAGACAACAGATGATAACAGTTTTGACTTCTGAGCCTGTATTGGTTATATTTGATCCTTCATGCCCAATAGAACTTCATACGGATGCTAGTGCTATTGGATATGGTGCTGTTTTAATGCAAAAAAAAGATGGGAAGAGTTTTGTGGTTGCCTACTTTAGTAAGAGAACTTCGGGCGCTGAATCTAAGTACCACTCTTACGAATTAGAAACCCTTGCTGTTGTCAACGCGATTAAGCATTTTCGCCACTATTTACACGGGCGTAGATTTGTTGTTGTTACTGACTGTAACTCCTTACAAGCTTCACGTAAAAAGCTTGATCTTACTCCTAGAGTGCATAGATGGTGGGCTTTCTTACAGGCATTTGATTTTGAAGTTGTCTATAGAAAAGGGAACAGCATGTGTCATGCAGACTTCTTTTCAAGGAATCCACTGCCTTCATCTGATACAGTATATGGAAAAGTTGAGCCCAAAATCGTTAACATAGCCGAACTGTCTGATAATTGGCTTTTGGCAGAGCAACAGCGTGATGAGGAAATTGTAAAACTTATGTCCGATTTAAGTGAAGGTAAACTTCATGATGATATATCTAAGACTTATGACATTCGATCAGGAGTCCTTTATCGAAAAGTGCAACGTAACGGTAGGTCACTATGCTTGCCAATAGTTCCCAGATCTTTGAGATGGTCAATTATCAATAACACTCACGAGTCTCTGATGCATTTGCGCTATGAGAAAACTCTGGAGAAGGTCTACGAGAATTATTGGTTCGAGAACATGTCCAAATTTGTGAGAAAATTTGTGGATAACTGTGTGACATGTAAGATTTCCAAGTCTCACTCAGGGAAAATTCAAGCCGAGTTGCATTCTATTCCGAAGATTGCTATCCCTTGTAAAACATTGACGCGACTGGGAAACTGAGTGGAAAAAGTGATAGAAAAGAGTACGTCTTTGTATTGATTGACGCGTTCACAAAATACGTTCTGTTGCATCATACAATTAACATAGACACACTTAGTAGTATTGCGGCATTAAGACATGCTATCTCTTTATTTGGTGCTCCAATAAGAGTTATTGCAGATCAAGGTCGTTGTTTTGCGAGCCGAGAGTTTAAAGAATTTTGTAGTAAGCACAATATTAATGTACATTTAATCGCAACAGGTAGTGCTCGTGCGAACGGTCAAGTTGAGCGTGTAATGAGTACGTTAAAGAATATGCTCACGGCAGTTGAGACGAGTAATCGCACCTGGCAGGATGCTCTTCCTGATGTTCAATTAGCCTTGAATTGTACTCAAAGTCGTGTTACCAAACATAGTTCATTGGAATTGCTTATAGGTAAGGTAGCTAGACCTATCGAAATGCTAGTGTCTGATGAAATTGAACCATTAGTAAACCTTGATGAAGTTCGAAATGAGGCCATTTGTAATATAGAAAAAAATGCTTGTTATGATAAGATCAGATTTGATAGTACTAAGTCTAGATTGGACAATTTTGTTGTAGGTGACTTGGTGTTACTACAAAACGAGGAGCGCAATCAGACAAAGCTTGATCCAAAATACAAGGGTCCATTTAGAGTGATGGAAGTTTTGGATGGTGACCGATATATAGTTAAGTCTTTAAGTTGTAATCGAACGTATAAGTATGCTCGTGATCGTATAAGGCGAATGCCAGAAGGTTATGTCCCTGTTGATATTGATGAAGTTAGTTGAGTTTTCTGTTAATAATGTATGATTAATGTAAAATAAAAATGTGAAAATATAATACGCATTGTTGTGGTTGATGGTGATTGCATTGCTGGATAGAAGCAATGGTTGAAAATTAATATCACCGGATAGAGGTGGTATTAATTATTTGTGCCGGATGGAGGCATTGTAGTATCAGTGGATGCATCACTGGATGGTTCAATTCAGTAACCGGATAGAGGTTGCTGTTTGAATAATGTCACTGGAAAGAAGTGATAGTAATTTTATAAGTAATTGGAGAGAAATTACTGAAGTCATCAATGTGTATTACATTTGAAATAAGTTCAATATTGGCATTTAGATGGGCGAGAGTCTAATACGATGGTATGGTGCGTATGCTTAGATATGACTGTGGTTGATTTGTTTTATGGGATATAAAACTGTAATAGATGTTAAGAATGTGGTTAGATCGTACAATTTGGTTTTGTTAACTGAAGGTTTATTCTGGTCAGAATTGACCGAGTGGTTGAGCAAGATACTTCTTAGAGTTCTGTTTCTCATTTCAGATGGATTGCACGAGGACGTGCAAAACGCCAGGATGGCCGTGTCGGAGTATTGAATGTATTTTTGAGTAGAAAACCGCAAGCGTTGACTGTTATGTCAAGCTTGGGCAGAACCGACTGGCGCTACTGAATATATAAGGAAGAATAGAGAAGGCGGAGAACAGTTTGTGAAGAGTAGTGGCAAGATCGAGACTGCCTTGTTAAATTAATAAAAATAAATATTTGAAAGCGATTTGAAGCTTTATTGAAAATAATTTGAAGTTAAAATAAATTGAAAAAAACATGGAAAATTATAATTCTGAAAAGAATACTTTTACTTATTCGACATATATAAGTTATAATATAAAATGTCTTGGCGTCTTTCTGTTTTCTTTCACCTTTTCAAACACCCGTCTTCGACCGGTTTGCCACAATTCAACTGTTCAACTGGCCTCTTTCTGTCCGTCGTTAAGCATTAGTATAATCTGTTGTTCTTCTGTTCTGAAATGTTTCGGTCCTTTTGAAACATACGCTCATCTGAAGGAGCGTTTATTAAAAATATGTTTCTATATTTTTTGAAGAAACATACGCTCATCTAGGAGCGTTGTTCGCTATTTAAATAAAGCGAAGTGGTTAGTTTGATGTTTTGTAAAACAATCGTTGCTTTATTTGATTTTTCTTTGCTTATAAAGCTACAATGAAATTCTTATAAGTAGTCTAGTATTGAGTGACTTTTAAAGTCACTCAATGATTTCTGATTATTTTGGGGTTTTTATTCTATATTTAAATCTATCTAAACTATATGGATTTTTATCAATATCCCAGCAATTTAGAAAGCATTTCTCTGTAAAGAATATAGTGCATTGAGTAACTTTCATGATTATTGAATGTTACTCAACACTTCAAAATATTTTCACTGTAATATACTGCTTTGGTATTTACAATGTAACTTTAAACTTTTACTCCAATTGTTTACATTAAATCAAAACAAAAAATGATCACTTATTAATCTGTAGTTGACCTGGGATATTCATACATGTTTAGACACACTTGTTAATTTTATGAACACTTGTTATACGCGCCTCTATGTCTACCACTCAACACAACATTGGCTGTATAGTTGTGCATGACACATATATTTTCATTGTTTATATTTAGTTTGTGTGTGACGTCATGCATACACTGCACCCCTACCCTTTCAGTTAAATCACACCATTTGTGTTTACAGAAATTGTGTGATTTCACTTAATTGCTGTTGTTTGGTTGGTTTTGAAATTTGAATACGCTATAAGTTGTGTTCTTTTTAAAAAAAAATTCTTTGATATTCGAACATATTGTAAGTAGTGATTAAATACCATAATGATTACGTTTATATTACAAATTTCTTGTTGATGTTTAAATTAGTTACTAAGTGACATAATAATTATTTTATTACAAAAAATATTGCTTTTTTTTACATCTTATTCTTGTGTTTATGACATAATAATTATACAATAAAAAAAATTTGTTACAAGTGATACTTAAGTAATAAATTTTTTTTTTTTTTGTTTTTCTATACATATTATTCTTATTGTAAATGTTGATGGTATTAAAAATTATTATATTACAATTTTTAAAATTTTTGCCTTAGTTACCTTTTGTATTTTCTCAATAAATTTTTATGTACAGTTTTTTCTTTTCCATTTATTCTTATAGTTATATTTAAATTATTTATATCTATAATTTCATACGGTCCATTATATGGCCTTTGGTTCTTTTTCCTAGTTTCTAATTTTATGAGCACTAAATCTCCTATGTTAAGATCTATCCTATTTATTTTGTTATATGATTCTAAACTTCTATTCTTTTTCGTAATTTCAATTAGTTTTTTTAGCATTTTCCAATGAAATTTAAAGCCTCATTTTTAATTCATTAGCATAATTGTCTAAGTTGTATATCCTATCATTATTCATAATTTGTTCACCCGGTAATCTAGGTAATTTACCAACAATTAACTCAAATGGAGAATAATTCGTATCTACATGTGGTGTTATATTGTAAGCGAGAGAATAGTAAGCTATCCAATCACTCCAGTTATCATTATTTACGAATGACAAGAAGTATTCATTCAACACTCCATGATTTCTTTCTATGGTACCCAAAGTCTCATGGTGATATGGTGTAGACAACTTTTGCTCGATTCCCAACAAATTGCATATTTCTTTCATTAGTGCATTTAAAAACTCTGTACCCCTATCAGATTTTAGAGTTTTAAAAATGCCATATTTTAATATCAAGTTTCCTATTAGGCTTTTCGCTATACTCTTAGCCTCTTTTGTTTCCATCTGCTGGACTGCTATCACATACTTAGTAAGTTCACACTGCATAGTTAAAATGTATCGAAAATTCCCTGAAGGACGTAATGGTCCAACCGTGTCGATAACCACAGTGTTAAAGCTATTTCCCGGTGTGTCAGTTATACATATTGGTTCTATAGTGTGTCTTATTTGTTTGTTCCGTTGGCAAAGATCACACGTTGATACATATTTTCTTACCATTTTATTCATGTTTTTCCATATGTATTTCTGTTTCAATTTTATCAATGTTTTTCTTATTCCGAAATGTCCTCCGCATGGTGTGTCGTGATACAATTCAGTTAATTTAATTTTTTCTTGTTCTTCTGTTATTCTTTGAGGTTTGCTATATATGAGAATTCTGACGTCATTTCATTTACTTTTATTTATTATTTCTTTCATATTTTCTATATTTACTTTTTTGAATATTTCGTCACTTTTTTCCAGTGCGAACATTACACAATTCAATCTGCTTAAAACAGAAGGTAGTTTCTCCAACATATTACATATATAATCGGGATTATCGCTACATCTGATGGCCATTTGATTTAAAGCAAGATTTTTCTCAATTTTGAATTCTCTAGTCGACTTTTCCATTATGAACTTCAGCTTTACTGCAAGTTTTATATCATTCATGGATGTACACTCCCACATTTTGAGTTGATCAGGCTCGGTAAGATTTGTATCATCATTTACCTCATTTTTATACCCTATACCACTATGTGGTTTGGGTATAATGACTTTGTGCTGCTGTTTGTAACAACCAAAAATATTTGACCTACACCCATCTTTAATTATACCGATCGAATCAGAATCACTATCTGATTCGATTTAACGATGTCCGTCCGTCCGTCCGTCCGTCCGTCTGTGTGTCCATGTTAAGCTTGTAATCAAATTGCAGGTCGCAAATATGAATATATTTTGATGAAATTCGGTATATAAGCTTTTATCGGCCATGAGATGAGCGGTATTGAAATTGGTGAGAATCGGTCCATGTTTAGACCTAGCCCCCATACAAATGACCCCTATGAAATCGACATAAATTGCCATAAGATCCAAATTGTCATATAGATCTTACACGAATTGGGTTTGTATGCGTTTATTATACCCATTAATGAGTAGTCCAAAAATGATCCCTATTGGACAACTCTTAGTCATAGGCCCCATATAGAGCTGCTTCCCGATCTTCACTTATATCTATCAAAAACCAAACATATTGCACTGATTCTTCTCAAATTTTGTGTGTGTATATTTTTGCAAAATACAAGAGACTTTACCAAACATGGTCAGGATCGGTCCATTTGTGGGCCTAGTCCCCATATAGATATAGCATCCGATATGAACTGTTTCATATCTGCAGCCGAAAAAATTAATAAAAATCCCACTCAAATTTGGTTTATGCTTATTTTCTATATCCAGTTAGTTGGGCCTGAGAGATAGGGTCTCTAAACGCATGGTATAGGGTATCGTATAGTCGGTCTAGACCGACTATAATTTTCTTACTTGTTATTCTTATTTCTTTTAGATTTCCTTTCATTTTCTCTTTTAGTTTTGTTCTCATTTTCTTCAGTTTGTATCATTTTCCTTTTCATATTTCTTGTTATCACCAGCGATTTCTTTATATTTTCATCATTGTTTTGAGGTATCATTATTTTCAATTTATCGGAATCTAATTGTATTCTAGATAGAGCGTCTGCATTTGTGTTGGTTTTTCCCTTTTTGTAGATTATCTGAAAATCGTAATCAGGCAATTCTAATCGAATTCTAGTCAATTTCGAACTTAGATTTTTATGTGTAAATAGTGCAATGAGTGGGCGATGGTCGGTTACTACTATAAACTTTCTACCAAATAGGTAAGGTCTGAAAAATTGTATACCCCAGTGTATACCAAGCAATTCTTTTTCGATTACTGACTTATTTCTCTCGTGTTTGTTTAGTGATATTGGTCTATATTCTCCAATTTCTCCCTGTGAATGGTTTCTCGAAATTTCGATACTGTAAAATGGGCGGACTTATTAGTCTAGTTTTCAGTGTTTCAAACACATTTTCACATTCTTCTGTTCATTCGAATTTTTGACCTTTCTTCAATAATTTATTCAAACAATCGGCTATGTTGGCAAAATTTTCTATCAATCTTCTGTAGTAATTACAAAATGCTACAAATCTTCTAACATCGTCAGCATTTTTTGGTACAGGATATTTTCTTATTGCACCAAATTTCTCAGGATCTGGTTTTATGCCTTTGTATGTTATCAAATGTCCAAGATATAAAAAACAACATTTACTAGCGTTCAGCTTTAAGTTATATTTCCGTAAATTACACAGTGCAACACGATGTTTTGGGCAAGCAAATCTCTATCACCGATTGGAAGTACTTGGTAAGTATGTAAATATGTGATATAACATTTAGGGCTCCGAGGCAGAAATTTCGCGAAATCGCGGTTTGAAATTTTTATTTTTGAGAAAAGTTTGGTTCATAAAAATTAAAATATATGACTAAGCAGTTCTCTGATTAAAATTCCACATTGACATTTGTTCCATAAAATTGGGCGGTGAATATTTTTTTGGAACATTTTAACCCTCCAGCTCCCACTAAAGTGGGCCTTTTAGGCCCTTATTTCCAAAATGTCAAAATTTATACCATAACTGCGAACATATTTTGATATAATATGTTCAAGAAAAATGTGGAGCGGACAATTTCAGTAGGGGTCTTCATAGACACGAAAAAAATTCCATGTGAGGTTTCTCCACCAGACGCAAAAAAAAATTCCATAAAAAATTTTCAATACAAAAAAAATAAACAAGTAAGAAAATTATAGTCGGTCTAGACCGACTATACGATACCCTATATAATGCGTTTAGAGACCCTATCTCTCAGGCCCAACTAACTGGATATAGAAAATAAGCATAAACCAAATTTGAGTGGGATTTTTATTAATTTTTTCGGCTGCAGATATGAAACAGTTCATATCGGATGCTATATCTATATGGGGACTAGGCCCACAAATGGACCGATCCTGACCATGTTTGGTAAAGTCTCTTGTATTTTGCAAAAATATACACACACAAAATTTGAGAAGAATCAGTGCAATATGTTTGTTTTTTGATAGATATAAGTGAAGATCGGGAAGCAGCTCTATATGGGGCCTATGACTAAGAGTTGTCCAATAGGGATCATTTTTGGACTACTCATTAATGGGTATAATAAACGCATACAAACCCAATTCGTGTAAGATCTATATGACAATTTGGATCTTATGGCAATTTATGTCGATTTCATAGGGGTCATTTGTATGGGGGCTAGGTCTAAACATGGACCGATTCTCACCAATTTCAATACCGTTCATCTCATGGCCGATAAAAGCTTATGTACCAAATTTCATCAAAATATATTCATATTTGCGACCTGCACTTTGATTACAAGCTTTACATGGACACACAGACGGACGGACGGACGGACGGACGGACGGACGGACATCGTTAAATCGAATCAGATAGTGATTCTGATTCGATCGGTATAATTAAAGATGGGTGTAGGTCAAATATTTTTGGTTGTTACAAACAGCAGCACAAAGTCATTATACCCAAACCACATAGTGGTATAGGGTATAAAAATATCGATATCATATAAATTGCAATTACAATCAAACTACGGAATATAAATAATGCAAAGCAATCTAATCTTCCTTTTTTCAGATAGCCTTAAAAATATAATTGAGATCCAAAGCGAATACTCTCCAAAATAGAAATCGTTATTCCTAAGTTATCTTATACTAAACACATCGCTTAAATAAAGGTAAAAAACCTTGCAATCATTACGTGTGAAATTAAGTACTTGAATGATGAAGTGCAATTTACATAAGTTCTGTCACGTTTGTGGACAATATGTGTGTAAAAAAATATGCAAAGAAAACTTAATTCGGACTGTTCAAATGCCTATAAAAGCTATTTTAATATGAGTGTAATAAAAGATAAAAAGTGGGCTCCAAAAACAGTGTGCAAAAACTGCAACAATCGTTTATTGGAGTGGAAAAACCATAAACACCGTGGTATGCTGTTTATCACTCCAATGATATGGACTGATCCTGGAATACATTTTTGTTTCTCCTTTATTCATTTCACTTGGGAACATAGGGCTTTTACAAGAAAATTCCAACTTATCCTATCATTACATAAAACTTTTAATGCGTCAAACTATTTGTTTTGGCTATTGAGTTCTTGTAGGACTGTACGCCAGGTGTTCTTCGGGCGGCCTGAGCGGCGGCTACCTTGGGGATTCCATTCCAGTGCAGTCCTTGTGATGCTGCCAATTGGTCTTCGCAAAGTGTGGCCTATCCATTTCCACTTTCGTCTTGCTATTTGGCGAATTATAGGCTCTTCGTTTGTTAGTCGCCAGAGTTCAATGTTGGTGATGACGTTAGGCCAAAAGATGCGGCACATTATGCGCAAACATTTGTTTATGAAAACTTGCAATCTTCTCGCTATATTACTCGTCATAAGCCATGTTTCGCTTCCATACAGCAGTGTGGATTTCACAAAGGCATTGAAAATACGGATCTTCGTATTTTTCGAGATTTGGGGGGATCTCCACGTTTTATTTAACCGACCAAAAGCGGACCTTGCCTTATTTGACCTGTGTGACACGTCCTCTTCCACTCCTCCATCTATCGACATCATGCATCCCAGATAACAGAAGGATTTAACATATTTTATGCGTTGGTCTTGTACTACAAAGTGGTTTATTTGCCAACACAACCAATTCGTTTATTTTGCTCTGCATATCGTTAAACTTGTGCGATATGAGACAAATATCGTCAGCAAAATCCAAATCTTCTAGATGGTTTTGGAGATCCCAGACAATACCCCTTCTTTTACTGCATACTTGTGTCATAAGCTTGTCCAAAACAACGGCGAACAATAATGGAGATAGAGGGCAACCTTGTTTAACTCCGGCATTTGTCATGAATGATTCGCTGATCATGCCATTATGTCGAACTTGGAGTGTGGTATTGTTGTACATAGCTTTAATCAAATTTACCAATTTTGTTGGTACACCTTTTGCTTTTAATGCATCCCATATTGCAGTACTTTTTATTGAGTCGAATGCTTTTCTAAAGTCTATAAATACTAAATAAAGTGGGGTACGCCATTCGACCGATTGTTCTATTACTACACGGAGCGTACTGGCTTGATCCAAACAGTTACGGTGTGGTCGGATGCCTGCTTGCTCATCCCGTAGTGAGTTTTCGATACTGTGTAATCTGTTATTTATTATGGTAGCAATAACCTTGTATACAGTGTTGAGCAGAGTAATACCTCTCCAATTATCACACTCAGTCAGATAATTTTTCTTTGGAAGCTTTACTATATCACCTTTTGTCCACGTATTAGGTAGCTGTTCATTTAACCAAGCATCACGTATATATGGATGGAAGATTTCCGCGGCTATTGCTGGGTTGGCTTGGAGTAGCTCTGGGGGTATACCATCTTCACCTGGCGCTTTGTTTCTTTTCAGTTTTTGTACAGCGCATGCAATGCTAGGGGGTCTGTAGATATTGTGTCGTTAGTTGTTGTAGACGCATCAGTATGTGAGGAGCTTTCTGTGTTATCATCGATAATGTTGCTGATTTCTTCGAAATGCTGCCTCCATCTTTGTGTTTGTTCTTCTACGTTCGTAAGCAGTTGACCATTTACATCTTTTACTGAATGATTTCTATTCATATTTTGGTTTGAGAGACGACCTATTATTTGGTGTAACTCTCTCATATTGTTCGCGCCTGCAGCTGCTTCTGCTTCACTGGCTATTGTTTCAATATATTTTCTTTTATCGTTTCGGACTGATTTCTTTACGGCTTTCGCAGCGGTGGTATATTGTGGATTGAAATTTGGGTTATCAATCTTCCATTATTTTAAGTTTTTCCTTTCCTGAATTAATTTCCAGGTGTTGTCTGACAGCCATTTTTTCTCTCTGTTTTTTGTTTGTAACCTATTTTCTCTTCTGCAATGGCTCTGAGTGAGTTGCATGTTTCTTCCCATGTTGTGTTGATTGCTGGTATACATTCTCTTAGAACTTCTCCAATTTCATTATTTTTATCCGCGTCCCGTAGTTTTCCAACATCAAAACGTTTACGTATCTGTTGTGTGACTCTTTTGTAAATTTTTTTTAATTTAATTCTTATTGTCGCCACCACTAGCTCGTGGTCACTGTTTATATCAGCACCTTTTTTAGTGCGCATGTCTATTAATGATCCTCTCCATTTACGGCGAATGCAAATGCGGTCTATTTGATTTTGAATATTACCGTTTGAATTTTACTCAACATCGTCGGACAATGATGATAGCTCAGAAAGTAGTTATGAATCCTAAATATACGTACAGTCAAAATGCACTTGCGTTGTCCGAACTCTCTACAAAGTATTTTTGGATATTCGCTTGGCGTTTTCGGTATATCGTTACGTTGACGTCTGGTTCTAGGAGGTTATTCGCATTTAGAAAAGAAGCTAGCTCTTCCGACTTCCTCTGTGTGAGCTGTAATTTAGCAACGATGAAATCCAGCATAATTTTGCTTATGAGAATAGGCTTGTTACTGGGTTCTCCAATAAAATCATTTTCCATTTCGATGTTTTCAACAAAATCAGCTTCCATTTCGAGGTTTTCAATAAAATCCGAATTCGTTTCGTTTTCCGATTTGAAGCTTTCAATTTGAGAATGGAATATTGGAGTTTGTGCGGATGCCACAGATATATATTTATATTTTTTTCTGCACGTTTTATTACTCATTGCTCCTGTACAATTTAATAAAATTTAAGAATGAAACATAAAAAATTATAATAAAAAAAGTTTAGCTTTAAAGTTATCGATTTTTTTAATGAAAGTAAATTTCCATGAAAATCTGTAGTTTTCGAATCGCAAAAATTTAATTATACTTTCAAATCCGCAGATTAAATGTACCTACCTGCATTAGCACATACATAGCAATTAGCTATATTATGTATTCCAGGATTAGTCCATGTCATTGGAGTGGTAAACAGTATATCACGTTGTTTATGGTTTTTCCACTCCAATAAATGATCGTTGCAGTTTTTGCACACTGTTTTCGGAGTCCACTTTTTATCTTTTATTGCACTCATATTAAAATAGCTTTTATAGGCATTTGAACAGTCCGAATTAAGTTTTCTTTGCATACTTTTTTTACACACATATTGTCCACAAACGTAACAGAACTTATTTAAATCGCACTTCATCATTCAAGCACTTAATTTCACTCGTGATTAACAACTGAATAAATTTTTGTTGAATATAAAACAAAATCAAGGATTGCTTAGAATATTGATTTTAGATCAAAGTCAAATTGTTTATTTGTTTAATGAGTGCAAGGTTTTTACCTTTATTTAAGCGATGTGTTTTTGAAGGATCACCAGTCATTTTAGTGGAAGATAACTTAGGAATAACGATTTCTATTTTGGAGAGTATTCGCTTTGGATCTCAATTATATTTTTAAGGCTATCTGAGAAAAGAAAGATTAGATTGCTTTGCATTATTTATATTGCGTAGTTTGATTGTAATTGCAATTTATATGATATCGATATTTTTTATTTATTTTGTATTGAAAATTTTTTATGGAATTTTTTTTGCGTCTGGTGGAAAAACCTCACATGGAATTTTTTTCGTGTCTATGAAGACCCCTACTGAAATTGTCCGCTCTACATTTTTCTTGAATATATTATATCAAAAATGTACGCAGTTATGGTATAAATTTTGACATTTTGGAAATAAGGGCCTAAAAGGCCCACTTTCGTGGGAGCTGGAGGGTTAAAATGTTCTAAAAAATTATCACCGCCCAGTTTTATGAACCAAATGTCAATGTGGAATTTTAATCAGAGAACTGCTTAGTCATATATTTTAATTTTTATGAACCAAACTTTTCTCGAAAAAAAAATTTTCAAACCGCGATTTCGCGAAATTTCTGCCTTGGAGCCCCAAATGTTATATCACATATTTACATACTTACCAAGTACTTTCAATCGGTGATAGAGATTTGCTTGCCCAAAGCAAAAAGTCTGGATTTGTCGCATAGTGTTATCAAAAACTTTTATCAGATTAGTGTTATGGTGATTGAGACTACAGCCAAAAACTATGATATCATCCACATAAAAGAAAGCCTAAGATTCCAAACCAGACAATGCTATTGTCAGCATGCGTTGAAAGCTGTTGGATGATATTTTTAGACCGAAAGGTAGTCTTTTGTAGTGGTAATGACCATTTGGAGTAGAAAAAGCTGTATAAGGACGAGATTGATGGTCAAGTTCGATTTGGTGAAAAGAACTAGTCATGTCCAATGTTGAGAAATATTTTGCTCTACCCAATTTATCCAAAATATCGTCTAAACGTGTTAAAGGAAATTTGTCATTCACAATTTTGTCATTTAACTTTCTGAAGTCTACAACTAATCTCCATTTTTTTAAATCTCTCTGTCCCTTCTTTGGCAATAATAAGAGTGGTGCGTTGTAAGGGCTTATCGATGGTTCAATAATATTATCTTCTAAAAGCTTTTGCACTTGAGAATTTATCTCTGTTGCTTGTGATTGTGGTAATCTATAATTTTTGATGTATATATATATCATTCAAATTTATTGTTTGTCTATAAAAATTGTTGGCAGTTAATTCTTCATCTTTCATGTGAAATATTGATTGATATTCTTTCAATATTGAGATAAGTTCATCTCTGTTGCCTCATCCAAGTCATTTAATTCAAAGTTTTCCAGTAATTTCTTAAATCTTTGCTGTGTACAATATTTTTCGTTCTTTATCTTGCTATATGAACATATACGATAGTTTCTCAGTGGTCTAGTTTCCACTTCTAAATTATCTATTATAATTATATTGTCCGTTACATTTAGTAATTTGATGTGTTGATTGCCATTTCTAGGTATTATTGCATTTGCCAAAAATACACCTTTATCAATCTCCCTATTCAATATTACGGAGTCCTCCTCCAGTTTAATATTAAATGGTATTACTATTTCACTTCGATGTGGTATTTTTACTCTATTAATCCTATAGGTATTATCATGTATTGGAACCACTATCATCTCATTATTAAAATTAAACGTCAACACATAGGTATCATGATCTATATTGCATCTATATTTCGAAAGAAAATCCCTTCCCAGAATTCCATCTGTCCTTATTGGGAAATTGTCCTCTACCAGTTGTATTTTCTGTGTTATAGCACCATTGTCTACATTTATGCTTATATTTGTGGAACCCAGTGATTTAATAATCTCATCTGAAATTCCTGTCAAGTTGCAATAGTCATCCTGGTTTACCTCATAACTCGTTAAAAATTTATTCTTGCACAGCGAGACATCAGCTCCCATGTCAATCAAAAATGTTAACTCCTTATCTGTATTTTCGATACTAAATCTCACGTAGTTCCTGAGTTTGGATGATATGCTCTATACTTTAGTATTTTCTAATAATTTAACCCCACTGGTGACTGTATTCCCTCGGTCACCGTGTTTTGTGCGTTTCCCTGAATTCTATTTACATTTCGATTTCTTGTATTGTTATTTGAATTCCTCTGGTTGTTATTTCTTGAATTGTAATTGTTTCTGTTGATGTTTTTATTATCGTTTCTATAGTTAGTACGATTTCTGTTGTTGTTACTAGGGTTTGAAATTTTCATAAAACACATGTTTGCAAAATGATTTACTTTTCCACACTTGTGACATTTCGCACCTTCTGCGGGACATTTATTGCCATGATTCCTACCACAGTTTTTGCAAACCGATTGTCTAGATATCGTAGTGTTACGTGCTCTATTATATTGAGCAGTCTGATATAATATTTGGCCTTGTTGTTTCCTTGACGAAACTTTTTCGGCAATTTTTAGAGCTTGTACGAAAGTTGTCGCTTGACTTGCGTCAATCGTAGTTATTATTTGCGGATCAGTTATTCCATTCACGAATGCGTTAAAGGCAATCTTACTGTTGCTATTGATTATAGCATCTCTATTTGCCTCTCCCTGTTCGGCAATTTGTATTTCGTTCAACTCCGTAATGAGTTTCTCTATTTTTGTTGCAAATCCCAGTAAATTGTTATCCCTTTGGATGGTACGCGTTATCTCACTTAACACAGTATTTGAAGATCTTGATGATTTATATATCAATTTTAATACCTCTATTAAATCATCAATGTAAGTCGGTACAGAACTTTGTTTTACTCTACTCTGAACTTTTAAATCCAACCTTGATTTAAAAATAAAATTAAAAAACGAATTGGCCTTTTCAGTAGCCACAGTTAATGATACCGTTTCCAAATTTGTCAAGAAATCTTGCAGTTCACCAGATCTACCCGAAAATGTTGGTACCAATTTGGTAATAAGCGACAATTCATTCATATCCAAATTAGTCATGATTGGATTCGTTATTATCTTTCTCTTAGAATGTTGTTCCAGTAATTTCAAAGCTTCCTCTTTAGCCTTTGCAAAATTTTCCCAAGCTTCCTTACCGTCCAATTCTTCCAAATCTGAGTATTTTATATAATTCTCGAATTTTTCCTCTAATTTTTTTATTTCTATATTTTTCTCCTTAATTGTCTCTAAAGTGTACGGCCTTGACAATAACTTTCTAGCATTTAAAGTGATCTGTTCAAGAGCTTTCTGTGCTTCCATTTATGTCATGAAATGTTTCTGTTAACGTAAAAAAATTATTTTCTATAGTTACTACTTGCTAGCATAAAGTCGAACCATTTTCTGTTTAAAACTATTACCATTGGCATTACTGTTATCAAAAATTCAACCTATATATTTATCATAAATTTTTCTGAACTTCATATTCAAATTCTATCTATACATTTTAATTCAAATAATGACAAAAATATTTCTTTAATAGCTCTAAAATCTTCGATTTGTTCCTGTCCAAAATACGCTAATTTGTTTACTTTATACACAACTGTATTGGTTATGTATATTTTTACTAAAATTCCTATTATATACAAAATTATTAATAATATTACAATAATAATAGTTACTTTAAAGAACTTCATATTAATTCAAAAATTTTACTATTTCTTTATTCTTTAAATTTTAATTGTTATTTGAAAATAACATAATATTCAACTTTATTTATCAAACAAAATTTTTGTTTCTTTTACTTTAAAAAAAAAAAATTTTAACTTTTCAGTTTTGCTTCGTCACTCGCATATGGGTGTCTATTATCTTCTCGATCTCGTCGATCTTTACCCAATACTTGGCTGCTAAGTCCCACGGTGGAGGTGGCGATGAATTTACTATTCTTTTGAAGTTTGCCAACTCTCTTCTCTTTTTTACTAGAAATCCACCACGTCGCTTTGGTGGTTTTACCTTAGGGGTGTTCAAAGGCTTCTCTGTTGGTTTTGGTCTACTTCTTTTCAAGTATTCCTCGATGGTTAATGGTCTAGGAACAACTTTGTCATTGTTCATTATAAAAAAAAACTTTTTTTATATATTGTCCCTACACCTTGTGCATGGACGAAATCGCCTCCGCATCCTAATAGGTTCTCACTTAAGAGCACACTATTTATATTGTTTATGATTTATATTTTCTTCTTCATGCACGCCATGAAACGGTTTGTTTCTTCTGCTGTTGAAATAGTTTGTTGCTTGCAGATCCCGATTGTCCTCTGGCCGGACAATCCTTCTAATCCCCGGCGTGGATTAGGTGCCTTTATAGCTCAATCTAGGAGGTATCTTCTCATTGCCATACAAGGCAATTTGGCAGGATCACCATGAAATGTTTCGGTCCTTTTGAAACATACGCTCATCTGAAGGAGCGTTTATTAAAAACATGTTTCTATATTTTTTGAAGAAACATACGCTCATCTAGGAGCATTGTTCGCTATTTAAATAAAGCGAAATGGTTAGTTTGATGTTTTGTAAAACAATCGTTGCTTTATTTGATTTTTCTTTGCTTATAAAGCTACAATGAAATTCTTATAACTAGTCTAGTATTGAGTGACATTTAAAGTCACTCAATGATTTCTGATTATTTTTAGGGTTCTTATTCTATATTTAAATCTATCTAAACTATATGGATTTGTATCAATATCCCAGCAATTTAGAAAGCATTTCTCTGTAAAGAATATAGTGCATTGAGTAACTTTCATGATTATTGAATGTTACTCAACACTTCAAAATATTTTCACTGTAATATACTGCTTTGGTATTTACAATGTAACTTTAAACTTTTACTCCAATTGATTACATTAAATCAAAACAAAAAATGATCGCTTATTAATTTGTAGCTGACCTGGGATATTCATACATGTTTAGTCACACTTGTTAATTTTATGAACACTTGTTATACGCGCCTCTATGTCTACCACTCAACACAACATTGGCTGTATAGTTGTGCATGACACATATATTCATTGTTTATAAAGGGTCCGCCATCCAACGTTTTTTTTTTTTTTCAACTAGTGCTTATTTCGTGAATGGCAACACTTAGCTCATGTCTGATTTGACAGATAATTAATTTTATCCTTCCGCTGAACGAATATGGTTGTGTATACGCTTGAACAACGCTGGGAAATATTGCGACATTACTTTGAAAATCATGGTAATGTTGCAGAATGTGTGCGAAAATTGCGTACGGATTTTGGAAGAAGAGATGCACCGTCAGCTCCGTATGTTCGTTATCTTGTGAAAAAAGTGAAAGAAACTGGCATCCTCATCGATAAACCAAAGCGTGAAAAGCCAAAAACCGTGCGTACACCCGAGAATATTGCTGCTGTGGCAGAAAGTGTGCGTGAAGCGCCATCAACATCAATTCACCGTCGTTCTCAAGCATTGAACATTTCGGAGGCATCATTGAGGCGAATTTTGCATAAAGACCTTGGTATGATGCCATACAAAGTCCAATTGGTTTAGGAGTTGAAGCCAACTGACCATCCAATGCGTTTTTACTTCGCTAAGTGGGCCTGCGATCGACTTACAGAAGATGCCGATTTTGCCAAAAAAAATCATCTTTTCAGATGAAGCTCATTTTGATCTTGGCGGGTATGTAAAAAAGCAAAATTGTCGCATTTGGGGCACAGAAAACCCGCACGCATACATTGAAAAGCCGATACACCCAAAACGAGTCACTGTTTGGTGCGGATTTTGGTCCAGAGGCATAATTGGGCCATTTTTCTTCGAAAATGAGCAAGGAGTGGCCGTTACAGTCAATGGTGATCGTTATCGGGCCATGTTGAACGATAAGTGTTACGCCAACAAGCCAGAGACAATTCACTCTTTAAAGGACAATATATTCGTGAAGCCATTGGTGAAATACAGCTGCACACAATCGATAATGTGCTTAAAAATTGGACCGATCGTGAAATTATTTTCCATTATTAACCAGAAGGATTGTACTTTCAAATAAAAAAAAAGAAATTTGAGATAATGTTCAGTAGTTTTTTTTATAGCATTTAAAAAAAAAAAAAAAGTTTTTTGGCGGACCCTTTATTTAGTTTGTGTGTGACGTCATGCATACACAACAGTTCTAAATCTGTCTCATGGTGTTGTCCAACTCTCACCCATTGTGTTTATTAGGTGTCCGTAGCCTACTTATGTCCAAATTTTCGTTATTTTAAATGTCCGTCCTATGTTCGCCTCATGTTATTGTCATGTCTTCTCCCTTCCATCTGCAATATCCAGTGTCAGTGTTGGTACCTAGTACACAAAGTATAATAAACGTCCCCATATAAGTCTATATCCTATAATCGGCCCTCCTGACGACAATACGGCTTGGATTGCCAACGTTTTATATACTCGGCCACCGTGGTGGTCTTATTTAGGCCTTCATGGTCTCCTACTTTTTCCACGTCATATCTCCCATGAGGTAATTTTCCAACAATCTTATAGTGGCCTAGGAATTTTCCTCTCAACTTGAGACCGGTTCCGAATTGAGTACGCTTGATGGCGACTAACTCATTTAGACAATACTCTTCTTCCGGCTTCTGGTTACGGTTAAATGTTTTACAGTTCTCCCTTTGTATTTTGGCTATATTCTCAATGGCCTCAACTCGCATGTTACCTCTATCGTTATTAAAACCACAAACAATCTCGTCAATCAGTATTTCCCGGAGGTCTGGATAATCCGGTATCCTCATATCGACACCAGTTAGGAACTTGAAGGGTGAAAACTGGGTACTTCTAGAAGTTTTTGCATTCACAAACATTTGTACCCGACGCACGTGTTTATACCAATTCACCGGAATATCAATACACAGTTTCGATAATAATGGGACAATAACTATATGCATCCTCTCCACCTGACCATTACCTCGAGGAACACCAGTATGTATGTTCTCGTCCCTGCAATACTCTTCGAACGCCCTAGACGTAAATGCTGCACCTCTATCCGAAATTATTCTCATCGGATTGCCAAAAATTGCGAACTGCATTTCCAAACACTCTATACCTGCTTTTGAATCAGTTGACTTCGTCGGATATAGCCAAACAAATTTAGTGAAACCATCGACAAAGACGAGAAGATGATTACACGCCTTTTTGGTAACCTCCATCGGACCAACATGATCAATGTGATATGTTCTAAGCGGCTTATCGTCCTTATCGATGGGGTTTAAATATCCCTCCTTTTTACCCGCCTTTGCCTCGGCGATAATGCACTCGATACAGCTCTTGGCTATTTTTCGGACATTTTCTGCTAATTGTGGTATGTAATACTGCCTCTCAGCTCTTGGGTTTTCATTATACCAAAAAGGACTCTGTCAGTGCGCTATCTTAATTATTTCATCTTCAACTGGCCCGGTACTACTTTAAGCTCCTTGTCTGGGTCCTTGAACAATATGCCATTATTCATGAAATAATCCTCGTATGCGCCATAACTCAGCATTATTATAATAGCCCTTGTACGTTCGTCATCCGTTTGGGTATCTCTCACCCGGTGAGTCAAACTACTCTCCACTATTAAGCAAGACATTCGACTAAGAGCATCTACGTGTTTCGTCTTAACACCGGGTCTGTGTTCTATCTGGTACGAGAACTCCTGAAAAACATAGCCCATCTACTATCCTTGGTGGGACATCTGCTTTATTCATTATCATTTTAAACGCACTACAGTCGCTTATAATTTTAAATGGTAAACTTAGCAAGTACACTCTCCATTTTTTCAAAGCTTCCGCAGTGGCGAGAACTTCCAATTCGTAGGAGTGGTATCGTTCTTCGTACGGTTTAGTCCCCTACTCATGAACTGGACTGGGTGCATCTGCTGGTCACCGGAGCGTCTATGTAGGAGCACTGCACCGTAACCAAACTTGCGAGCATCTACATAACTTCCGTTATAGCATCCGGATCGTATAATCTCAAAACTGGAGCATTAATCAGAGCGTCCTTCAATTGTCGATAGGCGATTAAAAATTCTTCAGTTACCTTGAAAACTACATCCTTCCTGAGCAAATCCGATATTGGTATCGCTATTATCGCATAATCCTCAATGAACCTTCTAAAATACGAGGTCAAACCCAAAAATCACTGGACCGTTTTTCCATCAGTAGGAATCGGAAAATTCTTAACGGTTACGATTTTGTCCTCCGATGGTTTTATTGAACCTCTTCGTATAATAAAGCCCAAAAAATTCACCTTTTTCCTGCAAAATCTGGCATTTAACCCATTTAATCTTTGCGGCGTCTAAAGCTGCTCTATCCAAAAATATTCTTAATAATGATATCATCCATATATACAATAATCGTACCATTTTGTATAAGATCTCTTAGAACTGCCGATATAAATCTTGTAAATACCGCTGGTGAATTGCTAATACCAAAAGGTACAAATAAAAATTCGTACTGTCCGTTATGAGTCACAAATAACGCATATTCCTCCAAAGGAACGTGGAAAAATCCATTGTAAGATCCGGTGTTGTGTATACGGTAGCATTCTGCAATCTATCTAAAACATCATCCATCAAATGCATTGGGAAATGATCACGTCCAATTTTCTGATTCAGCTTTCTATAATCACAGCATATACTTTTTATACCATCCTTTTTCGAAGCTAGAACTATTGGCGAGGCATATTCCGAAGTGCTTGGTTGGATAATGTTCTCTTTTAGCCACGGTGACACCTGATTATCAACTATGACGTGGTCCGCAAAAAGTAAGCGTCTGGGGCCTTGATATACGGGCACGTCACGACAATCTGCATTTCCACTGGACTCTTGACTTCCTTACATGGTTGATATTCGGTAATAATTTTTGTCACTTCCATAGCAGTGGGTTCATCCAAATGATTCAGGTCAAGTTCTAAGCCTTGCCTATATTCTATGATGAATTTAATATGATGAAATTAATATTGTAGAAACACCATATGATGTATTCAATATGTTGGAATAAAACAAAATGTTGTTTAAGTCTTTAAGTCTAAAAAAGAAAAAACTAAACTAAATTAATGAGTGACTTTCTAAAGTTACTCTGTAATATTGATTATTCTCTTTATGTCTCTTTATATTTACTATGTACAAATGCGCCAGGCGATCATGAATTTTAGGGTGATTTCTTACTCTCTATTCTTTATTCTAAAATCGTACATAGAGACAATTCCAAATAATTCAGTGAAATTGTACTGGCTAAAGTACAGACCGATACAATACACCAATAAGTGCATTACATACAGTTTGCATATGAAATCAAATTTAGTTGTTCTACATTCCGATCAACCAACTCTATTTTGATTTCATTGCTTTGCACAATAACCCGCTCAGTCAAACAAACACACTGAGTCATTTGTTAAAAATTGTCTGACCTACCCCAAATATCCACTTGATACTTTTCATACCATTTAGATTTGTTACTAGCCAAATGTACGTGTGTGTATATGTAGGTTTGTTTGTTTTGATTTGGTTTGTTGTTAGGGACACTTCATTGTGTTTACATATGAACATTAATAAATGTACTACATATACGACACCCTCATCCTAAAGAAAAATCTTTTAATTTTGTTTACACAATTATGGGATTTTTATAACTCAATAATAAAATATTTTGTAATTTGAATTTGTAAAATTTGTTCTTTTTAGAATAAAATTTTGGTTCTTATAATTTCTGTTTTTATTTTCTTTTACATTGTAGGCATATTTGGCCTTGTTCCATTTAAAGATATTTTTATTAGCTTGTTCATATTTCTCTAAAATAAATTTTCTTGTGCTATTTTTAGTTGTATTGTTGGCATATGCATATTCTTATTTTTTTTTTCCTTAAAATTTCATTATTTCCGAACTTATTAGTTCACAATGTATTTTATGGTCTTATATAATATTTCTTTAATAAATTTTTATGTACAGTTTTTATTTTATATTTGATTTTTATGTCTACATTTAAATTCTTTATATTTATTATTTCATAGGGTCCATCGTCCCTACTTCTAGCTCTATACTATTTTTATTAGTTAAAGCATTTTCTCTTCTTTTCATTTTCACTTTTTCTATTATGTTTCTTGCATTATTCAAAGAATATTTTAGTCTAATTTTTAACTAATTGGCATAGTTTTCAAAATTGTATATCTTTGCTCTGTATTTCGTCACCAGGCAAGTTGGGTAATTTGCCGAAAATCAGTTCGAAAGTTAAATAATTATTGTCAACGTGTGGAGTAGTGTTGTATGCGAATGTGTAATGTGGTATCCAAGAATTCCAACCATCATCATCAACAAAGGATAAAAAATATTCATTTAAAACTCTGTGATTTCTCTCAACAGTTCCAAGTGTTTCATGATGATAAGGGGTTGAAAATCTTTGTTCCACCCTCAACAACTCACATGTCTCCCTCATTAGTTGATTTGTAAATTCAGTCCCATTGTCCGATTTCAATGTTTTAAATAATCCGTATTTTAGGATAACATTCTCAACTAATGCCTTAGCAACAGATTTTGCCTCTTTAGTTTCTATTGGACAGGCTATTACATATTTCGTTAACTCACACTGCATAGTGAGTATGTATCTGAAATTTTTCGATGGTCTCAGTGGACCCACTTTATCAATTACTATGGTTTCGAAACTTTGACATGGTGTGTCAGTCTTTTCGAACGGTTCCTTAGTGTGCCTGACTTGCTTATTTTTCTGGCAATGATCACACGTTCTTACAAATTGTTTTACCATTTTATACATATTTTTCGATATGTATTTTTGTTTCAAACGGAGTAGCTTTTTCCTAACTCCAAAATGTCCTCCGCATGGTGTGTTGTGATAAGCTTCTATTAATTGTTTCTTTCTATCTTCATCTTTTATGTGTGGAGGATTTCTATATAGCATTATTCAGTTTATGATTTCTTTGAATCTTTCCTGTGTCACTATGTTGAATATATCATCACCCTGCTCGAGAGCGTAACCTTCGTAATTCAACTTCGCTTATACCGATTGTAGTTTCTCCAATATATTATATAAATAATATGGATTATCGCTACATCTTATGGCCATCGCATTGAGACTGCTATTGTCTTCAATCTTTATCTGTGTAGTGCACCTTGTATCTAATTTAAACTTTATCCTCTTCGCGCGCTTTATGTCATTTATTGATGTACAGTCCCATATCAGACTCCATGTCGGCTATTGATCTGACTCCATGTCGGCTGTCACATTTCTTTTTTCACCATTCTTAGCTGTATCACTTGATTCTTCAGCTTTATCATTAGCTTTCTTAGCTTGTTCATTCATTTCTTTATTTCTCATTCCTCTTGTTATCACCAATGATTTTCTTACGGATTCATCGATCCCGGGAGGTGTCATTGTTTTTAGTACATCAGAGTCCAGATCAATTCTGGAAAGTGCGTCAGTTTATTCCTTTCTTATACACTATATCAAAATCATAGTTTGATGGTTCCAAACGTATTCTAGGCAATTTTGAGCCGGGGTTTTTATGTGAAAATAAAGCAACCAGTGGTCTGTGGACAGTTACCACTGCAAATCTTCTACCATACAAGTAGGGTCTGAAAAATTGTATGCCCCAATGTATGCCAAGAAATTCCTTTTCTATTACCGGTTTGTTATTCTCATGCTTATTAAGGGATCGACTTGCGTATGATATTGGCATCTCTTCGCCAATTTCCCCTTTTGATAGGACCGCTCCGAGTGCAAAATCAGATGCATCGGTTGTCAAAACAAAAGATTTGTCGAAATTTGGATACTATAGGACTGGTGGACTTATCAGTTTCTGTTTTAATGTTTCGAAAGCAGATTGACGTTTCTCTGTCCTTTCAAATTGTGTTCCTTTTTCATAAATTCATTTAAACAACTTGCTATGTTCGCAAAATTTTCAATAAATCTCCTGTAGTAGTTACAAAACGCTATGAATCTTCTGACATCATCGGCGTTTTTAGGTATCGGATACTTATGTATCGCGTTGAATTTACCAGGATCTGGTTTTATACACTCTGAAGTTATTAAGTGACCAAGATATACAACTTCAGGTTTCAGAAAAGAGCATTTATTTGCATTTAATTTTAAGTTTTATTTGGTTAATCTATCAAGAACTTTTACTAGGTTTGCTTTATGATGCTTCAAACTACATCCGAAAATAATTATATCATCAACGTAGAGAAATGGTTCAGAATCTAAGCCTGATAAAGCTACTGTCAACATTCGTTGAAAACTATTAAATGATATTTTTAAACCAAATGGTAGTCTCGTATATTGGTAATGACCATTTGTCGTTGAAAAAGCAGTATAGGGACGGGATTTTTTGTCGAGTTCTATATGATGGAATTAACTTGTCATATCCAACGTTGAAAACTATTTTGCTCTACCTAGTTTGTCTAAGACATCGTCCAATCTTGTCAATGGAAATTTATCATTGACGACTTTGTCATTTAATTTTCTGAAATCTACTACTAGTCTCCATTTTTTTAAATCAGTGTGTTCCCCTTTTGGAACCGATAATAAAGGCACATTATAAGGGCTTATTGATGGTTCTATTACCTCATCGTTTAACACCCTTTGTACTTACGAATTTATTTCTTCCGTCTGTGCATAAGATAAACGATAATTTTTTTATATACCGGTTTATCATCGTGTAGATTAATTGTTTGTTTGTAGAAATTATTCGTAGTCAACTTTTCGCCTTCCAATGTTCGCCAGCTCATTTGGACACTCTTTGTCTGCATTATGCTAATGCAAATTTCGTAATAATTTTTTGAATCTGTCTTCCGAATATGGGTCACAACCCTTATGTGTGTTTCTGTTAATATTGACAATTTAATAATTTTCCGGTGGCACGGCTTCTACTCTAAGATTTCTGATAACTATTGGCTCATTTGTCACATTAAGGATCTTTATGTGCTTGTTACCATCTTTTGTTATTATCTCTTTATTTATTATAATTTTGTCTTCTTTTATATCTATACCAAAAGGTACTATTATCTCGGTTCTTGGTAGTATTTTTATATGATTTATGTCAACCACATCGTCCTGTATCGGAATGATCATGTTATCATTGTTTGTGCTAAATATCAGTATATATTTATCATAGTCTATACTACATTTGAATTCTGATAGGAAATCTCTACCTAGGATTCCATCAGTGTTTATTGGAAAATCATTCTCTACTAATTGCACTTTTTGCTCCATTGTCATGTCATTTATATTTATATCCATCTTAATGGAACCAATGGATCTAACTTGTTCTCTTTAAATCCATGTTAGACAACAGACATCATTCGAATTTACATCATAATGGTACAAAAAATGTTGCTTGCACAAGGAGACATCTGCTCCTGTGTCTATTAAAAATGTTATGTAGGATTTGTATCCACTATATTTAGTTCGATGTAATTCCTAAGATTCGATGATATTTTAAATATTCTTTTTGTCTCTAATTCATGTCCCGTGGAGATTGTATTTGCATAATCTCCGGCATTTGGAAGTTTCCCTGAGCCTCTGCTCTAAGTATATTGAAACTCCTATTGTTATTTACTTTGTTTTTTATTCTCATTTCTATTGCTATTTCCATTGTTATGGTAAATACTATTACCTCTGTTGTGATTGTTATTGCCATTTTGGTAATTATTATTATTATTCCTATTGTTACTCCAATTGTTGTTGCCATTTCTGTTGTAGCTTCGGTTACCTGAGCGACACATCTTCGCAAAATGATTTAGTTTACCGCACTTGTTACATTTTACCCCGTTAGCTGGACATCTGTTACCATGTATTGAACCACAGTTATTGCATTTTGACCATTGCTGTCTATTTGCAGCATAGCTGTTTTTAGTATACAACACCTGTCTTTGTGTTGAACTAGCTTCTCATTCTTCTGCAATGTTTAATGCGACAACGAAATTTGTAACTCAACTAGCATTTATGGTTGATAAGATTTGTTGATCACTAAGACCAATATTGAAAGTGTTAAATGCCATTATGTTATTTGTCCTAACTATGCAAGCTCTATCTGTTTATCCGACCTCTGATATTTGTATTTCATTCAGTTCCGAAATTAACACTTATATCTTACTTGCGAATTATCTAACTGATTCACCTCTCTGAGTCAATCTCGAAACCTTATTCAAAACATTGTTCGAATTTCCCGTCGGTTTGTACGTTTTTTTCAATGCCGTATTGAATTCTGTTATAGTCGTTGGGACAGTCTCCTGTGTCTAACCATATTTTGAACTTTAGCATTACTACGTGAATTGAATTGAAAAATGCATTTTGCTTTGCTTCGCAACAAAAGTACTAAGTTCGCTTTTCTTTCCTGTAAAAACATTAATAAACTCAATTATAGCAGCTATCACGTTTATGTCTAGTGATTCCATTGTTACAATATGTCGTTTGTCCAAGGCTACTTTACTTTTTGAATGTTGTGTCAATAATTCTAACGCTTCGTCTCTCAAGTTTCTAAACCTTTCCGATATTTTCTGTTCCTCTTTACTGTTTATTGCTATTAATATATTTTCTAAATCTTTTTCCAACCCTTGTACTTCTAATCTTTTCGCTGAAATAGTCTTTCAAGAGTGTGGACGACATATAGATTTTCTGGCATTTGTTATTATAGATTCCAACGATTTCAATTTTGAATCCATGGGAAATAGCAATTATTGAGATGCCTTTTTTTAATTTAATTGTATTTATTTTTGTCCTTGTACATTTATATATTATTATTTATTATATCATATCTCTTACATTATATTCTACTTATTATATTATTTTATTAATATTCAATCTGTATTCATTATCATGGTATTCATAAATTTCTATTTATTTTTCTTATTCATAGCATTACACAAATTGTCACATACATATTTTCTTTTATGTGTATCATTAACATAATTATTTAATTTTCCTAATTTTTATTTATTTTAAAATTTTACAATACTGTGTTCATAACTTTGTTCAACTTGATTTCAAAAGTATTCCATTGCTGTAATCCAGCTCTTACATTTTGTCTACGTATTTGTTTCCTCACATACCTGCGTAAATGTTTCATTATTACGAACACTGTCACCACCACACAGATAAATACCACAATCTCAATGCTGATGCTTACTGCTGTCGGTGCTTGTGCCGTTGCCGTTATCACTTCCCTTATTTTTGTTTGGGTGCTCCCCATTTTTTGTTTGTTAATTTTTTTTTTTTTTTCGAAACTCCTTAGTTTCCAATTTAACTTTCACTAAACGCTCCAATAGTTTAGTCCTTGTCTCTACGTCTTCAGTATATGATAATTCCGAATTTATAACTGTTAATTCTTTCTATTTACAAAGTCAACTCTCGATCTCTTTATCTTCTGGATAAATTTCGTATCTCGGTTCAACTATTTCAATTTTGTTTACTATTTTAATTGGTTTCGGGCCGAGTTGTAGTATATCTGGTTTTGCAATTTTTTTTTCCAATTGTCTTCCGCTATGCGCATTCCTTCAACTATCTCCTCCCAAGATTCCTCCATCAACAAAAAATTTTGTTTTCAAAACAATTCTGGTAAGCCTCTTTCACTTTATTTATCCGTGGTGTTTGTACGCAAAAAAAAATTCCTTTAAAATCACTTCTCACAAAATTTTCACAAATCTTTAAAAATATTTCTCGCATCAATTTCTTTTCATTTTTATCATAAAACAAATCTTTTGTTTCATCCTAAAACAAATACCAACCTCGCCAATGAGTTGTCTGTTAGGTTTGTTACAAAAAAAAAAAAAACAATTTTTCAACACGCAAAAAAAATGTTCGAATTTATACCAACCTCGCCAATGCGGTGTCTGTTGGTTATTTCTTTATATTTATATACGAACCGAATTTATTTTAGGTGAGCTAGGACATCTGAACGCAAACCAAACAGCTAAGCTTCTGTTTTCTACTGTCTATGCAGCTCATAGCATTCCCAAGGATTATGCCAGTTTGCTTAATATCCTTCATGCAACTGTTGATGATGGATTATAGTTGTTTTTAGATGCAGGCAAGATTCATATGATGATGTAGGGTATACTTTTTGTAGGCAGGATCCTGGATGGTTGTGTAGGCAGGATTCATTAAATTTCGCAGGATAGTTTTAAAGTTGCAGGATCATTTTCAAGTTGCAGGATCTATTTAAAGTTGCAGGATCTTTTTAAAGATGCAGGATTGCCATATGATAAATTTATTATGATGAAATTAATATTGTAGAAACGCCATATGATGTATTCAATATGTTGGAATAAAACAAAAAGCTGTTTAAGTCTTTAAGTCTAAAACAGAACTCTTTTTATTTAAATGTTCCTGCTTATATACTTAACATTATGAAAAAACTAAACTAAGTTAATGAGTGACTTTCTATAGTTACTCTATAATATTGATTATTCTCTTTATGTCTCTTTATATTAACTATGTACAAGTGCGCCAGGCGATCATGAATTTGTGGTTTCTTACTCTCTATTCTTTTCTCTAAAATTATACATAGAGTACAATGCCAAATAATTGAGTGGAATTGTACTGGCTAAAATACAGACCGATACAATACACCAATAAGTGCATTACATACAGTTTGCTTATGAAATCAAATCTAGTTGTTTTACATTCTGATCAACCAGCTCTATTTGATTTCATTACTTTGTACAATAACCCGCTCAGTCAAACAAACACACTGAGTCATTTGTTAAAAATTGTCTGACCTACCCCAAATATCCACTTGATACTTTTCATACCATTTATATTTGTTGCTAGCCAAATGTACGTGTGTGTATATGTAGGTTTGTTTGTTTTGATTTGGTTTGTTGTTAGGGGCGCTTCATTGGTTTACATATGAACATAAATAAATGTACTACATATACGACAACTCCTCTATATTCGAACATAAACTTCTGAACTCTTCCAATAAAATATTTATCCCGGATAGCTCCACAAAAATAAAACACGTTATTCTCAACGGGAACCTCAGTTCTGCCCTCAATTGTTCTTCTAAATTCTGCTTCACCATTTCTTATACTTACCTCTGCCTCTCTTAACAAACTATTTCCGATCTTCACGGAGTGATTAATGTCACGCTCAGAAACCAATAAAACTTAACGTTGAACTTCAATCCATTGACTTCGACAGAAGTATCAAAACAGAATAACCCATTCTAGTTATTACACTTTCCCCTATACCGTACAGCTTCACGTTTTCTGGTACCAACTCCATCGCACCCAAAACAAACAAGGTATCCCATCGCACAAGAAAAATATCACACCCCGTATCGATCAATGCTGAGAAAGGTTTACCTCTGATTGAAATGTCCTTAAATATTAGATCGGGACCATTCCGAACCATATTAGCCTGATCGCGCTCTGCTTTACCTGTTCTCGCCTCGGGGTTTTTACCTGGACACTCAAAAGTGCGATGTCCGAATTTCTGGCGCTTGAACACTGTGTTTTTTCGCCACATTTGTAACATTTTCGTTCAGACCTATTTACTTTAGATATAATTGCATCGGGTTTCCTAATCGGAGCTGTAGACTCTTCCCCTCTATTTGATGATCGAGGGTTAAATTTAACTCTTTCATTACCTTAATTTGCTTATTAAGATCACATACGTCCTCGTATTGGTAAAGTACAGCTTTGTTAAATTTGGAATCTGGCAGACCTTCGATAAAATACTCGACAATACTTCTTTCGTCCAATTTAATGTGTTTGCCCAACCCTATAATGCTATACAGGTATTCCATCAAACTTTCATTCTTATTTAAACGTCTGTTACGTATTTATCGTATAACTTCTGATGTGGAACATGTAGAACGAAACTCATCCCTAAGAGATTTTCTCAATTTTGGCCAGTCACATATACCATACTGGCTCTTTACAAACATTTTGGCAGCACCGACTAATAACTGTTTACCGTAGACAAACATCTGTAGTGACGACCATTTTACGATCGTACCCATTTCCTCGAATTCGGTTACCCACTGATTGACGTCAGGTGAACTTGTTCCCGAGAATACCGATAGACTGTCTTCTATATCCTTAAGCGTATACATGCTTTTTTGTACAGAAAAATCATCGAAGTTATCAGCAACGCCACTATTATGCATCTCAAGATCACCGATTGCACTAGAATTATCTAATTCCTGATTAGCGTCAGTATAATCTAAACCATAGTATTCTAAAAGGCGATCCCGCAGTTCCGATTTAAGCTCCTTAGTACCTAATCCAAGATCATTCAACTTTTCCTGCAAACCACTTACACTCAAGCCCATTACCGTATCTCTATCCATTGGCATATAATGCATTATTCAAACACAGCAATTATAAAAATATAATAAAATTCTTTAAAAAATATAGTAAAATAAAAATATTGGAATAAATGAATTATAAAATGCTCTTCAATATTGAAATTAATCAAACTTTTAAATCCACTTCAAAAAGAATTACTGAATTTAAGTTAAAATATAGTAAATAATGAAAAATTAGCGCATATACCTAAAAGTATTATAAAAATATTGAAATTAAAAGAATTGAAAAATCTTCTTTAACCTTAAAATTAATCAACGTTTTAAATACACTTCGAAAAGAATTATTAGATTTACGTTAACTTCACAATTAATTGAAAAGGATTAAATTTTGTACCAAAAATCAAGTTTCAAATTTAAGTTTCTCATTTTTCCTTTCTTTTTATAGCCTCCACCCCAGTGCGCAGAGGGTATATATAAGTTTGTCGTTCCGTTTGTAATAATTAAAAAAAAATTCTGGACCCCAAAAAATATATATATTTGTGATCCTTATAACAAGCGGAGTTGATATAGCGATGTCCGTCTGTCCATGTCAAAATTTTGGAAGTTCATAACTCGGGAAATAGGCTCGACTGACGAAAAAAAATATTTTCCTAGAATCAATCCAAAAGCCCCTACCCCCCCCCCCCCCAAAGATTTTTTATTTTTATAAAAAATAATAAAATTAAAAATACACGCCGTTAACGCTAAATGTAAGTTTAGCAAAAACAAATTGTTTTTCTTGTTTTTTCAAGACAAAAACAAACATGTATATTGTAGTATGCAATGTGTACTCGTATACAATCATATTTGTTTCAAAGTTGTTCTATATTTTAGTTTGTTATATTGGAAGAGGCTTAAATAGTATAACTTTTGCTTGAATTCTCATTTGGTTGTTTTCAGCAAATATATATGAATTTAACTTTTTACCAAACAAACTATCTACTGCTTTTGGTTACTGATGAGGGTTGGTGACTCTTCCCGAAACAGCTGTATAACCTGTCATGCTGAATATAGATCAATTTTTGAAACAAATGTGCTAATGCTTTTGCTTTATTTAAAGTAAAAACATTTGATCTTGAGCCTGAACAATTTCAAACTCAATCAGTAATACAGATATTTAAACAACTTTGCTGACTTTTCACTCGAAACATCCCTCAAAGTGGTACATAATTTAGCACTGAATTAATTGACTAAACTCAATACAAATTTCCGGTAATGGGCCTTAGTGCAATCAGTAGTTTCTTAAAGAAAACAATTTATTATAACAAATATATATCAAAAATTTATATTAAAGCTTACCTTTTGAGTGTTGTGAATTAACAATTTCAGCCAAAACTGATGCACTTCATTTGAAATATTGTTTGTACAGAACGGTGTATGAGATATTGTGATAATACCTCCATAAATCAATTTGTTCAATATTCTGAGATATTTATTTATATTTTTGAAGAAACTAATTTCATTTTGGACGAATTTACGGATACTGCACATTCCTTAATATTCTTCATATTATCAACATTATATTCCAGACACTATATTCCAGAATGGCATATATTAAAACATTCGAGCCAAATATTAAAACAAACTCCCATATCCATGTTATGGCAACAGACTGCAGATAGATATAAGGATTAGTGTAAAATTCTGCAAGGAAGATTTACTTTGTTTCTAGCTAGAATTTCTAATAAAATGTCAGTGCATTACTAATAAGTTCATTTGGTGATTGCGCATGTATTAGCAATATATTTATAGTGTCTTCCATGCGCACCGAACTGTAATCATTACGAATCTATTGAATAAACTGTGTCAGCGTAGTTTCACACATTTGTATTTGTTGTGTATTATCTTCCAACATCAATAATACCAAATAGATAACCATATTATTTGCTGGTACAGCATTCACAATCGAAATCCAGGATATAACATATTGTCGCACAATACAATTCTTTATATAAATGCGTTTCCTGAGTTATAAAAACTTCTAGATTGAAAGTTTGTGAAGATTCTACAGCAATATCTTTAAGTAAACGATCCAACAGGAATAGGCCACAAGACGCGAGCAAAAAAAAAAAAAATCGTGGAAGGGTATAATGGAGGGACGTGCCACCACAATTGAGAATGGCACTAACGAATTCACTGACATATTTTGAAGAGTCCTAAAGAAACAACAAAAATTAACTTGAATTTTTAATTTAATTAATTACTTACCTTTCCTAAACCTAAACTTGTAGCCGCCAAGCCAATTGAACATCTCTTTCTTTTATTAGAATCCTGGGAGGAGGCAAAGTCATTGGACAACACCTCTATAGATTTTCGCATTTGGGCAGTCATTTTTCATATTAAATTCTTTAAACAATCTGTGTGCGATATCAGTTGAATCATTTAACTATATTTATGTGTATATTTTTGTTGATTTTAACAATTTAAGTTAACACTTCACAATTAATTTCATTTTCCGACAGCCAATAATGAATAATACCCGGTAATTCACAAATATTGCTGTTTAACGAAAAAAATTTAAAAAAAAAACAACTATACAACAGCAACAATTACAGTCATATGTTTTTCAAATAGAAAAAAACTGCAAGTGTGTTAGTACAAAAATTGTTTATGTGTTAGTTTCAGTCATTCATTTCTTGTAGGGTAGTTCTTTTCTATCTGAAAATGTTGTAAAGTTGAATTTTTGAAATTTTTTTCTCCATTTTTTTTTTCTTTAAACACCAATATTTGTGAACTCACGGGTATTATTCATTAAACATTTGGTTGGCCTGTGTATTTGGCTGTCGGAAAGTGAAATAAACTGTGAAGTGTTAAAATGTTAAAATAAACAAAAATATAGACATAAATAAAGTTAATACTTTATACATGTATATTTAAAAAAAAGCTGATTATTTAAATGATTCAACTGATATCGCGCACAGAATTGTTAAAGAGTTTAATATGAAAAATAACTCTGCCCAAATGCGAAAACTTATAAAGGTGTTTGTTGTCCAATGACTGCCTCCTACCCGGCATTCAAATAACAGAAAGGGAGGTTCAATTGGTTTGGCGATTACAAGTTTAGGTTTAAGGAAGGTAAGTAATTAATTAAATTAAAAGTTCAGAGTTAATTTTTGTTGTTTCTTTAGGACTCTTCAAAATATGTCAGTGAATTATTTAGTCCCATTCTCAATTGTTTAAATGATCAAGATTTACGTGTCCGGTATTTTGCGTGTGATCCTTGTATAATGTGATAGCCCGTCCCTCCATTATACCCTTCTTCCCCGATTTATTTGCTGCTTAAAAATATTGTTATAGAATCTTCACAAACTTTCAATCTAGAAACTTATACCTCATCTTAAGGAACGCATTTATGTAAAGAATTATATTGTGCGATATATGTTATATCCTGGATTTCGATTCTGAATGCTGTACCAGCAAATAATATGGTTACCTTTTTGACTGATATTATTAGCTGACTTTTTATGATGTTGAAGATAATACACAAGAAATACAAATGTGTGAAACTACGCTGACACAGTTGCTTACATCGTTTCGTAATAATTCCAGTGCAGTGCGCATGGAAGACTATAAATATATTGAAAATACATGCGCAATCACCAAATGAACTTACAAAGGTAATACACTGACGTTTTGTTAAAAATGCTAGCTAGAAACAAAGTAAATCTTCCTTGCAGAATTTTACACTAATCCTTATATGTATCTATCTTTCAGTCTATTGCCATAACATGGACTCGGCAATTTCTTTTAATATTTGGCTCGAATGTTTTAGTTTATGCTACTCTACCATATCTGGAATATAATGTTGATAATATGAAGAATATTAAACAATGTTAAGTATCCGTAAATACATCTCACACACGGTTCTGTACAAACAAAGATAGCAGTATTTGAATGGATACATCATTTCCTCATCAATTTTCCAAATGAAGTATATCAGTTTTGGCCGAAATTGTTAATTCCCAACAGTCAAAAGGTAAGCTTTAATATGAATTTTTGATATATAAGTGTTACAATAAATTGTTTTCTTTAAGAAACTACTGATTTCAATTAGGCCCATTACCGGATATTTCTATTGAGTTTAGTCAATTTATTCAGTGCTAAGTTACGTACCACTTTGAGGGATGTTTCGAGTGAAAAGTCATTGTCTTTATGTCTATTGGATCAAAGTTATCAACACGTTTCGGAATTAGTTGTATTGTAGTGTTTTTAATGTTTAATTATAATTTTGAATTTTTTGATTTTTAATACAATAAATAAATAAAAAATAATAAATCGTGTTTCATTATAAGCAAGCGTGACCGGTCAACGATGATGGATATCTCCATCCCTTCAAAATGCATGACAAGCATTGTAGTGGTATTAGTGAAAATGTGGTTGTATATGTCACGCCGATGATGATTGAAGCAAAATCAAAAATTTTAGATTTTTGCTCGCTTGACGTGCGTTCTGATGCGTGTAAATCGTTGATCGTCCTGCATAGTCTCATTTTTTATGTGACTTCAAAGCGAATGGATGTAAAAATGTCGGAAGAAAAGAAAAACGTATTAGAATTGATAAAAGACGTGGAAATACCAAATGAATGATTGAAGAGCTATGCAGTAAGAGAAAAGCTTCATGCACACATACATGAATTTGACGTCAAACATTTTGACCGGGTATACTGCCTTTAAAATATGAATAAAAATATCACATAAATATTAAATTGTATCAGGTTTATTACTTGTAGGTTGCACCACTTTAATAAATCGATCCAATCAGAAAATTAAGATTTTATTAATATTATTACATTTCAACATATTTTAGTTGTACATACATCGAAATATCAGCATAAGTAATATATTCCCTTAAAATTAAGAGTAGTGATTTTGATCTCAAACCAGAGAATTCGAGCTATTCCTATTAGGAAATAATATAAAAACTACATCATCTTATTTTTTTAAATTATAATTTTATTTGAAACCAGATTAACATCAACCTTAGTTATCATAGGTTTATTTCATTTTGCGTCAACCCGCTCCTTAGGATGAGCTCTTTTGCGATTATGATGCATATTGGCATTTACTTTAAATGTTTCCGGGAAATGAGGACACTTATAGAGATCTCCCGTAGGAGTGACGATATGTGGCTTAAGTCTAGTTTTGTGGTTACTCCCCGATTTTTTAAATTTTTTTTCGAGGGGTTTTGGGGTGGTTAAGAAGAAATATTTTTTTTTTGCGGTCGAGCGTATTTTCGGAGTTATGGACAGAGAAAGCTTTGACTTTGATTTGTACATAACTTTTTTACTTATGATCGGATTTCAGCACTTGTTATTTTGAAATTCGAAATCCATTAACCCGTTACGAACTTTATGATTTTTTTGTATTTTTACAATTTTTTTAAAGAAAACGTGGCAATATCTCATAAAATAATCTATATGATGTGGGTAGTAACAGCAACTGAATGAAAGCTGGGTCCACAAGCTTCATTTCGATGTACGTTTTGACCTCTTAGCCCTTTCATGACCGGATAGATTAGGGATTTTACCTACACTTTTTACTTTTTTTTTTGGCGAAATTAACCCATAATATATTATATTAACATTTGACTCTCATTTATCTGTTATATAATGTTGGTATTAACAACAACTAAATGGAAGCTGGGCCCACTAGCTTCATTTCGATGTATGTTTTGACCTCTTAGCCCTTTCAGGACCAGATATGTTATTTTACCTACACTTTTTACTTTTCGTGGCGAAACTAACTCTACTCTCATTTATCTTACCTATAATGTTGGTATTTACCACAACTAAATGAAAGCTGGGTCCACTACCTTCAATTTGATATATGGTCTGACCTCTTAGCCCTTTCAGAACCGGATTTATTAGGAATTTTACCTACACTTTTTACTTTTTTTGGCGAGATTAACCCATAATATATTATACTATTATTCTATTCTTATCCGTCCTATTATGAAAATTTAAAAAAAATATCGAGCCTTACCCACTAATAACTCCAGCACATAAGGAGCTACAAAGACATTACGTACATCAAAATGAAGCTTATGGTAACTGCTTTTACCGCGTTTTAGTAACTTCATACATTAAATACGTTATTTTTGGAGATAACAATAGGTTCACAACGGGTTAATGGATTTCGATTTTCAAAATATCAGATAAAAGGCACTAGAGTAGGCTTTACAATGATATATGTATATATTGCTGAAGTCCGGTCATAAGTAACAAAGTTATGTACAAATCAAAGTCAAAGTTTTGTCGTTCCATAACTTCGAAAATAGGCTCGACCGCTAAAAAAAATTATATCTCCAAAATCGCCCAAAAGCCCCTAACCCCTCCAAAAAATTTAAAAAAAATCGGGGTGTTGCCATTAAACTAGACTTGGCATTTTCATTTAGCTCTTATAGCCACAACGTTTCAAGCCCCTAAATATTAGTTACCTTTAAGCTTTATTTAAGAAAGTATTTGTATAAACATTGTTATAAAATATATCTAAAAATTTTACTATTAATATCAATTTCGGTTTTTTTAAATACATAATTTACTTTTTTGTATTATCTATGTATGTTACTTTTTTTGCATTTAAAATAGTCACAAAAACGAAAATGCCCAATATTTGCACACGTAACTTGCGCACAAATTAAGCTTAAAAAGTGGCTGTAAACGTTGCGTATCAAGATCTCGTTCAGGTTGTACATTGGCAATAATAGCCTTTAATTCTTTAACGACCGCGACCTGCAATGAAGGATCTAGTTCAGCAGCTCTTAGGAAATTTTTACGAGCCTTTCGAGGGTTCCAAGCACCAAAATTAACCTTCGCTCTTCGGTAAAATGCCTTAACATTAAGCGGATCTAATTGGAATTTCTCATTACAATGTTCAATAATAGCGCAATAATCTTTGCAAAGAAAACGACATTGGGCATAATTTTATATGACGTGAACTTCCCATACTTCCAATTTAAATTTTTTACCCATGGGTCCAACCAAGGTCCGAGTTTGGAAATGAAATTTGACCTTAAGGAAACAAACAAATCCTTGAATTATTGATTTCATGTGAAAAAAATATTGTGCTGACTTACCCTTGAACCTACATTTAAAGGTATGTTTACGCGGCGAAATGATACTCCTTTGCACTAAAGCACCTTCAATGTTTGTATCCATTTTAGTTTACAATTTATTATATTTATTATATATTACTTACAGCAAAAAAAAAAATATAAACAATTTTATCAGCAGTTTCTAATTCTTACAAAGCTATATAAACAGACCTGAAGTTGGCTGCAAATCAGTGGCCTGTGTAAAGAACTAGTTAGCCGCACGTAACCGTAACGTAACGTGTCAGCCTTTTTTCACATGAAAAGTATTGGGACGTTCCGGTAACGTTCGGTAACTGTTCTAAATTATTTTCATGTAAAAAAACAGCTGACACGTTACGGTTACGGTTAGAAAACATTGATCTTTTATATATATTATAATGCTATGAATGCATTTATCTTTTTATATATTTTTTTTATACCCTCCACTCCAGAGGGTATACATACGTTTGTCATTCCGTTTGCAATAATTAGAAAAAAAATTTTGGAACCCATAAAATATATATATTTGTGATCCTTATAACAACCAGAGTTGATATAGCGATGTCCGTCTGTGGAAATCACGATGACGGCATCAATCGGGCAGCTGGGGTGCTCGTTGACATAAAAAATGATTCCAAATCGGTCGATTAGGGCCCGAGATTTGAATGAAGAACTAAAAAAAGTCTTGAAAAAATATATAATTTTCTATGTTGTTCTTGTCACGATAACGCCCTCAATAGGATGGCCAGGGTGATCATTTTCAGTGAGAATGATTCACCAAATTGATGGGAAGATTTTTATTTCAAAAATCATTAAAATCGGTGGAACAGGTCCAGGGAAATCTCTGAAAAAGTAAAAAAAAAAAATGTAAAACATGATGTTTCTATATTGATCTTGTTTTAAATTATTCTAACTTATTAAATTATTCTAAATGTTGTATTGTTGTCATAGCTGGACTTGTTGTTTTTGTGGTCGTTGTGGTAATAATATAATAAAAACTAACCCTTTGTAAATTTTTTTTTATCAACTCTGGTAGAAAAATTTAAAAGTTTCCATTGTTTTGGCATCACTAAAAAAATTTATTAGATCATTTCTGTCATTCTGTCACGAGCCTGCCTGCAAAGTTTCAGATCGATTGGGTCACGGAAAGGGGTTAAAATCGATCCAAAATTTTTTCGACAAGCAGACACTACGAGTTGATATAAAGGGAGTAAAAATGCACCAACATCTAAAGCAAATAATCCTAAAATACCTAGTTGTTAATAAAAAAAAAAAATCATGTGAGTCCGATCACAGGGGAGATGTGTAAACAACACAAATAGGTTATTTCATATAATAATTTTTTCACCAAACAATTATAAGTCATACCGATTTGTCTTAATGGTCACATCTTGCGCGTAAGATGTGACTCTCACATGTACGCTGTTTTTGTGATTGTATTGTGAAATAGAAATTTACCCCCCTGCACCTATAGATGTTTACACATCAAAAAACAATGTAAATTTAGCAAAAAAAAAAATTATGTATTAATTTATTTAAAGAGAAAAACACAAAAATAACGTTTGATGTTGTATTTTTTGTGTGTAATATTTACATATACATACATACACATATTAAATAATACAAATAATATGTGTACATATATTCTATATATGTATGTATATCCATAATAACTGCATGTTGGAAATAAATCGGTATATTATTTTATTTACATAAAATTCTGCAATATTTTGTTGTGAGGAAAATACATTTCTTTCGCATTAACAGAGTGTCACTTCATTTTGCTCAGCGTGACTATGCCACAGTAGATGGCGCCACAATTTTTGTTCTAATTAGCATTGCAATAGTTATTTCTATTTTAACATGAATGTCAATATTTTCAACTAGATATTATACGGAACAATGTTAAGAGTATACACGGGCTGGTCTTTTATTTCATACGTTTTTTCATTATTCTTTTACAAATATGAGCATAAGTTTGGCATATTAACTTTTTGTTGTCTTTACAAAATATAGTTAACGAGTTCATCAATGAGTTTTTTGCTTTCAAAACAGTTCTAAATAGTTATATAGAACTATTATTCTGCTTTACCTACAAAATATCTGATTGCGATTACATCTAATTTTTAAAAATTGTTTATAACTACTAAAGCATTATTATTTACAAAAATACAAAATTGCACTTTTTAAATTTTCCATTCAAATTTAAGAAAATGTCAATTCTAAAAATTGGAATTATTATTTCCAATTATAAATTAGAAAATATTAATTGAATTTCAGAAAATCTATCAAAACGTCGGAAATAATAATTTTAAATTTAGAAGACATCAATTGAATCTTTAATATATAAATTTTATTCGTTAAACACAAATTGAAATTCCAAAAAGAAAAAAACACCAAATATGTTTACATTTAAAAAAAATTGCCATTCAGGAGAAATTAATAGCTTTTCTGTACCGCGATTCAGTAACTTCTTTTAACGATAGTCGAATCGTTAAAAAATATAAAATAGCAAAATTATCAGTAAAATTTTTAAACGATATTCGCTATTGTTTAAGTCAGCTGTTGTTGTTATCTAAACGACAACCATTTTTGTGTTGTTTATTCAATCGATAAAAACTTAAATTTTTAGGTTGAAATGTCGTCATACATAAATAAAAATCATAAAATTGTGAAAATATTTTGCTTTTATTAAAAATTTTTTTATATAAATAAAAAAATTAAATAGCATATTCAATTCATTATTTCATTTTCAAATAAATAAACAGAAATATTAGTAAACAAAATAAAGATATTAAACATGAACATAAAATCATCCTGTCAAACACGAAGTAATTTGTTTTTTTCTATTCTTTGTGTTTTTCGCTTATATTGACAGAGATGCCACCCGTTTACAATTTAAATAAATAGAAAAATAGATTTGTCGACTGTCGTTAAGATGTATGTACTTAGTGAATTACTTAATCCTTGTGCAAACAACAATAGCTGTCGATATATTTTGCGATTGTCGGATCGTTGAAATTTACAGAATCGCATACAGAAAACATTAATTTAAATTCAATGAATGTCAGAAAACCTCAAATGATATTTAAGAATTGCGAACTTAAAAATTGTTACATTAATAAACGCACTTTGATGAGAATGTTATTTATATATAAATTTTGACAATTTTTTTTGATGAAAATTTTAAGTTTTTCAGAAAATAAAGATAAATTATTTTATTTAAAATGTTTGGGACATTTGGTTTTTTGCGTTTGGTATCCCTAATTTGCTTATTTATTATTATAAATCTATTCTCTATGTTTTAAAATATGGCAATGTTTTAATAAAAAAGTTGAGAGAGCTTTTTTTTGATTATTATTTTGTTATGCCATCCGACCTATATGGCCGCAATGAAGAAATATTTGGCCAGTTAAAAGAAACTATACAGCCATCCCCAATTAGCACGATTTAATGCATATAGTCACAACCATTACCTTTGCAATGGAGGTTAGGGCGAGCTATTTAATTAGCAAAAACTAAATTAAACGAGAAGTTATGTCATATAACCGGAAAAGCATGCATAAAGGTATATAACAGGCATGGGCAAATGCTGCCCTAAGGGCCACGAACAAATTTTGTGCGGCCCCATATAAATTTAAAACAAAATAAAAAAAATTTGTTTGTTAATTAAAAAAAAAGAATTTTAAACACGTAAGAAAATTATAGTCAGTCTAGCCCGACTATACGATACCCCATACCATGGTTTAGAGACCCTATCTCTTATGTCCAACTAATTAGATATAGAAAATAAGCATAAACCAAATTTAGTTGGCATTGTTATTAATTTTTTGGGCTGCAGATATGAAAAAGTTCATATCGGGTGCTATATTTATATGGGAACTAGGTCGAAAAATGGACCGATCCTGACCATATTTGGTAAAGTAACTTATATTTTGAAAAAATATATACAAATCAAATTTGAAAAAAATCTGTGCAATATTTTTGTTTTTTGATAGATTTAAGTGAAGATCGGGACGCAGCTCTGTATGGGGCCTATGACTAAGAATTGTCCTACAGGGATTATTTTTGGAAAGGCAGACGGACGGACATCGCTAAATCGACTCAGAAAGTGATTCTGAGTCGATCGGTATAACAAAAAATGGGTCCAGGGAAAATATTTTTGGTAGTTACAGACAGCAGCACAAAGTCATTATACCCAAACCGCATAGTGGTATAGAGTATAAAAATTTCAAAATGTTTTTTTAAATTGTGACGGCCGTTTATTTTTTGGGTACGACGTACTCAAAAAAAATGTACAAGTCACATCAAGCGAAACGTTATTTATTTTGCAATGTAAAATTTTTGCAAGAATCCCGTTTCGTCAGTATGAGATTTGTATGTATGTTTGTTTTGTTTTTTTTTTTGTGCTGTACCATTTAATAAACAACACTTTATATGGTAATGACGTTTGCCAATTTTTTTTTGTTGTTGCAAGAGAAGAAATTCTATTTTTAAACAGTTTATTCATGTGTAAAGCTTTTACTCGTTCTCATTCCCACCCATGTTGTCAGCCATTAACCGGCTTACCTTGTTCCCCTCATCGTTAGGTGTAGTATTTTTTTACATAGGGAATTTAATGAATGTACGAGTATTAGTATGAAGGTTCTCAATGAATGCTGGCGATTTTTTTTTTTTTGAAACAGGTTTTTATCTTATGATGAATGGAATGAATGAAGATAGGAATAATGTCAAGAAAATAATTTGATAGAGGAGTTGAATTTTGATTTTTGCAGATAAAGGTTGAGGAAAAACCCTCTTAATAATTTAAATTTAAAATGTAGTGTAAGGACGGTTGTTCAAAAAAAAAAAAAATTTTAGAAAGTAAGAAACTTAAAATTAACTTTAAGAAAAAACTTTAGATTTTATGGACATGTGAATAAATAAAAATTTGGTGTTGATTAATAATATTTCTGTTTGTGCTAAAGAAAGTTTAAAGAAATATAAAATTAAAATTAAGAACATTAAAGAGAGTTGGATTTTGATTGTTGCAGATAAAGGTTGAGGAAAACCCCTCTTAATAATTTTAAGTATATAAAATGTAGTTTTAAGAAAGAGAGTAAAATTAAAAGTGAAGTTAAAATAAATTTAAAGTTTTAAGAAATTTAAAATAATATTTAAGAAAGTCTAGAAAGTTAAAATAAATTAAAGATTAAAATTAAGATTAAAAACATTAAAGTTTAAAAAACAAATAAAAAACAAATTTAAGAAAAGGAGTTGAATTTTGATTTGTGCAAAGTAAAGGTTGAGGAAAAAACCTCTAAAATTAAGTTTAAAAAATTTAAGTTTAAAAAAAAAAATTAATATATAAGAAAATTAAAATTTATGAACGGAGTTGAATTTTGGAAACAGAAAGAAAAGGTTAAGAAAAAACCTACATTAAATTAAAATTAAAATAAGATTAGTGTAGTAAAATAAAGTTAAAGTAAAGTTAAAATTAAAAATAAGACATAGTGTTAATAAAATAAAGTTAATTTTTAGCCAGAAAATTATTAATGTGTAAGAACTAAAGAAATTTAAAATAAAGAAAAACTTAATTTTAACTAATAAGTGACAAAACTAAAATAGCATAATTATCATTTAATTCTTAAATTATGTTTCGTGGAGGAGTTGAAATGTGAGTTTAGAAAGAGAAGGTTGAGGAAAAACCTCTTAAAATTAAAATGTAGAGTTAAGCGAAATTAAAAGTAGTGTAAAATTTAAGAAATAAAAACAAATAAAAATTAAAATAAACTTTAAGAAAAAACAAGTAAGAGCGTTAAATTCGGCTGTGCCGAATCTTTGATACCCTCCACCTCGGTTTGAGTATTGATAATAAATGTAAACAATATATTTGAAAAAGTAAACAATTTGTTAAACTTAATACCAGATTATTTCAGCAAATTCATTGGGTTGATCCGCTTAACAGATGTTTTTTGTTTATTTCAAGTGTTGGTCTAAAAAGCTTTCTCACATTAGTAATTCGCACTCCAACGAGGAAAGATCGTTTTCGTCTTTTCTCTTATTTCGGATAAAAGAAAACACGTTTCGGTGTTTGCTTTTTGGACATCGTTGTTGCTGATCGGCATGCATTTAGGTTATATACCTATATTCATGCGTTTCCGGTTATATGATATAACCTCTCGATTAATTTAAAATTTTTGCAAATTAAATATCTTACCCTAACCTTCATTGCGAAAAAGCTCTCTCAATTTTTTTTCTGTTGTTAAAATATTATCATATTTGGAAAATAATTTTTTTTACAATTAAAAGGGAGTTTTCTCTATTAGATTTTGTGGCAACACAAAATAACACCATACAATACAAAATCTAACTCAGTGATGCCAACTTTTGATTTTGAATTAAATTATGTTAATAAAATATATTTTCATTTATTGACTCCAAATAATACTACCTGGGAATTATCATCGAACTTCAATTTTTGGGGTTTACTTTGCCTACCATGAAGTCAAATTTTGAAGTCATCCAAGGACTATACATAATGAGGATGTGCAAAACGATAATGGAACGGTTAAACCAAAAGTCTGTATTTACTGCAACATTGTTGATTAATAAAAAGAAACATGTATATATAATTTTTTTTTATTCACCAATAATGTTGAAAATGTAATATCGTAAAAAAAAAATATTTATAGAATTTTATATGAAATTAAATAAATAAATGATTATTTTTATTAGATCTTATTGATATGTTAAGAATTTATTGTTTTCAATAAGTTTGAAGAAAAAAAAATATGATAAAAAAAAATACAATATTTCTTATTTCATTGGAATTCGAACATAAGCGAAAAAGATCAAGAGCCAGCGCACTACGCACTCGACCACCAATATGTTATTCGGCAGTTATGCATATAAATGTTCCTTTAGTTAAACAAAATCATAGGCAGAACGTTCAACAGAGAATATTGTGATGGGAACGTTGTGGTGAGAACGTTGGGATAGAACGTTGTGGTGAGAACGTTGAGGAGAGAACGTTGAGGAGAGAACGTTGATACGTTTAAAATTTTATCCCAACAAACGATGCCAGTAGTAAAATGCAAATGAAATGGAGAAAAAGTTATTCATACAAACAGTTTTTACATTATTTTGCTTTGTTGGGATGTTTTGCATGTAGTAACAGCAACAAAATCGACCTGATTTTGGCAAGCAGTGAATTTAATTGAGAAATGAAAACTACAATCCATGTACAGTCCTATCCACTTGAATAGCACACCTAAATGTATATATATCAAAAGCTTAAAGCACGCGCTATTTAAGTGGACAGGATTGTATGTTCATTTTAAAATGATATGTCTATTATTTATATCATTTCTACCACCATGTAACATTTCTACAATTACAATATTAATGTTTTTTGAACCAAAAAAAGAAACATTAATGTTATATTTTTTGTTTTTGTACAAAATTGAAATAATTCATTTGATTTTATTATGTAATGATATGCATGAAATTTTCACAATTTTAATAAAAGTATTTTAACTATAATTAACTATACAAATTTATTTTAGAAATTCTTTTTGTTTTTTTTTCACATGAAAATATTACATTTTATAAATATTTGAAGAGTATATAATATTTTTCAAATTTATAAACGAATATTTGAAAGCAATATGAAATGTTATTATAATATATATATATATATATATATATACATATATTTATGTTTTTTTTTTTTTTTTGTAAATAAGTATATAATTTAAGTTTGTAATTAATATATAAGATATGAATATACATATATGTATTGCAACAGTTTTTATGTTCGCAATTCTTAAATAGCATTTGACGTTTTCTAAAATTCATTGAATTTAAATCAATGTTTTCTATAGTCCGATTCTGAAAATTTCAACGATCCGACAATCGCAAAATATATCGACAGCTATTGTTGTTTGCACTAAGGATTAAGTAATTCACTAAGTACATACATCTTAACGGCAGTCGACAAATCTATTTTTCTATTTATTTAAATTGTAGACGAGTGGCATCTCTGTCAAAATAAGCGAAAATCACAAAGAAGAATAGAAAAAAAACAAATTACTTCGTGTTTGACAGGATGATTTTATCTTTATGTTTAATATCTTTTTTTTTTACTAATATTTGTGTTTATTTATTTGAAAATGAAATAATGAATTGAATATGCTATTTAATTTTTTTATTTATATAAAAAAGTCTTTTAATAAAAGCAAAATATTTTCACTATTTTATGATTTTTATTTATGTATGACGACATTTCAACCTAAAAATTTTAGTTTTTATCGATTGAATAAACAACACAAAAATGGTTGTCGTTTAGATAACAACAACAGCTGAGTTTAATAAAAGCTAATATCGTTTAAAAATGTTACTGATAATTTTGCGATTTTCTTTTTTTTTAACGATTCGACTATCGTTAAAAGAAGTTACTGAATCGCGGTAGTGAAAAGCTATTAATTTCTCCTGAATGTCAATATTTTTTTTAAATGTAAAAATTTTTTAAATGTAAACGTAGGTATTGGTGTTTTTTTTTTTTTTTTTTTTGAATTTCAATTTGTGTTTAACGAATAAAATTTATATATTAAAGATGCAATAGATGTCTTCTAAATTTAAAATTATAATTTCCGACGTTTTGATATAATTTTCTGAAATTCAATTAATTGTAATTTATAATTGGAAATTTTTAATTCCAGTTTTTAGAATTGATATTTTCTTGAATTTGAATGGAAAATTTAAAAAGAGCAATTTTGTATTTATGTGGATAGTAGTGCTTTAGTAATTATAAACAATTTTTAAAAATTAGATGTAATCGCAATCAGATATTTTGTAGGTAAAGCAGAATAATAGTTCTATATAACTATGTAAAACTGTTTTGAAAGCAAAAAACTCATTGATGAACTCGGTAACTCTATTTTATAAAGACAACAAAAAGTTAACATGCCAAACTTATGTTCATATTTGTAAAAGAATAATGAAAAAAAATATGAAATAAAAGACCAGCCCGTGTATACTCTTAACATTGTTCTGTATGATATCTAGTTGAAAATATTGACATTCATGTTAAAATAGAAGTAACTATTGAAAGGCTAATTAGAACAAAAATTGTGGCGTCATCTATTGCGGCATAGTCAAGCTGAGCAAAATGAAGTGACACTCTGTTAAAGCAAAAGAAATGTATTTTCCCCACAACAAAATATTGCAGAAAATTATGTAAATAAAATAATATACCGATTTATTTCTAACATGCAGTTGTTATGGATATACATACAGCTGTTGACAGCTAATTAGGAACGCTATTTTTATATTAATTCTTCATGAGCATTGTTCAAAAATTTTAAAATTTACCGTTATGTTTTGTCTCCAAAACACTTGTATTGTAGTTATTACTCTTTTTATTATCAAATGCACTCAGTTTTGTTGTTATGCATTTCAAATGCCGTTATCATTTTTGAAACTTGTTTACATCTTAATTAGTACAATTCAAATAAAGCGCGACAACTAGTTAGAAACGAACAATTGTTAATTGAAATCTTCTTTGTAAAGTGATACTTTGATAAATATTATATTGCTTTTCGGTAAATATTTTTTTAATTAAATGTATAAAAAAAAATTAAAACTATTATTTTTAAGATTTAGAATGGGAAAAGGCAAAAGTTGCACTCCTGCTCAACGAAACAGCATTTTTGAGCTCCATAAAGCTGGAAAATCGTATAGAGCAATATCCGTGCAGCTCAAGTGTTCCAAAAAAATGGTTTTTAATGCTTTGAAACATATAAACAAATATGACACTATAGCCAACGTTCCGCGAAGTAAGAGGCCCAGAAAAACATCAGCGCACACCGACCGAATGATAAGGCGAATCTCCAAAGCCGACCCAAAAATGTCATCCACTGATATCCAACGTGATATACACGAAAAATTTAATGTCGCAATATCCAAGAGGATTATTGCACGGCGTTTGGTAGAATCCGGTCTGCATGGTAGAGCAGCACGCAAGAAGCCGCTTCTGAATAGGATTCATTGGAATTGGACTGCAAATCAGTGGAAATATTTGCTTTGGAGCGATGAAACGAAGATAAATCGCCTAGGTCCTGATGGTCGTAGATATGTTAGATGACCAATTAATCAAGAATTTAATCCTCGCTATGTTTCACGCGTAGTGAAGCATGGTGGAGGGTCAATTATGGTATGGGGATGCTTCTCCTGGAATGGTGTTGGGCCAATTTATAAAATTGATGGAAAATTAAATAAAGAGAAATATGTTGAAATATTGAATAATGTCATGCTGCCGTGGGCTGAGGAGAATTTGCCTGTTATATGGCAATTCCAACAGGATAACGATCCGAAACACACGGCAAAGTTCACAAATGGTTTGCAGACAACTCAATCAACGTTTTGGAGTGGCCATCATCCAGTCCGGACTTGAACCCTATTGAACATCTGTGGGGTGACGTGAAAAAAGCTGTAAGCCTCAAAAATATAGCAAATATGGCAGCTCTTTTTGAGGAAGTGAAGATGGCGTGGGAATCAATACCAGTCGAGCGATGTCGGCGTCTCATAACATCAATGCGCAATCGATGTGAGGCAGTAATGAAGCAAAAGGGTTTTGCAACAAAATATTGAGAATACGTAAGAAAATTAACTTAATAACTAATTTTTTTCTTAAGTAATGTATTATCGTTTCTAATTAGGTGACACAGTCAAATTTCAAATAATATAATTAATTGTTAAAATATTTTTAAGGTTGAATAATTTTTTAAGTTCTTTTTGTTTGTTTGTTAACTCTTTAATATATTTTAAAAAAATATGATGAAATAGAATGAAAATAAATTGCTTTATATAAAAACTAAAACGCGTTTTATGTAAAATACAAAGCGTTTCTAATTAGTTGTCAACAGCGGTATATATAATATATGTATATTATTTGTATTATCTAATACGTTTATGTATGTATATGTAAATATTACACACAAAAAATACAACATCAAACGTTATTTTTGTGTTTTTCTTTTTAAATAAATTTATACATAAAATTTTTTTGCTAAATTTACATTTTTTTTTTATTAACAACTAGGTATTTTAGCATTATTTGCTTTAGATGTTGGTGAATTTTTGCTCCCTTTATATTTACTCGTAGTGTCTGCTTGTCGAAAAAATTTTGGATCGATTTTAACCCCTTTCCCGTAACCCATTCGATCTGAAATTTTGCAGGCAGGCTCGTGGTAATAACAGAAATGATTTAACAAATTTTTTTAGTGATGCCAAAACAATGGAAACTTTTAAATTTTTCTACCAGAGATAAAAAAAAAATTTACAAATTGTTAGTTTTTATTATACTATTACCACAACGACCACAAAAACAACAAGTCCAGCTATGACAACAACACAACATTTAGAATAACAACAAGAACAATATAGAAACATCATATTTTTCATTTTTTTTTTACTTTTTCAGAGATTTCCCTGGACCTGTTCCACCGATTTTAATGATTTTTGAAATAGAAATCTTCCTATGAATTTGGTGAATCATTCTCATTAAAAATTATCACTGTACCTGCACTATGGAGGGCGTGATCGTGACAAGAACAACATAGAAAATTATATTTTTTCATGACTTTTTTTAGTTCTTCATTCAAATCTCGGGCCCTAATCGGCCGATTTAGACGATTTTAAATAGCAAACTTTTCAGGATGTTAGTGAATCATTTTTTATATCAACGAGCACCCTAGCTGCCCGATTGATGCCGTCATCGTGATCTCCACAGACGGACAGACGGACATCGCTATATCAACTCCGGTTGTTATAAGGATCACAAATATATATATTTTATGGGGTCCAAATTTTTTTTTCTAATTATTACAAACGGAATGACAAACTTATATATACCCTCTGCACACTGGAGTGGAGGGTATAAAAACTTTAGATTTGATGGACATGTGAATAAAGAAAAATTTGGTGTTAATTAATAATATTTCTGTTTGTGCTAAAGAAAGCGTTCTGAGCAAAAATTTTAAGTTAATTTAAATTAAAAAAAAAGACACTAGTGTTAAGAAAGAAAATAATGTTTAAAAATAAATAATTGAAAAATACAGTAAACATATAAGACAACACAAGTTGATAAAACGAAATTAAGGAATTAAATTAAAGTTTACCTCATAAACCGATCAAGCTTATACAACAAAGTCGCATAAATAGTTCTTTGGTGTTTACTATCTCCATATAAACATTTTATATTGAAATCAGCAACAATATCATTATTAATGCAGCTATGGCCAATTTTTTCAATGGCATATTGCGAGACACAACCACGGCGTCTGACGGCAGCAGCTTCATCCTCAACAACTACAACCATATGGCGGTAATTAAAAGAAACTAATTGAAATGTTTTCTTAAATGTAAATTAAATAAAAAATTCCCTAAGATTTGTCTAACTATAAATTAAAATTATTTTTTAAAGATTTTTCTAATTATAAATCAAAATTTTTTCTAAATATAAATTTAAACTAAAATTTTTCTACGTTAATAAAATTTACTATATATAAATTTTAACTAAAAACTTTCTAAATTAAGAACTTTTCTATATATAAAATTAAACTAAAAAATTTTCCTAAATGAAAATAAAATTGAGCTAAGATTAAAAATTATAATAGGAAATATAATTTAGCTAAAATTAAAATTTTGCTGTAAAGAAAATTATTCTAAGTTTAAAATCAAAACTAAATTAAAATCCCAAAATTTTTATATATTTAAAATTACTTGAAAATTTTAAATTTAGGTTAATTTAAATTTAAAATTATAGATATTTAAGAGAATTTACAAAATGGTACCATATTTAAAAAAAAAATTTTTTTTTGTTAAAGCTATATTTTATTAAAACAAAAAAACAAAAAATACATTGAATTGGAAATCGCCTTCAACTTAAAAATTTTTTTTATAAAATTATATTAAACAAAATTTTCTAACATTAAAATTTTTCTAAAATTACATAAAAAGGGTTCTATTTATAAAATTTAAACTAAAATTTTCCTAATTCTAAACTTAAGCTAAAATTAAAATTAAGCTAAAATTAAACATTTTCCTAAATTAAACTTTGGCTGAAAATAAAATGTTGCCAAACTTAAAACTTTTTCTAAAAAGTGAAATTTTGCGAAAATATAAAAAAATAAAAAAAAATTTTGCTAAATATAATTTAAATTTTTAACACCTTAAATATGAAGGTTAAATAAATTTTTGTTAAACCCAATGTAGAAACCAAACCAAACCAGAATTTTATCATTTTGTGGGTTACCTCCAATTAAGATGGAGTCGAGGTAACATGGTAGGGAGGGCAAAAGGGGAAGAACACCTCGTCCCCAATCCCAAGGTAAGTATGGCCATCCGTCCCATTTAGCGTCCGTTTTTTTTGACAGCTTTTTTTTGTAAATCGCACGTGAACATCTGTAGTGCGGTTTCCCTGGGTCTTAACAAGATCCCACCCCTCCGGCTAGTTAGGCCCCCTGCCAGCACGTGCGACCCGTTAAGGCTCAGGGAAACGGAAGCGGAAATTCCACCACCGCCGCACCATTACAAAATTTTATTAAGAATTTAACTAAAAATCACTAATATGTCTATTATTTTACCCTCTTAATAAATTCGAAATTAACCCTAAGCTCTCTTTTGATGTGTCTTATTTCTGACTTTCTGGTTGAATTTTCCGTTTTGGTTTATTCAGAGACTTATAGCTAAATTTCACGGCGAATATTTGTGCGGCACATTTTAACCGCTTAAATCCCTGTTTTAGTGATGTTTTTGCTCTTTCTAAAAGAAGGACAAAAATAACCCATAACTTGAGGAGTTAAAGGGTTAACATATTATACAAAAAATGTTCTCCGTAACATCGGTATTTTTTTTTTGCTATTTTGTTTGAAAGTGGATATTTGTACAGAAATATAATAGTGCGGCCCATCGTTAGTAGGTGAAATTCAAAATTTGGCCCAACAAGCCATTTACGTACCCACCCCTGGTATATAACCTAAATGCATGCCGATCAGCAACCACGATGACCAAAAAGCAAACACCGAAATAAATCCGAAATAATAGAAAAGACGAAAACCAACCCAAAGAATTTTCTGAAATAATTTGGTATTAAGTTTAACAAATTGTTTACTTTTTCCAATATTTTGTTTACATTTATTATCAATACTCAAACCGATGTGGAGGGTATCAAAGATTCGGCACAGCCGAATTTAACACTCTTACTTGTTTTTCTTCAAATTCAAATTATTCAAGGTTCAATAAAATATCTACTGAAATTAAATTCCAATCATATTATACCAAAATCAATGTTATTCGTTCTATTTTAACAATAAAGTTACACTTTAAATTCAAGTTATTTAAAAGTTCAATACAACAAAATATTTAATAAAATCGATTTATACGTGAGTTACAATTTACAACGATCCAATAAGTCAATATTATTTATTCTATTTATACCCTCCACTCCAGTGTGCAGAGGGTATATATAAGTTTGTCATTCCGTTTGTAATAATTAGAAAAAAAATTTTGGACCCCATAAAATATATATATTTGTGATCCTTATAACAACCGGAGTTGATATAGCTATGTCCGTCTGTCCGTCTGTGGAAATCACGATGACGGCATCAATCGTGCAGCTAGGGTGCTCGTTGACATAAAAAATGATTCAGTAATATCCTGAAAAGTCTGCTATTTAAAATCGTCCAAATCCGTCGGTTAGGGCCCGAGATTTGAATGAAGAACTAAAAAAAGTCTTGAAAAAATATAATTTGCTATGTTGTTCTTGTCACGATCACGCCCTCAATATGACAGCTAGGGTAATCATTTTTAGTGTGAATGATTCACCAAATTCATGGGAAGATTTCTATTTCATAAATTATTAAAGTCGGTGGAACAGGTCCAGGGAAATCTCTGAAAAAGTAAAAAAAAAAAAAATGAAAACATGATGTTTCTATATTATTCTTGTTGTTATTCTAAATGTTGTATTGTTGTCATAGCTGGACTTGTTGTTTTTGTGGTCGTTGTGGTAATATTATAATAAAAACTAACCCTTTGTACATTTTTTTATCAACTGTGGTAGAAAAATTTAAAAGTTTCCATTGTTTTGGCATCACTAAAAAAATATTTTAGATAATTTCTGCCATTGCCACGAGCCTGCCTGCAAGGTTTCAGATCGATTGGGTCACGGCAAGGGGTTAAAATCGATCCAGAATTTTTTCGACACTACGAGCTGATATAAAGGGAGTAAAAATTCACCAACATCTAAAGCAAATAATGCTCAAATACCTAGTTGTGTTTAATATTTACATATACATACATACATATATTAAATAATACAAATAATATATGTACATATATTCCATATCCATAATAACTGCATGTTAGAAATAAATCGGTATATTATTTTTTTTACATAAAATTCTGCAATATTTTGTTGTGGGGAAAATACATTTCTTTTGCATTAACAGAGTGTCACTTCATTTTGCTCAGCGTGACTATGCCACAGTAGATGGCGCCACAATTTTTGTTCTAATTAGCTTTGCAATAGTTATTTCTATTTTAACATGAATGTCAATATTTTCAACTAGATATTATACAGAACAATGTTAAGAGTATACACGGGCTGGTCTTTTATTTCATACGTTTTTTCATTATTCTCTTACAAATATGAACATAAGTTTGGCATATTAACTTTTTGTTGTCTTTACAAAATATAGTTACCGAGTTCATCAATGAGTTTTTTGCTTTCAAAACAGTTCTACATAGTTATATGGAACTATTATTCTGCTTTACCTACAAAATATCTGATTGCGATTACATCTAATTTTTAAAACTTGTTTATAATTACTAAAGCATTATTATTCACAAAAAAACATAATTGCACTTTTTAAATTTTCCATTCAAATTTAAGAAAATATCAATTCTAAAAATTTGTATATAAATAAAAAAATTAAATAGCATATTCAATTCATTATTTCTTTTTCAAATAAATAAACAGAAATATTAGTAAACAAAATAAAAATATTAAACATAAACATGAAATCATCCTGTCAAACACGACGTAATTTGTTTTTTTTTTCTATTCTTTTGTTTTTTTCGCTTATTTTGACAGAGATGCCACTCGTTTACAATTTAAATAAATAGAAAAATGGATTTGTCGACTGTCGTTAAGATGCATGAACTTAGTGAATTACTTAATCCTTAGTGCAAACAACAATAGTTGTCGATATATTTTCCGATTGTCCGATCGTTGAAATTTACAGAATCGCATACAGAAAACATTAATTTAAATTCAATGAATCTTAGAAAACCTCAAATGATTTTTAATAATTGCGAACATAAAAATTGTTACATAAATAAACGCAATTTGATGAGAATGTAATTTATATATAAATTTTTACAATTTTTTTTGGATGAAAATTTGAAGTTTTTCAGAAAATAAAGATAACAAATTATCAGTTCGAATCTAACTCTCTTTACGAACGGTTGTGTAAAAAATCAAAGCGCTTAGAGTACAACTATTTAAAATTAAAAACAAGTGTTTATTTTTGTTTTTGCAATTGCCTATTCTTGATCTCATTTGAACTCACGTGGTAGACAATCCAGCTTTAAAACAGGAATAAAAATTTTGCGATGGCCCGAGGGGCCAAATCTTCATCAAAAAGAAAGCTTGTGAATAAGAAGATGACAAAACTTCCTCCGGGTTTTGTTAACCCGAACATGGCGTCAACTTCAAGCAACAGATTTAGCCTGCTTGCTGGCCTCAATGATATGGACGTAACTCCCGTATCAAATATTAACGATGTTAAGGAACACAAACCTCCACCCATTGTTGTAGAAGCTAACGCTTCATTTTCAGAAATACAAAAGCTGCTTGGTAAGGATTGCATTTTCAAACGTACTTCAATTGGTACCAAAATTTTTGCTCCTAGTAATAAAATGTACGAATGCTACAAGCAAATACTTAAAGAGAATAAGATGGAGTTTCATTCCTATGGCTCCAAAGAAAATAGGTTATACACCACCTTTTTACACGGTTTACCCCGCATAAGCTCTGAGGAAATCTCCAAGGAGCTAAAAAACTACAACCTATCCCCCTCTTCCGTAACTGAAATAACCACCAAATTCAGTTCAAACAATAATGCAGTTTATAAAGTTCAATTTGTTCGTAAAAATTTTAATCCAACTGCTTTAAAAAATGTACAAACAATTTCTAATATTATAATTTCTTGGAAAAAATATAAATCGAAATCCAAGAACAAACCAACTCAATGCTGGAACTGCTTGATGTATGGCCACGGCGGCGAACATTGCCATCGAAGTGCTGCGTGTATGATATGTGCAGAACAACATCATACAAGTGTGTGTCCGTTTAACACAAATGAAAAAAGACCAGCTGTTTTTACATGCTTTAATTGCAAACAACAAGGAAAAGAAAGAACTGATCACTCTGCAAACGATATCAACTGTCCGTTACGTTCTCTCTATTTGGAAACTAGAACAAGAGTTACTTCTAAAAGTCCGAATAAAAGCAGACAACAACAAAATAACTCATTTCAATTTAATGTGGGAGATTTTCCTAACTTAAGAAACAACAATACAAATTGTAACAATAACATCAATAATAACAGCAAAGCTACATATGCTAATCAGCTGAAATCAAACAACGATTTATTTAGCATTGATGAGCTTTTTGATATTTTCACTACAGCTATGGATGATTTGCATAGGTGCACTTCAAAAGTACAACAAATCAAAGTTGTAATGTCAATGGTAAAATACGCCCATGGATTATACTAATATTATAAACGAATTCAAAATGCTTCACTTGAATGCTAATGGCATTTCAAACTTTTCTAAATTAAAACAATTTGAAATACTAATTGAAAGAGAAAATATTAAAATAGCGTCTTTGAATGAAACATTTTTTTCAGAAAATCATAGACCCTATTTTAAAAATTATTATTTATATAGAAGTGACAGAACAGATGCAAGAGGAGGAGGAGTAGCTCTGTTAATTCATAAATCTGTCGCTCACAAAAACCTCTTTATATCAAACACTTCATCAATCGAAAACATCTCAATTGAAGTTATTATAAATAATAGACCTATTGTTGTATCTTCGTTATATTCACCAAGATATACCCATAACTTCTGTGCTGATATCTTGAACCTAACACCTCCCACCAAAGAATACATAGTTTTTGGTGACCTAAATGCCAAACATTGCTCTTGGAATTGCCGTTCAAATAATACTGCAGGAATCGCACTGAACAATCTACAGCAATCAAGCAATTTTTTTATACACTATCCTAATAGTCCAACCCTATTCCCCCATCAACACAATCGCGAAGCATCTACAGTCGATATTATTTTAAGCAATACCGCTTTAAATATAGACGTAAAGACAATGGATTACGAAATACCATCAGACCATCGCCCCATTATGTGTACACTTAAAAGATCAGTGGCCTCGCAGGTTGACCTCAACTATTATGATTATAGTGCAACCAACTGGAACATTTATATGAATTTTTTAGAAAATAAAATCACGTTAAATTCGGATATATACAATACCAAAGCAGTAATTGATCAGGAAATACAAAAATTTATAAATGTAGTTTTTGAAGCAAGGGATGCGTCTACACCTAAAATAACTCAACAAAATAATTTCACATTACCAGAAAGTACTGTGAAATATATTAAACTAAGACGAAGCTTTAAAAGAAAAAGCCAACGATCTTCAAATATAGCCGAGCAAACTTTTTATAATCAATGTACTAAGTTTCTAAGTAACATGATTGATAAAAGTATTAATTCGGAGCGCAATAAGAAATGGTCTCAATTATTATCCAATTTAAAACCAGGTGATAAATCATTTTGGAGAATAAGCAGGAACTTGCGAGGAAAAGGAAAAAATCAAATCTCTCACCTTGAGGTTGGAAATACAAGGATAACATCTGATAAGGACAAGGCTGAAGTCCTGGCAAATACATTTGTCAAAGCAAATAACCTCACTTCGATTTACAACCACTCAGCGGATATAGTAATAAATACAACAGTAAATAATTTTGAGAAGGAAAATCCCAGTTCTGAGTCAGCAATTTATACATCTCTAGAAGAAGTAATGAATATTGTCTTATCAATAAAACCCTCAAAATCTCCTGGTTTTGACAATGTTCCCAACCTGCTCTTAAAGAAACTACCACTCAAAGCTCTAAAATTACTGGTTATAATATTTAACAGCTGCATCAAACTCAACTATTTCCCTAACCATTTCAAAAATGCTAAGGTTATAGCTATTAACAAACCTAGCAAGCCAAAATATAACCCAAACAGCTACAGACCTATTAGTTTATTAAGTAACTTAGGTAAAATATTTGAAAAAATACTACATTCTCGTCTTAGTGAATTTGTAACGACCAATTCTATTGTTGCTAAAGAACAATTTGGATTTAAAAAAGGGCATAGCACTACTCACCAAATAAACAGAATTAAAAATCAAATAATCAGCAATAAAAACAATAAACGTTCAACGGGTCTAATATTGTTGGATATCGAAAAAGCGTTTGACACCGTTTGGCATAATGGCCTAGTATTTAAACTTCTTGATGCAAATATACCAAAATATTTATGCAAACTTATTTCAGATTTCATTAACGGCAGAAGCTTTAAAGTTGCGATTAATAATGAAACATCATCTCCAAAAACCATTACCACAGGGTTACCTCAAGGATCAGTCTTGTCGCCATTGCTTTACTCGATATATACATCCGATTTCAAAGTTCCGAAATATATGAAAGTTGCTTACTACGCAGATGATACTGCGTTAATTTCTTCAAACAAACTTACAAGTGCACTCCTGAAGAAAATGGAAAAGGGACTTGTTAATTACAGTAAATATTTTCACAAATGGAAAATCAAAATTAATCCAAACAAGACCCAAGCAATTATTTTTCCGTTCAACAAATCTCCCAAAAGACTGCCAAGACGTCATCTTCATATTGGAAATAATACCATAAATGTACTTAATCATGTCAAATATCTCGGAGTTGTCTTGGACAAAAAGCTTACTTTTAAACAACATATTATGGCTACGTGCCAAAAAGCTATAAAATCATTTAAAGCATTATGGCCACTACTAAATAGAAGGTCATTTCTAAACCCCAAAAACAAAAATCTACTCTTCAAAAGTGTTATAAGGCCGATATTAACATACGCGTGTCCTATTTGGAGTGACGCTGCCAACTGCCACCTAAAACGCTTACAAATTATACAAAACAAATGTCTTAAAATGATAAATAAAAAGCCCTGGAGGTATCCTACAAATCTTCTTCATGAAGAAACAGGTTATGAAAAAATTTTCGATTTCATAACAAGGATTAACAATAATTACTTTGCCAAAATTGAAAATTCCTCTTACCCACTGATAAGAGAATGTAGAGAAATAACGTAAAATTAAAAAGAAATCACCAAATTGAAAATTATATGCTTATAGAGGTCTATTATTTCTAATAAACCTTCTATAAGCATATAAATATTTTCAGATAGTATTTGAATTTATTAAATCATATAAAGGTTTTTTTCCTCCCATTTTCCTTTAAAAATCATTAAAAAATAAAATAAAAACTATTTAATGTCTTTAGATCCTATATATTATTTGTTGCAATATCTATATGTAAAGATAAGATCTCATATGTAAATATCAAATTTGTTAAAATATCTAAATAAAGGAAGAATATATAATTGAAATTGAAAATAGATAACAAATTATTTTATTTAAAATGTTTGGGACATTTGGTTTTTTGCGTTTGGCATCCCTTATTTGCTTATTTATTATTATAAATCTATTCTCTATGTTTTAAAAAATGGCAATGTTTAAATAAAAAAGTTGAGAGAACTTTTTTTTGGTTATTATTTTGTAAGTCCATCCGACCTATATGGCCGCAATGAAGAAATATTTGGCCAGTTAAAAGAAACTATACAGCCATCTCCAATTAGAACGATTTAATGTATATAGCTACCCTACACAACCATTACATTTGCAATGGAGGTTAGGGCGAGCTATTTAATTAGCAAAAACTAAATTAAACGAGAAGTTATGTCATATAACCGGAAACGCATGCATATAGGTATATAACCTAAATGCATGCCGATCAGCAACCAAATTCTAAAATGGAAAATGAAAATTGAAAATGGAAAATGAACAAGTAAGAAAATTATAGTCGGTCTGGACCGACTATACGATACCCTATACCATGCGTTTAGAAACCCTATCTCTTAGGCCCAACTAACTTTACATTGAAAATAAGCAAAAACCAAATATGAGTGGGATTTTTATTAATTTTTTTGGCCGCAGATATGAAAAAGTTCATATCGGATGCTATATCTATAAAGTGACTAGGTCGAAAAATGGACCGATCCTGATCATGTTTGGTAAAGTCTTTTGTATTTTGCAAAAATATGTACAAACAAAATTTGAGAAGAATCAGTGCAATATTTTTGTTTTTTAATAGATTTAAGTGAAGATCGGGAAGCAGCTCTATATGGGGTCAAAGGGATCATTTTTGGACTACTCATTAGTGGATGTAATGAACGCATACAAACCAAATTTGAGTAAGATCTATATGACAGTTTGGATCTTATGGCAATTTATGTCGATTTCATATGGGTAATTTGTATGGGGGCTAGGTCTGAACATGGACCGATTCTCACCAATTTCAATAGCGTTCATCCCATGGCCGATAAAAGCTTATATACCAAATTTCATCAAAATATATTCATATTTGCGACCTGCAGTTTGATTACAAGCTTTACATGGACACACAGACGGACGGACGGACGGACGGACGGACGGACATTGTTAAATCAACTCAGAAAGTGATTCTGATTCGATCGGTATAATTAAAGATGGGTCTAGGTCAAATATTTTTGGTTGTTACAAACAGCAGCACAAAGTCATTATACCCAAACCACATAGTGGTATAGGGTATAAAAATGAAAATTGAAAAATGGAAAATGGAAAATGAAAATTGAAAAATGAAAAATGGAAAAGGGAAAACGCAAAATGGAAAATGGCAAATGGGAAATGAAAATTGAAAATTGAAAAATTAAAAATGGAAAATGAAAAATGGAAAATGAAAATTTGAAAAATGAAAAAATAGAAATGGAAAATGGAAAATGAATATTGAAAATGAAAATTGAAAAATGAAAAATGAGAAATGGAAAATAGAAAACGCAAAATGGATAGATGGAAAATGGAAAATGGGAAATGGAAAATGAAAATTGAAAAATGGAATGGAAAAATTAAAAATGGAAAATTAAAAATGAAAATTGAAAAATGGAAAATGCAAAATGGAAAATTGAAAATGAAAATTGAAAAAGGGAAATGAAAATTGAAAAATTGAAAATGGAAAATAGAAAATGGAAAATGGAAAATGAAAATTGAAAAATGGAAAATGAAATTTGAAAAATGAAAAATGTAAAATGTTAAATGGAATATGAAAATTGAAAAATGGACAATGGAAAATGAAAATTAAAAAATGGCAAATGCAAAATGGGAAATGGAGAATGAGAATTGAAAAATGGAAAATTGAAAAATGAAGAATGGAAAATGAAAATTGAAAAATTAAAAATGGAAATTGAAAAATGAAAAATGAAAAATGGAAAATGAAAATTAAAAAATGAAAAATGGAAAATGAAAATTGAAAAATGAGAAATGGAAAATGGAAAATGAAAATTGAAAAATGAAAAATGGAAAATGGATGACCAAAAAGCAAACACCGAAATAATAGAAAAGATGAAAACCAACCCACAGAATTTTCTGAAATAATTTTTTTGGTATTAAATTTAACAAATTGTTTACTTTTTCCAATATTTTGTTTACATTTATTATCAATACTCAAACCGATGTGGAGGGTATCAAAGAATCGGCACAGCCGAATTTAACACTCTTACTTGTTTTTACTAATATTTCTGTTTATTTATTTGAAAATGAAATAATGAATTGAATATGCTATTTAATTTTTTTATTTATTTAAAAAAGCTTTTTAACAAAAGCAAAATATTTTCACGATTTTATGATTTTTATTTATGTATGACGACATTTCAACCTAAAAATTTAATTTTTGAATAAACAACACAAAAATGGTTGTCGTTTAGATAACAACAACAGCTGACATTAACAATAGCGAATATCGTTTAAAATTTTACTGATAATTTTCCTTTTCTTTTTTTAACGATTCGACTATCGTTAAAAGAAGTTACTGAAAAGCTATTAATTTCTCCTGTATGCCATTTTTTCTTTTTAATGTAAACATTTTTTAAATGTATACATATTTGGTGTTTTTATACCCTCCACACGTCAGTGGCAGAGGGTATATATAGGTTTGTCATTCCGTTTGTAACGCATCGAAAAACTAATTTCCGACCCTATAAAGTATATATATTCTTGATCCTTATCACAGCTCGAGTCGAATGAAAATGAAAATTGAAAAATTAAATTTGAAAAATGGAAAATGGAAAATTGAAAAATGGAAAATGGAAAATGAAAAATGAAAATTGAAAAATTAAAAATGGAAAATGAAAAATGGAAAATGAAAAATGGAAAATGCAAAATGGAAAATCGAAAATGAAAATCGAAAAATGGAAAATGAAAATTGAAAAATTGAAAAATGAAAAATGGAAAATGAAATATGAAAAATGTAAAATGAAAATTGAAAAATGGAAAATGAAAATTGAAAAACGAAAAACGGAAAATGGAAAATGAAAAATGGAAAATGAAATAAATAGATATGATAAGTTTAAATTTCTATATTGAGTTTCTTACCTGTTATTATTATGTATTTTTTTTTTTGTATTGAATGTAATGCAGATAAAAATAAAAAATAATTCAGATAAAAATATTTTAAAATTTGCTTACTTTTAATAATAATAATTTTTAGCCAAGAATCATTTGAATTTTGTTATTCGGAATTAATGTTTCAGTATCGGCAAAAGTTTTAAAGTGTAGTCGTACTCAACATTGGGTGTAACATAGAGTTAAAGACAAAGGTGGAGGGTATCAAAAAATTCGGCACAGCCGAATTTAAAACTCTTACTTGTTTTTTTTGGAATTTGATGAAATTGATGTCTTCTAAATTTAAAATTATTATTTCCGACGTTTTGATATGATTTCTGAAATTCAATTAATATTTTATAATTTATAATTGGAAATTTTAATTCCAGTTTTTAGAATTGATATTTTCTAAAATTTGAATGGAAAATTTAAAAAGTGCAATTTTGTATTTATGTGACTAATAATGCTTTAGTAATTATAAACAATTTTTAAAAATTACATGTAATCGCAATCAGATATTTTGTAGGTAAAGCAGAATAAGAATTCTATATAACTATGTAGAACTGTTTTAAAAGCAACAAGTAAGAGTGTTAAATTCGGCTGTGCCGAATTTTTTGATACCCTCCACCTGAGTCTTTAATTTTTAATTTTTGATTTCTAATTTTTAATTTTTAATTTTTAATTTTTAATTTTTAATTTTTAATTTTTAATTTCTAATTTTTAATTTTTAATTTTTAATTTTTAATTTTTAATTTTTAATTTTTAATTTTTAATTTTTAATTTTTAATTTTTAATTTCTAATTTTTAATTTTTAATTTTTAATTTTTAATTTTTAATTTTTAATTTTTAATTTTTAATTTTTAATTTTTAATTTTTAATTTTTAATTTTTAATTTTTAATTTTTAATTTTTAATTTTTAATTTTTAATTTTTAATTTTTAATTTTTAATTTTTAATTTTTAATTTTTAATTTTTAATTTTTAATTTTTAATTTTTAATTTTTAATTTTTAATTTTTAATTTTTAATTTTTAATTTTTAATTTTTAATTTTTAATTTTTAATTTTTAATTTTTAATTTTTAATTTTTAATTTTTAATTTTTAATTTTTAATTTTTAATTTTTAATTTTTAATTTTTAATTTTTAATTTTTAATTTTTAATTTTTAATTTTTAATTTTTAATTTTTAATTTTTAATTTTTAATTTTTAATTTTTAATTTTTAATTTTTAATTTTTAATTTTTAATTTTTAATTTTTAATTTTTAATTTTTAATTTTTAATTTTTAATTTTTAATTTTTAATTTTTAATTTTTAATTTTTAATTTTTAATTTTTAATTTTTAATTTTTAATTTTTAATTTTTAATTTTTAATTTTTAATTTTTAATTTTTAATTTTTAATTTTTAATTTTTAATTTTTAATTTTTAATTTTTAATTTTTAATTTTTAATTTTTAATTTCTAATTTTTAATTTTTAATTTTTAATTTTTAATTTTTAATTTTTAATTTTTAATTTTTAATTTATAATTTTTAATTTTAAATTTTTAATTTTTAATTTCTAATTTTTAATTTTCAATTTTTAATTTTTAATTTTTAATTTTTAATTTTTAATTTTTAATTTTTAATTATTAATTTTTAATATTTAATTTTTAATTTTTGTGTTTTCCATTTTCCATTTTTCATTATTCATTTTTCAATTTTCATTTTCCAATTTCCATTTTTAATTTTTCATATTCCCTTTTCAATTTTTCAATTTTCAATATTCAATTTTCATTTTCCATTTTCCATTTTTCAATTTTCATTTTCAATTTTCCATTTTGCATTTTCCATTCTTCAATTTTCATTTTCCATTTTTTATTTTCAATTTTTAATTTTTCAACTTTCATATTCCATTTTTCAATTTTCATTTTCCATTTTCCATTTTGCGTTTTCCATTTTCCATTTTTAATTTTTCATTTTTCAATTTTCATGTTCCCTTTTCCATTTTTCATTTTCCAATTTCCATTTTTATACCCTCCACACGTCAGTGGCAGAGGGTGTACATAGGTTTGTCATTCCGTTGTAACGCATCGAAAAACTAATTTCCGACCCCATAAAGTATATATATTCTTGATCCTTATCACAGCTCGAGTCGATATAGCGATGTCCGTCTGTCCGTCTGTCTGTTGAAATCACGCTCATTCACAAAAAAGCCATCTAACTGGATAAGGCTACAATAATATCATTTGCCGTAATTCCCAGCAGGTTGGTATTGAAAATTGGCTAAATCGGGCATCATCGTGATTAGATACGAGCAAAAATATGTAGATACCTCTAAAAAAAACATAAAACCCAGTGTGTTTGTTGTAACAGTTTAGTGGTTGAACATTATAATTGTACAACAACACAAAAAATGCCACAAAAAAATTATGCATACACATATATTAACAATACCAAGAACACAATAACATAGCTCATGTTAGTAGTATTACCACATATTTTTTATCATTATCACGTTATAATAAAAAAATCGCCAATATGAAAGAAAAAATGAAACGAAAAATGAAAAGTGGAAAATGAAAAATGGAAAATGGAAAATGGAAAATGGAAAATGAGAAACAGAAAATGGAAAATGGAAAATGTAAAATGTAAAATGTAAAATGTAAAATAAAATGTAAAATGTAAAATGTAAAATGTAAAATGTAAAATGTAAAATGTAAAATGTAAAATGTAAAATGTAAAATGTAAAATGTAAAATGTAAAATGTAAAATGTAAAATGTAAAATGTAAAATGTAAAATGTAAAATGTAAAATGTAAAATGTAAAATGTAAAATGTAAAATGTAAAATGTAAAATGTAAAATGTAAAATGTAAAATGTAAAATGTAAAATGTAAAATGTAAAATGTAAAATGTAAAATGTAAAATGTAAAATGTAAAATGTAAAATGTAAAATGTAAAATGTAAAATGTAAAATGTAAAATGTAAAATGTAAAATGTAAAATGTAAAATGTAAAATGTAAAATGTAAAATGTAAAATGTAAAATGTAAAATGTAAAATGTAAAATGTAAAATGTAAAATGTAAAATGTAAAATGTAAAATGTAAAATGTAAAATGTAAAATGTAAAATGTAAAATGTAAAATGTAAAATGTAAAATGTAAAATGTAAAATGTAAAATGTAAAATGTAAAATGTAAAATGTAAAATGTAAAATGTAAAATGTAAAATGTAAAATGTAAAATGTAAAATGTAAAATGTAAAATGTAAAATGTAAAATGTAAAATGTAAAATGTAAAATGTAAAATGTAAAATGTAAAATGTAAAATGTAAAATGTAAAATGTAAAATGTAAAATGTAAAATGTAAAATGTAAAATGTAAAATGTAAAATGTAAAATGTAAAATGTAAAATGTAAAATGTAAAATGTAAAATGTAAAATGTAAAATGTAAAATGTAAAATGTAAAATGTAAAATGTAAAATGTAAAATGTAAAATGTAAAATGTAAAATGTAAAATGTAAAATGTAAAATGTAAAATGTAAAATGTAAAATGTAAAATGTAAAATGTAAAATGTAAAATGTAAAATGTAAAATGTAAAATGTAAAATGTAAAATGTAAAATGTAAAATGTAAAATGTAAAATGTAAAATGTAAAATGTAAAATGTAAAATGTAAAATGTAAAATGTAAAATGTAAAATGTAAAATGTAAAATGTAAAATGTAAAATGTAAAATGTAAAATGTAAAATGTAAAATGTAAAATGTAAAATGTAAAATGTAAAATGTAAAATGTAAAATGTAAAATGTAAAATGTAAAATGTAAAATGTAAAATGTAAAATGTAAAATGTAAAATGTAAAATGTAAAATGTAAAATGTAAAATGTAAAATGTAAAATGTAAAATGTAAAATGTAAAATGTAAAATGTAAAATGTAAAATGTAAAATGTAAAATGTAAAATGTAAAATGTAAAATGTAAAATGTAAAATGTAAAATGTAAAATGTAAAATGTAAAATGTAAAATGTAAAATGTAAAATGTAAAATGTAAAATGTAAAATGTAAAATGTAAAATGTAAAATGTAAAATGTAAAATGTAAAATGTAAAATGTAAAATGTAAAATGTAAAATGTAAAATGTAAAATGTAAAATGTAAAATGTAAAATGTAAAATGTAAAATGTAAAATGTAAAATGTAAAATGTAAAATGAAAATGTAAAATGTAAAATGTAAAATGTAAAATGTAAAATGTAAAATGAAAAATGTAAAATGTAAAATGTAAAATGTAAAATGTAAAATGTAAAATGTTAAATGTAAAATGTAAAATATAAAATGTAAAATGTAAAATGTAAAATGTAAAATGTAAAATGTAAAATGTAAAATGTAAAATGTAAAATGTAAAATGTAAAATGTAAAATGTAAAATGTAAAATGTAAAATGTAAAAGGTAAAATGTAAAATGTACAATGTAAAATGCAAAATGTAAAATGTAAAATGTAAAATGTAAAATGTAAAATGTAAAATGTAAAATGTAAAATGTAAAATGTAAAATGTAAAATATAAAATGTAAAATGTAAAATGTTAAATGTAAAATGTAAAATGTAAAATGTAAAATGAAAATGTAAAATGTAAAATGTAAAATGTAATATGTAAAATGTAAAATATAAAATCTAAAATGTAAAATGTAAAATGTAAAATGTATAATGTATAATGTTAAATGTAAAATGTAAAATGAATATGTCAAATGTAAAATGGAAAATGTAAAATGAAAAATGGAAAATGAAAAAAGAAAATTGAAAAATTAAAAATGGAAAATGAAAAATGGAAAATAGAAAATGACAAATGGAGAATGGAAAATGAAAAATGGAAAATGAAAAACGGAAAACGGCAAATGGAAAATGAAAAATGAAAAATGAAAAATGGAAAATAGAAAATGAAAAATGGAGAATGGAAAATGGAAAATGAAAAATGGAAAATGGAAAATGGAAAATGAAAATTGAAAATTGAAAAATTAAAAATGGAAAATGAAAAATGGAAAATGGAAAATGAAATATGAAAAATGGAAAATGAAAATTGAAAAATGGAAAATGGAAAATGAAAATTAAAACATGGAAAATGGAATATGAGAATTTAAAAATGGAAAATGGAAAATGAAAAATGAAGAATGGAAAATGGAAAATGAAAATTGAAAAATGAAAAATGTAAAATGAAAAATGAAAAACAAAAAACGAAAAATGGAAAATGGAAAATGAAAATTAAAACATGGAAAATGGAAAATGAAAATTGAAAAATGCAAAATGGAAAATTGAAAATGAAAATTGAAAAATGGAAAATGGAAATTGAAAAATTGAAAATGGAAAATGAAAAATTAAAAATGGAAATTGGAAAATGAAAATTGAAAATTGAATAATGAAAAATGGAAAATGGAAAACACAAAAATTAAATATTAAAAATTAAAAATTAAAAATTAAAAATTAAAAATTAAAAATTAAAAATTAAAAATTAAAAATTAAAAATTAAAAATTAAAAATTAAAAATTAAAAATTAAAAATTAAAAATTAAAAATTAAAAATTAAAAATTAAAAATTAAAAATTAAAAATTAAAAATTAAAAATTAAAAATTAAAAATTAAAAATTAAAAATTAAAAGTTAAAAATTAAAAATTAAAAATTAAAAATTAAAAATTAAAAATTAAAAATTAAAAATTAAAAATTAAAAATTAAGAATTAAGAATTAAAAATTAAAAATTAAAAATTAGAAATTAAAAATTAAAAATTAAAAATTAAAAATTAATAATTAAAGACTCAGGTGGAGGGTATCAAGAAATTCGGCACAGCCGAATTTAACACTCTTACTTGTTTATATGTAGGAAGGTTTAA